>OY390718.1:50652417-51252417 GCA_959613365.1 Balanococcus diminutus
CGAAGATACGGCTTTCTGGCATTGCTGCGGCGATTGCTGTTGTTTTTGCTGGATGGACGAGGCGTACGATGGCGGTGGTGGTGGAGGGGGTTGCTGAGATGGGCTGACCACCGCCAACGCTACGTTGTTGGCAGCGGCAGTAGCCACGGCGACTGCAGTGGCCGATGACGGAGCCGTTGGAGCGATTGGCCGTCTGCAGTACGGGTTTCTGCACTTGGGTACTTCGTACGGACTGCATTATAATGGGAGGCTGCGTTTTCGCCTGCCTGGCACCCCAGCCGGGCAGAGGGGCTGATCTGGTAACCTGCGTGGCCGGGCATGCGGCCGAAGAGACGTTCGAAGTAGGACTAGGCGAACCGGCCGACGCCGAGCCCGAGTAAATGCCCGACGAAGGGGATTTGCGATAGTCGCCGGTCTGCGACTGCGTCGGACTTTGTCGATTCTGTATAGAGACGGCGTACGAAGGGGGGCGGTGGCGAGGCGACGCCAGCCTGAGGGTAGGGGTGGCGGCGGAGGTTCGACTACGCCGCCTCCTGGCGCATTTTGGTAAAGGCTCAGAGCCTGGATTTGCTGCGTCAGTTGCTGCTGCACTTGCGGACCGTTTTGAATGATCATCGGTTGTCGTCCAGCCGATACCGGACTATGGCCCCGTTGGTGATTGGACTGGTTGCAAGAGCCGACGCCGCCGCTGCTGCTGCCCGTCGGAGTTGGCGCCGGAGGCCGCGACGGCACCACCGGAGCTGGTGACATGCGTTTCAGCATTTTGCTGCATATTCGAAGGCACGTTGGGGTAGGCGTGCGGTGGTGGAGGGGGCGGTGGAGTGGAGCTGTTTCGGGGTGGAGGTGGAGGCGGCGGTTCTGAAAAATTGTTTGGCGAGTATTGACGCGACAGGTGCGGATGGCCGAGGATGTCGTTTAGCTGCCTCGGGCTGTCCGATCGACTGCTGCCGGCGCCGCTGTCCATGGTGGCGGCCGGACTGCCGCGATGGGCGCTGATCTCGCGTTCTAAGCTCGACTTGCGCATCAGTTTCGTGCCCAGTGAACAAAACGCCACCTGTAAAGAGTATTACAATTACAGATTAGATGGTGTGACGAAAGGCGATCGATGGCAGGGTATTTATTTCATTATTACAAATAACATTTGAAATTTTTTTTAAAAGAGAACCGATGATTTTTTTTAATAAGAATTTTCTTAACAAATAAGGTACCTCCCCCTCATTGTGAAAATTTTAGTTCAAGGATTTGATACCTAGTTTTTTTTCTTATTTCATTTTTTATTTAGATATTGCCTATTTTCTGGAAAAAATTTTCTTTATTTACTTATTTGATCCTTGAAATTATTCTTCAAAAAATTTTCGTTGAAATTTTTTTATATTTCATTTTTTATTTAGATATTTGCCTATTTTCTGGAAAAAATTTTCTACTCGTAAAAATTTTCATTTTTAATTTTTTTTTAAATTCATTTTTTATTTACTTATTTGATCTTTGATATTATTCTTCAAAAAATTTTCGTTGAAATTTTTTTAAAATCAGGATTTTTATTTCATTTCTGGTTTTTTTCTGAAGATTTTTTTTCATTTAAAAGAAATTTTTATTGGCAGATATTCCTTTTTTAGTGAATCTTTTCCCTGCGTTTTAAATAGGTAAGGTTATTAAATTGAAAAAAAAAACAAGTTTTTCCGGATTTTTTTTCTTCAAAAAACATAATTTTTTCAATTATTTTTGTTTTTATATTTTTGTAAGAATTTTCTCTAATTTCTTCGAGAGATTTTTGTTCAATTTCTTTATACTTTTTTTCCATAAAAAACTCACTTCAGGTTTTTTCAGATTTAAAAATTTTTTTTTATAAGTTTTGAACAAGTTTTTTGAAACTTTTTATAATTTTTTTCAAGTAAATTGAAAATTAGAACAAATATTCTTCAAAAAATATTTCTATAAGTAATATAATCTTTTTCCGGATAATTTTTTCCGATTTTTTAAAATGAAAATTTGATTTTTTTTGAATAACTGTTTTGAAAATTTTCATTTTTTTTTTCAAGAACATCATTTTTGAGATTTTTTTTGGAGATTTTGCAGTAAAAAAGTTGTATGTACTTATTATAAAACGTTTTTCTTGAAATATATTGAGTAAGTGATTTATTTAATTTCTCAATTTAAAAAAATCTTCTCCGAAAGATTTTTGTTCCAACTTTTTACCCCCCCCCCCCCCTCCCGAATTCTATTTTAAAAGATTTTCTCCAAATATTTTTCTATCATTTTTTCATTTTTTTTTTCAATCAAATTGACTATTCCTTGAAAAAAAAAGTTCAAAAATATTTTTATTAAAAATTTCATGCAGACAATTTTTTTCAGATTTTTCTCTTATAACTTTTCAATTGTTTTTTTCAATAATATAAAAATTTCAAGATTTCATTCTGAGTATTTTTTGTGTAAAAAATTTATACCTTAGGACCCCCCCCTCCAAATTCAATTTCACCGTGTTAGCTATAAAACTAGTCGGCTCAATAGATTTTATACGAATGTATCTAATTAATTACATTTGAAAAATTTGTCAAGTTGATTAAGTTTCTCCGAATTTTGAATTAGTTGTTTGAAATTTTTTCAATTTTTTTTTTCAAGTGAAGTGACAATTTCTTTAAATAATATATTTTTTTAAATTTTCGTTTTGAAATATTTTTTGACAATTCTTTTTATGAACTTCATTCATTTTCTTGAGTTTTTGTTTGAAAAGTTTTTTTTTGACTAATTTTTTTCCAAAAGAAGTGACAATCCTTTGAAAGAATTTCCTTGAATATTCATTGAGAGATTTTTGTATTTAAATTTATTTTTTTGATAATGAGATATTTGCCTAGAATTTTTTCCACTTTCAAGTTTTGAATACTTAGGTTGTTTGCAATTTTTTAATTTTTAAATTCTTTTTTCAAGTGAAATGGCAATTTTTTTGAAGTAATTTGCTTGATAATATTCTTTCGAAAGATTTTTATTGTCAATTTCGTTTTTAAAAGAACATAGTTTTCAATTATTTTTTTTGTGTTTGTTTTTTGCGAATAAGAGTTTTTTCATAATTATATATTAGGTGTTGTAAGATCTGATTGATTTTTTGCGAAATTTTTCATAAGCAGTCAAGTGGTAATTTTTTGAAAGAATTTTCTTTTAATTCTTTGGGAGATTTACTTCGATTTTTTTTTAATGATTTTCAGCTTCATATTGTTTTCCAAGGATTTCTTCTGCATAAGAGTAGAAATTTTTTTTAGATTCGTTTCAAAATTTTCAAATAAGTATTATATATTTTGTTGACACATTTTTTCCAAAAATGATTTCCTAGAAATAACTTTTTTCTCAATTTTAGTTTGCTCAAATTAATAATAATTGTCATGCTAACTATTTTTTTTTTTTGATCGCCCATGAAAACTTCTTCCCTTTTTTCAATGTTTCAATTTTTTTATTTTAGTTTTTTTTTTCAAGTCAAAGTAGTCATTTTTTGAGGAAATTTACTGTGAAGATGTTCACAAGATTTTTAAAATAGAAAATCATTTTTATTTGGAAGTTGTTCCCTTGACGATTTTTTAAAACGGAATTTTATACTTATAGGTATAGAAAATTTTCATCTTGAAATTTTCTTTGACTATGGAATTTTTTCTTTTGTCATTTTTTCATGGAGCCCCTCCCCCGCTTATATGTGAAGTTCTCGTGAGAAATATAGTTTATTACTACGTTTTAATGAAATCAATACTAGAATAGAATAAAATAAAAGTCAAAAGGACGATAATTATGACAATGACGAATGACAAATGGATGAAGAAAAAATGATGACTTCCGAGCCCTGCGTGTCTGTGTGTGTAGAAAACGCGTACATAAGCAAGTTCGCGAACACAATGCGAATTACATAAAGAAAAGAAATCAACGTGTAAAATGCAAAATTTGCGGATGATCATTCGAAGAATACATACATACAACGAGAACAAGAAAGCACAATGCGTAGGTCTTATTCGTCGAATACCTACGCGTCTATCTCGGTCGGATATTTGTCTACTATACGATTCCACGAGTACGATAATATGTTATCTCTATCGAAGGAATTCAACGCGTCGCGTCGCTCAGCCCTCCGCCTCGCATCGTTAATAAATTTTTATCACAATTTAACGATGTCTACGCCATCCATAACACACGATGCACGGACGGAAATTCAAAATCTCAAACTGTGTTTTTTTTTTGTTTTACATTACAAATTAGTGTACTATTTGTACCACATGTATACATATATTTGAGTTTGTTGACCGACGCGACGCGATATTTCAAATCGTAATCACCAAGATAATATAGATAGAATGAAAAAAAGAAAGAAAAAAGTAGACAATTGTATTGTACGATACGAATACGATGATATCTTACTGTGTGTACTACATGTTTACAGTATTATGTGTACCACGGCGTGTTTTTAGATCGAGACGTGTTCGTAATTAACCGCTTAATTACACCACATTAACGAATCCTCTGACATCATTACCGCGCCGATGCGATGCTAGAATCTATGTATAAATGACTCATCATCGCGAGTATTCGCGGACTCTGGAGGAGGACGCGAGGCATCATTTTACAATCCATCGTCGATCTTTTTTTTTTTTTTTTAATTTACACCACGAACATACGTACTATACGTGTTCGCGAAATTGCATCGGTTGTCGAAAAAATTAAAAAAGAGCAAGAAGAAGAAAACAAAAAAATGCAAAAAGACACGCGCGAGAGTGCCAGCTGCTTTTACGATGAGTCGACAGTTTTTGTTTTGGCGTACTGCACAAAACATTAGAAAACGGACGTGTTTGCAATGCTGAAAACCATTCGGTTGTTTTCTTTTATCGAGCTGGAATTCACGCGATATTTATCGTGTTTCAGGAACGAGATTACGCGATTATTATTTTTTTTAATGGCCTAATATGGATCTGAAAAGTGAAAACATTTCCCCCCAGTTTTGATTAAATACACATTTTCCCCCTAATTTCTCGAAAAAATGGCATTATTTAAATCCTATTCGAAAAAAAAATTCGATTTCTTTTCTTTTTGTTGATAAACATTTTTTGGATATTTTGATCAAAAACAATTTTTTTGAACGTAAGAGCAATTTTCTTGTTTTCTAGACACAACTTTTTCAACACTTATCGATGAACAATTTTTAGAATTTTTGTTTTATTAAACATAGAATTTTGAAAACTTGGTTCATTGGTTCAAAAATATATACTTTTTCAAAATACTTGTTGAGTTATTAGATTTCTACTCAAATAAATCAACGTAAAAATGTCAATATTAAAAAAAAAAAAAAAAATGGCATAATGTCAAAGAATAGGCAAATTACACTAGTGGAATTTTTATTAAAAAGATCGAAAAATTTCCAATGTCAAAATTAAAAAAAAAAAAAAAAAAAAAAATGGAAAATCACGCGTGTAAATTTTTTTTAATGAGACGTCAAAAAAATTGAAAAATTTTCTTGTATCAAAAATAAAAAAATTACTCACACGTGTAGAATGCAGATGTCAGAACTAAAAAAAAATTATATATGACGTGTTGAAAAATCGAAAAATTGCATGTGTCAAAATTTAAAAAAAAATTACATGCGTCAAAAAATTGGAAAATTTCACGAGCCAAAATTTTGAAAAAATTAATTATTACGTCAAAAAATCGAATTTCAGCATTTTTATTAAAAAATCAAAAAATTTCATGTTGTGTTGAAATTGACAAAAAAATACTTGTTTAAAAAAATTATAAAATAATACATTAATACGTGTAATTTTTTTAATGACACGTCAAAAAACAGAAAAATTTTACGTCTAAAAATTTTAAAAATATATTAGGTATGCCAAAAAATTGAAAAATGGCATCCCAAAATTGAAAATCAATCGTGTTATATTATTTTGAAAAAGACACGTGTCAATAATCAATTACATGTCTAAATTAAAATTTAAAAAAAAATTAGCTCAAAATTCAAAAATTACACGTGCCAAATTTTTAAAAATTGACAAGTGTCAAAAATTTGAGGAAATCATACGTGAGAAAAATATGGAAATTATGCGTGTAAAAAATCTTTTGAAAATGACACGTTTTATGACACGTGTTGAAAGATTGAAAAATTTATATGAGTAAAATTTTAAATGAAATGATGTCAAAATAATATTATTTTTAAAATAAAATGTTCTGGAAATTTTTTGAATTTTGTTGAAAACTTGATTTTTTTTATATTATGTTTTGGAGCAATTTTTCAGAATTTTGCACAAAAAATAATTAATTTGGAAAGTCAAAATTCCACGTTTGATGAAAAAAATTTTAATCGTATTTTTTTTTTCAGAAACGATTATTGAAAAAAATTTTGAATTGAATTCTAGATTTTTTCTTGTTGAAAATAAATTTCACCAATTTTGTTCAAAGTTTTTGTCTTGTTGAAAAATACGAAAAAAGATCTCCGCTTTAAAGATTTTTTTTTTTTTTAGAATTTTGTGCAAAAAATTCTTCTGTAATAGAAATAAATTCTTCAAATTTTGTTCAAAAGCCAAATTTCCGAATTTTATGGAAAAAATATTTTCGAGGTTGGTGAAAGTAGTGAAAAAATCAAAATTCAAAAATAATTTGTCTGTAAAGAAAACAGCTCATTTTTTCTTCGTATTGGTAACATTGAGATTTTGCCTGCAATATATTTGAAAATTTTGGATCCTAATTTTTTGGTTACTTTTTTCGAGAGGATCCTGTATTTCCCGTAAGTTTGAAATTTTTCAAGATTATTGTTGAAAATTCAATATTCTTAAAATTTTGTTCAAAAGCGATTTTTTTTTTTCGTTTTCTTATCGTATAAAAAATTTAATTTTGTTGATGGAAAATTTTGTTCACAGACAATTTTTCGACTTTTGTTTAAAATATTTCTATTTTCATTCTTGTCTAGAATAATTTTTTATTTACATATTTTTAATTTTGTCAAAAACCAATTTTTTTACACACAATTTTTTTCATGCTTATCGAAAATATTTTTCTACGAGTTGGTAAAGGTTTCAATTTTTTGGATCAAATTTTCGTCAAAAACATTTTTTTTTTAAATTTTGTTTAAGTGTGAATTTTTTAAAAACAATTTTTATTTTTTTTTCGACATCGATTGTTTTAAATTTTTCTAAAAAAATACATTTTTAATAAAAATTTTGTTCACGTGCAAGTTTTTAAATTTTATTGAAAATCATTTTTTGATTTTTTTTTTTACAATTTCATCTGTTTTTTTTATGAATAAATTTTTCTATTCAGTCAATATTTTGTTTAAAAACAAGTTTCTGTTTCGTTCAATTTCTTGAAAAAAAAATATTAAAAAATCGGTTCAAAAACAAATTTTTTGATTTAAAAAAAAATATTTCGTTCTGAAAGTTTTGAATTTAAATTCTGAGCTCATCTGAAGCGTTAGCTTGAACATTTAAGTATATTAATTTATTAAAAAAATTCACAAATAGATAACTCACCTGCACCGGAAGATTTCCCAAGCCCATTGCACATATCCAGCGATGGTTGCTGTTTCAGGTAATTGACAGCAGCTTCATAAGTGCCATTTGATTGCTTCAGCGCTCTTACAGCTGATTCCTGTGAAACAAAAAGTATACTTTGTTAGCTTCTTTGTACAAGTGTGTACCATATAATTATCTTTTTGGATCTATGAGTCCTCTAAACACCAAGTATTGCACCCCAATCTAGGTTCCTACTTCGATATTTCAATCATTCAATGTACTCAATTCGTCTTACGGGTACCTTGATAATATGTACCTGACGTTGTGGAATGTTATAAAATAATGTACTTGATAAAAATATTTGTATCCGAGTGCGGTAATTCACCGAGCAACCGCCGTACCGACTACTAACTGCGCCTTACACCGATTCCGATGTGATAGGTCGCGTCGCGCAGCGTCGCCGCAAGGTAATCTTAAATTTTTCGTTAGATTGGCTCGACCGTGTAACTATATAAATTCCCCACTTTCCACCTTGCTACGGATAGCCCGATGACTGGAAATAGGAAGACTGGCGGCAGGGTGTGTTTACTACGCGGTGATCGTGGCGTCGCGTCGCTTCGCTAAAGAGAAAATATGATACAAGGTCGTACCGCTGCAGAGTGCCCAGCGTCGTGTCCTTTGTTCTGTGATGTTTTTTCTTTTTTTGGTTCAATTTCATGCTGAATCGATATTTTATGCGAAAATTGGAAAAATGAAAGATTACAAAAATTTTGAGTTCAAAATTATCGATTATGGGAGGGAGACATTTTGTTCATTTTTCAATTTTAATTAAATAAATTTTTGAAATTGAATAAATTTTCAAAACTTGATGAATTTTTTAAACTGAAAACTTTGATTAAAAATTCCGAAACTCAACAAAAAATTGTATAAGAGTAATTTTTAAATTTTAATTAATTTTCAAAAATGTATAAATTTTTAAAGCAGGTGAATTTTGAACTGAAAAAAACTAGCATAGATATTTTGAAAATTAGGTGAAAACTCAAAATTTGCTAATTTGTAAATTTTAATTTACCTATTTTTGAACTTGTGCTATCTTTTGAACTTCAGCTGAAGTTTTACAAAATTCCAAAATATGTATTGTAAATTTTGATAGATTTTTAAAAGTTGGTAAAAATTTGATATTTAACAAATTTTCAAGATTTTTTTTTAGATTTTTTGTAACTCCTTCTCATTTTTCAAGAAAATAAAATGCAAAAATTGAGACACTGAGAAAATTTCAAAAATTAGGAATTTTTCAGTTCCCTCTGTATGAAACATTAATCTCCATTTTGAAAAAAAAAATTGTTTACAAAGAAGCTCATTCGCCTCCCCCTCCCCACTAAAAAAAAAGAAAAAACGATTTCTTGAAAAAAAAATATGTAAATTTTCTGGGTTTTTTTTTCATTTTTGAGAAATTGAGGAGATCCAAGGCACCATCATTTGAAATTTCGTTAGGAGGAAATGAGAAATAATATGGAATTATTTTCTCGTACAAATGAAACAGAAAAATTCTCGATTTTTCAAAATATTATCCCGTTTTTCAATTTTTGCACTTTTTGACAAAATGAGTATGTTCTAAGATTCCACTTAAAATTCAGTTAGGAGTAAATAAAAAATATGGAATCATTTTCTCGTAAAAATGGAGCATAAAAATTCTTGATTTTTTGAAATTTTGTCAAGTTTTTCAATTATTGATTTTTTTGAAAATTTGAGTAATGGGAGATAGCTCTGAGGCTTCATTCAAAATTCAGTCGAGGGAAAATAAAAAATATGGAATCACTTCCTCATGAAAATGGAACAGAAAAATTGATAATTTTTCGAAATTTGTCCCGTTTTTTAATTTTAGCACATTTCAAGAAATTGAGGAAGCTCTAATGCTTCATTTAAAATTCAGTTAGGGAAAATGAAAAATATGAAATTATTTTCTCATAAAAACAAAACAAAAAAATTCTCAATTTTCCAAAATTTCGTTCAGTTCTGCAATTTTTGTATTTTTGTATTTTTTTTTTTAGAAGTTAGGGAGGGCTCTGAGGCTTCATTTAAAATTCAGTTATAGAGGAAACATTAACAGTTGAGAATTAATACTCATGAAAACAAACAACTTGATGGCTTAGAACCAAAAAAATGCAAAATTTTGAAAATTCATCAATTTTATTATTTCATTGAAAAAAATAGGAAGGTTACTAAAGATCACTCGAAATTCAATTTTTGAGAAAAATAAAAATAAAAATATGGAATTACTTCTTCATAGAAAGAAACAACTTTCGGCGTTGAGAGTGAAAAAAAAATTGAAAGTGAGGTCCACTCCAATGTATTTTCAACTAAGCAAGGGCCACGTAGAAATTCAGCCAAAAATTCATTTTCTTTTTTCTTCAGAATTCAGATCACATCACATGCCAGCTATAAAACTGTGGGCTTCTGTCGAGAAATACCCGGAATAAAGGCATCACATCCGCTACCCATTCCGATGCCTGTTCAAACGTATCCGCAAAAGCACATGGTCGTGGTGGTTGTGGACAATACCAAACACGACATAACCAGCCTTAGAGAGGAAGAGGAAGTGAAAGAATGGGGTGTTATGGACAAGGCACTCGCTCGGGTCGAACTGTAATTTCTTCGATGATGGGGAAAGAGACAAAAACGCACGTGTAAAAACCACTACTACACAGCCCGCGTCGAGGAGGGGAGATTACCTCCTTGTGGGCTGCTTGGCCCGCGGTCACATCATCGTGGAAAAAGGAACGACAAAAATGTCACTTTCTACAAGGCCGCCCCGCATATTCGAAGAATGGCATGCGACTTGGACCCGTTACGTCCCGTCTGCGTGTACGCTGTTCGCGGGGATTATGGTAATAGTGGTAGTAGTGACTAGTGAGACTGTTGTGGAGTCCATCTTCATTGTTGTCGCGGTGGTTAGACAAGAGACTGTCTTGGGAGTGTAGTATACGCAGAAGAAGGTACCCAGATACACTAGAGTAATATAGACCTAGACTAGTGGTACGCTTTGTGTATTTGGGTTTGGGTGTACTTGTAGTGGTGGAAGAAGCTGCATGATAGTGGAAGAGTACGAGTAGCATCGTCTTCTTCGTGAATAGCAAGAGCAACCGTAGTACACTGAAGCCGAATTACTCTCTTATATATCGAGAAGAAAGTAATGCCAAGAATTCCCCATTCGGATGATGATTACCTTCACACCACACGACGCCGTCAGCCCTGGGACGATTACGCGGTTAATACCATTATAGTATCTCTTACCGGAGGATACCTTCTCTATTATACAAAAATCTCTTCTCTCTTTCTCACCTTCTTTCTTATTATATGTTTATATTTTTAAGGTATGACAAAAATGTTTTTCTTCGACTTTGGATATATTATAGATAGACTCTTGGATACACGTTCTGGCATCTTTCACTCATTCATTAGAATATATATATTATTATTCTCGTACTTGATGGACATGCCTTCATTGGTAAACGATTATCTTGGCCAAGATGATCGCTGGGGTGTTAACAGAGTTTATGCAAAATTGCAGATACATGGAAAGTGGAGATAGTGTCTTTGAGATCATGAAAATTGAAATTTTTCCATTGCAGCGAACCTGTTTTTAGTTCTAAATCAGGGTTTCTAACAAAATTTCCAAATAAAAAATCAGTACTTTCATAATTTTGTAACATCTTCATAAAGATGTTTTATGAACTTGATTTTTCATTAAAATTGAATTGAAATCAGAGATGGAAAACTTGAATTAAAAAAAAAAAAACTGAAACTGAAATGAATTTCCAAGACCGGAATCGAAACTGAAATTGAAAAATTAAATACTGAAAACTAAAACTACAGAGATAACTGAAATAAAAATAAACAGTGATGCAAGCATCACGAACTTTCCGAATCAAAAAGTATTTTAAAAAATATTAACAAAAAAATATTTGTAAAAAAATCGGTCATCGAATATTATGTAAAAAAAATTGATTATCGAATATTTGTGAAAAAATCGACTATAAAAAATTTTTTATATTTAAAACGTCAGCAATTACACTGAAAAACGTTAAACATGACACAAAAATATTCGGCAAAATCACACTTGCTCCATTATTATTAATCGTGAAAAAATATCATGATGATGTAAACAAAACAACCATTCGAATACCCGTACATCTTATCATGAATAACAAAAATGCAAAGCATTGCTCAATGCGCATGTTAGGGAAAGGAGAGCAAACCGGTACACCCGCGGACATGTCCGGATATAGATAAACACTTGAACCGTTCCCTTTATCGACATCTAAAACGCGACAAATGTGAAACTCGACGATCTTTCGCATAAATCGTTCGTAAATTTTTTTCTATTCAACGTAAAGGCCCCAAATTCTTGCGTAGCCTTCGTTTATATAAACCACTACTCATCGCCGAATTTCAACGAGATATCTCAATAAACAGTGATGCAAGCATCACGAACTTTCCGAATCAAAAAGTATTTTAAAAAATATTAACAAAAAAATATTTGTAAAAAAATCGGTCATCGAATATTATGTAAAAAAAATTGATTATCGAATATTTGTGAAAAAATCGACTATAAAAATTTTTTTATATTTAAAACGTCAGCAATTACACTGAAAAACGTTAAACATGACACAAAAATATTCGGCAAAATCACACTTGCTCCATTATTATTAATCGTGAAAAAATATCATGATGATGTAAACAAAACAACCATTCGAATACCCGTACATCTTATCATGAATAACAAAAATGCAAAGCATTGCTCAATGCGCATGTTAGGGAAAGGAGAGCAAACCGGTACACCCGCGGACATGTCCGGATATAGATAAACACTTGAACCGTTCCCTTTATCGACATCTAAAACGCGACAAATGTGAAACTCGACGATCTTTCGCATAAATCGTTCGTAAATTTTTTTCTATTCAACGTAAAGGCCCCAAATTCTTGCGTAGCCTTCGTTTATATAAACCACTACTCATCGCCGAATTTCAACGAGATATCTCAATTAGGGCGGTTGGAATCGTGTTAACAAATTTTTCGCAAAAAACGCTCGTAAAATTTTTTCTATTCAACGTAAAGGCCCCAAATTCTTGCGTAGCCTTCGTTTATATAAACCACTTCTCATCGCCGAATTTCAACGAGATATCTCAATTAGGGCGATTAGAATCGTGTTAACAAATTTTTCTGCACACACACACATACACACACACACACACACACACACACATACATACGGAACATCATCTGGAAATTGTTGAAAACAAATTTGTACGAAGTCGAAATTTGTCTAAGTGCAATATTCGTGAAAACGCATTTCGCACCGAAAACAATACTTTCCTTACAACGCTACGCGCTGTTCGGAAAGTAATTAGGGCGGTTGGAATCGTGTTAACAAATTTTTCGCAAAAAACGCTCGTAAAATTTTTTCTATTCAACGTAAAGGCCCCAAATTCTTGCGTAGCCTTCGTTTATATAAACCACTTCTCATCGCCGAATTTCAACGAGATATCTCAATTAGGGCGATTAGAATCGTGTTAACAAATTTTTCTGCACACACACACATACACACATACACACACACACACACACACACACACATACATACATACGGAACATCATCTGGAAATTGTTGAAAACAAATTTGTACGAAGTCGAAATTTGTCTAAGTGCAATATTCGTGAAAACGCATTTCGCACCGAAAACAATACTTTCCTTACAACGCTACGCGCTGTTCGGAAAGTAAAAACCAAACAAACTGAAAATAGAACCCAAAACTGAAAACTGAAACTAATATTTTTTCATTTTCCCATCTTATCTTTAGAAATTCATGTTTTCTTCAATTTATTCATTTTTTCTGTCAATTTTTCTAGTGTTTTGAAATGGAAGCATTTATTATTTTCATAATTTTCATATGGTAAAAGAGGGTTAAGGAACATTGAATTTTTAATGAATTTCAACGAAAAAAGAACACCTTTGCGCTGCTTTTTTTGATTTTCAGTATCATTTTGTGAATTGTACGACCTTTTCAACAATTGTTAGACACCTTGAAAATGTGGTAAAAAATTATTCTTAGAAAGCTTGAAAATGCTTCCCATCTTATTTTTTCCATCATGAAAAAAAATCGAAAATATTTTCGTCAATAATTTTTCCCAATTTTTAGCCATTTTATGTCATCGATTTTTCCCCTTAATTTCCTGTGATTTTAAATTCTACTCTACCCATTTTTAGTTGTTTTTCATTTGCGATTGATTTTTTTTTTTTTTCAAAAATGTTCAAAATTTTTGACTTTATGCTTAGTATTTTTTCATGACAATCGAACTAGTGACTTCAGCACAAGGAAGAAATTTGATATATCAATGGAGGAGTTTCCATTTTCATTTTATTATTTTTTTTTTTCAAGAAGGAGCACAATATTACACATTTTATTTTTGAAAAAGCCCTGTAGAACTCTTTGCATTTTGGTGTTGAGATTTTGGTAGACAGCCTGATTTAAAATTGATTGTTGATTTTTTTCAGTTTTTAGTTTTATTAAAAAAAATTAGTTTCTCTTTCTTTTAATTATTTTCAATGCAATTTCGATTTATTGCTGTTTTTCTTCAAAATTAAAAATTTTTCTCAATCCCATAAATTTTTAATTTGTTTAGTTTTTAATTTTTAATTCCTCTCGCCTCCTCAATTTTTATTTGTAAGTAATTGTTAATTTTTTTCAATTTCAAATTTTATTAAAATTTTCATTTTCTGTTGCTTTTAACTATTTTTAGTTCAATGCTCATTTTTTTCGGTTTTTTGAAATTTTCGATTTTTGTGAGTCATCATTTGTCATTCTTTTTACAGTCTTCTGTAATTTTAAATCCAATCCCCTCTCGGTTTTCAGTTGTTTTTTTCACTCAAGTTTTTTTAAACTTTTTTCCTATTCAATCCTGCTCTTAATTCAGTTTTTGATTTTCTTCAATTTTTTTACTTTTGTATTTTTTCTTATTGGGTATTTAGTTGTTTTCACCCAATTTATATTCATTTCAATTTTCTTTCAACTTGCACTTTTATTACAATTTTCATTTTCTCCTGCTTTCAATTATTTTTAATTCAATTTTAAATTAGTTGTTTTTTAAAATTTTTGATTTTTCTCGTTCTTGTAAATTTTTTTTGAATTTTTCCTTCAGTTTCCTATTCGCTTTTACTTTCTATTATTTTAATTTAATTTTTTTCATTTTTCAAGTTCTTGATTTTTCTCGATTTTTAAATTTTTTCAAAATTTTCCAATGCGTTTTGTAATTTTTTAAAATCAATTTTTCAATTAATTTCATTTTTAGTTTTTTTTTTCAGTTGTAAATTTTTTTCTATTTTCAAATTTCCTAAATAATTTTTTCGGTTTTTAAAATAATTTCAAATATTTCTCCAACATAAATAGTCGACTTTATTCGACCTAAAAATTTTCAGATTACTACTCTCCGTCTTCTGAATTACATTCGAAGAAATAATAGGTGTAATAGTTGAAACGAAATCCAACTCAAAAATTTCTCTTTTATTTTATTTCACCTCGATTTCTGTTCTCATGGCGAGTATATTCGTAGTTGATACCTATAAGAATCAAAATATGTTAATTATGCGACGCAACGCGTCAACATCCATCAACTACACGAACCGGGGGTATCATTAGCGAACCGAATAAGAAGAATTCATTGAGACAAGAGCAACAGTCAGTAGGCAACACAAACCTTCGACTTGGTCGCATTTCGTCGTCGTCTGTAAGATAATTATGACTCACGTAGTAGGTAATTTCCAAACCTACGAATTGATTTCACTATAAATGTGCCTATATGCGCGTTAATGAGTATGATTTCGTCGCCGTCTATGTGCACTGTGCAGCAGTAGTCGATGATAATGATCTATGTAACGTATTCGAAGAAGCCCACGACGACGACGACGACGACGATAGGGCAGAGAGGCACTGGAATTTAAAAATAATTTCCGATACGAAGAATATACCGGGTTGGTTTCAAAAAATTTACACTAATACGCAGAAAAAATCGCATCTGTGTTACGCTCAGCAAAAAACACGAAATAATCATCGTGTTAGCGCCGCCTTTGGTTGCTTTTTGCCACCATGCCATGCCACCGACAGCATGAAAAATAAGACGGGTATTTGGTATCAGTTCGACTGCTCTGCGGTGGATGTTCCCATTGGCCGGGGAAATGAAATCTACATAATCGACTAATCACCGGTGCTATCGAGGTTGGCGCCTGCAGGAAGTTAATCCGGAGACTTGAATCGCTTCCGGCGATTAAGGCGAATTTTTTTATTCGTTCGGTTACGCGAGTATGCCGTTCTCTGATCTGTTCTGTGCTAAGCTCGTTCTCTATCTCTCACTCTCGTGTTACAGTATCTTGATGATACGATGAATCTGTGTATTTCTTTGTTTTATCAGAAAATTCATATTGAAGAGCAGGTTCGTATTGAGAGGGGGCAGAGGGGGGGCACTTTGCTCCGAGCCCAGACTTTTGCTAGGGAACCTGAATTGAATTTTTCAGCTCGAGTGGGAAAAAAATCACATAACTTTTGGTCAAAAATGCCCTTGGAAGAGGGCTCAAAATGATTTTTGTCACGGGCTCACTTCGGCTCTCGATGGGCCTGTTGACGAAGGATCTTTTATAATATCTCAAGTTGAAAATTTTACTATAAATCTGAAATTTTGAGAATAAAAATAATGTATTGGTGATAAAACAAATTTTGAGTCTTCTGAGATGACATAATTTGGGTAAAAATTGTGCATTTTTTCGAATGGTAGCAGAGCTGTGACTTGATAAAAGTTTACATTTTTGTTTGACTCCTGTGAAAAAGAATGGTCAAAGGGAGTGAAATAATAGCATTTTCTTTAATGGTAGCAGAGCCTTGGTTCGATAATTTTTTCATTTTAGATTGACCCATGTGGGAAAAAAATGATAGAATCGAAGACAAAGAAATATAACATGAAAAATAAATAAATAAATAATGAAAATAAACAAACGCCAATACTCCAACAACGAAAGAGATCACAGTTTGAAACACAAACACAGCTGGACCTGAAACGACCATCAGCATGTGTGAGAAGGGTGCATTCAACTTCCCTCTGCGCGCAGCCAAAGCCATAGTATAGCTACTGGAATACGCGCGCTATTCTTTGAACAGGCTAACGTGGAAGAAGAATACAGAGAGAAGATATACTACTACTACCGTCTCTCATACACTTGGACAACTACCACTACTCTTTCTCAGATACATACAGTTCCCCACATGTACACCTATAATACCTATACCGCGTATAAAACGCGTAACACCGGTAACCAGTAGTCATTTTATCTCGTATACATTATCATCAAATAAGTCTATCGTTTGGAGACTGCGGCATGGAGCGGAGGAGTCGAGGGAACCTAGTGCAGACCACGTTCTTACATTCAGTGGAATCCGAAACCGAGAAAGCAGGCAGCGGCAAGCAGGCGCGCGCCTGTGTCCGCCAGAAGGAGAAACAACACAGCCTGAGCCACATACTAGATACACCAAATACCATGGTGTGAGGGGTGCAGGCGGCTGTGGGCATGCGAGAACACTATATGCCTGTGCCCTATAAAAACTACATAACTATAATGTATAGCTATAGCTACACGGCAGGCAGCCTTAGATACAGAAGCGCGAGTTAAATTTTTTTTTTATTCAATTTAAATGAATTTTTTTATAATGGATTTTTTTAATTGAATATTTATTTTATTGATTTTTATCATTTTTTATATAATTATTTTATTTAATTTTGATATAATTAATAAATTTAATATGAATTTATTAATTTTATTTTGTTTAATTTTAATTTTTATGTTTTTGATTAATAATTTTTTTTAAATTTATTGTTTATATTTAAAAGGAGTAAATCGAATGATCGAGATTGGAAGAGAACAAAAAAACAACAGTAGAAACCCTGTTCATCCGACTGTAGGACTGTGCGATATCAAAATAGAATGAGCGGTAGGAAAATAATTGAGAAAAAAAATTAAGTAGTACAAATTAGATGAAAGAATCAAACACAAAACAAAAGAACCATGAGCTAAAACCTTTTTGGAACACAACACCAGGTTTGTGGAATCTAAATTTCTTTGTACAGTCCCCTTACAGCGTTGCCAAATGAAAATTTGAAAAATCAGAAGATTCAGGAGAAACGAATTTCAGTGAGAAAGCACGAATTTCGGTGAGAAAGCAGCAGATGTCAGGAGTTTTCCATTAAAAAATAGTAAATTTCTGAATTTTTTATTTTTTCATGATACATGATGTGAGGTTCTGTTGTCATTGGAAAAATATATTGAGTGAAAAATCAGTCGCAAAAATTGAAAAAAAATGTTTCCCTTTTTTTGAGTCACATTTTTACAAAAATTCAAGTTTTTTTGAAAAAAAAATCAGGAGATTTCTGTTGAAAATCACGGAATTTTTGCTAAAAAAAAATCAGGAGAAATTTTTAAAAATCAGGAATCTTCGCTGAAAATCAGTAGATCAGAAGAAAATCAGTTCAGCCTCAAAAAAGTAGGAGATCTCTCGAGAAATCAGGAGCATTGGCAATGCTGCCCCCTTCTTGTTCAATTCAGTTTTGGAGGTTTTTGGTTTTGAAGATTGGCTGAAATGAGAGAGTGAACATTAAAGTAAATGATAGCTTTAATTTTTCGCACCTTTGGCTGAAATGAGGGAGTGAACATTAAAGTAAATGATGGCTTTAATTTTTCGCACCTTTGCTTTTTCTTTTGTTAGTTGGCGCCGCATCACCATATAAGACCTTAGAAATCGAATGTAGACAAAGAATACTAAAAATTCTCCACTATTATCTTAAGTACACTATGCCCAGTGGGAAATTCTTTCGCACATTACGTGTACTATGAAAGCACATCGTAGACTGGAACACAAAGGTATACTCTGATGGCAAAAACAAGCCTGCCCCATCATATCAAATATTCGCTCAAGGCATATCACTCGAGTTCGGTATTTCTTTTGGTATCAACTTTTGCCTGCTTCGTCAATGGTTATTTTTAAGATTTGGGGTAGTCGGCGACGTCATTCTTTATCAAGTTTAAGAAAAAGTCTGCAAGTTCAGATTTTTGAACAGTCTAGAGTGCATAAGCAGTACAGCTTGAAGTGATATAATATTGACTTGAAATTTTGAAAAATTGACAGGAATTCAAGAAGGAAATCATTCCATTGCATCACATAACCAATTCTGCCCTTTACTGTTTCGTGGAGACCACGACTACATCAGTGTGAATTGCGTGTCTGGTATTTCACTGCTTCCATCACACGAAACCAACATTCACAAAATATATATATTTTTTTTTTGAAAGGAGTGTATTTATTGACATGAACCATATGTCGTTGTAGCTCGTACCAATACCAGATAGTTTCATCTTGTCATAGTCAGGCTGGTCTCTGGTACAAAAACCAGAACTAAAATCTTTGTTTGAAATTTAAGATAGGATAGATAGTTCATGAGCCCTAGATAGTTCATGAGCCCTGCTACAAATGGAAACCAATTTATAATCTAATTTCGAAGATAATTCTCTATGGTAGGCATCACTGATTCGAGATGTTTATCGTTAATTTTTTGGAAAAAATAAAATAAAACGGGTTCATCACAAAATTACTACTTTTAGCTGATTCAGTTTTTCCCTAAATCATTGGAATAACACTGATGACGAATTGGACATAATTAACATATTTGAAAAAACATATTATTTTGAAAAAGCCCTTGAAGCCAAATTTTCAGGTTGTCAATTTCATTTTTTTTTTACTGTACTCACTGCTCCACAATTTTCATATTTTGTCAAAATCACAATTTTTGATCCCTTTTTTCCCAATATTGTGGTATTTTTATGACTTCTATTGGGATCATCGTGGGCTTTGTTGAATTTCTGGTCGATATCGGGACAACTAAATTTTAAAAATATTGAGTGATCATCATAACTAAAAAAAAAAAAAAAAAATGAAAATAAAACGCGGGAAAAAGTAATACTGATGTATACTACCATACTCTCCTTAACTAAATACCAGCCATCTCCTCATCTTCCACACTTTCTTATCTTAGTACATCCCGATATGCAGCTACAGCTGTCGCAAACGGATTAAAGTTATGACCAATAGAACATCTATGGAGGAGGAGTTTTCTAAATACTAGGAGAGAGTGAAAGAGAGCAGGACTTAGCAGCAGCGCATACAATGCAACTGCGTGCACGCGAATTCAAACCGTATGTTATAGTATTATGTTCTGACAGCAGCCTAGGATGATCAGGGGAGGTGACAGGGAAAGATAACCGAGGGGCCGAACAACATAAGAGAAGATGATGGTGGCGGCGGTGGCAGCGGCTGAGGTAGCAGTACCTATATTCTATGTATAAAGGAATTTCATCTTACACTATGCTGTGCTTCTTCTCCTGCTCAAGTACACACGCGAACATATAAGCGGGCGCGCGCGCAACAGGGGTTAATTTGAGATCTGTGCGTCTATCGCGCGCGACCACATCTGGAGTATGGAATGTGAGCACAAATAACCTCCTCGCGATACTTGCAGTACCCCTGTGGTATAACATTTGGGTCCAGTTTTTCATCCTTCTGTAGTATGATATAGTAAAAGTAGTAGATTCCATGTTGGTTTTTTTTTTTTTTTTTTTTGTAATTGTCTTCTTCTCCTTTTCATGCGTGTACCATTCTTTTTTCTAAATGTTGTCCTTTTTTTTCTTTTTCATAATGTCTCGCTGTTTTAAAAGTATTTGGTCATCGAACTATCGCTCGAGTGTGGAATGGGTTCAGTTAAGGTCTAGGGCATGATATTTTTACTTATCATAACGAATCCCTCTTATCTGATTTTAAAACAAAATATGTTGCCCTAGATCATGCTTCAGAATAATAGGATCAATTTCAGATGACTATGTGATTCTCACTTTCCATGTAGTAATGTCCCATCATCAAAAATACAACTGCAGACAGCCTAATCCATAATTATACGATCATAATATTTGCAATGAGAAACAGATCCTCAGACATAATCGCTCCTATTCGCATAGTTCACGCGCTGAGCGATGAAATATTACTCGTGTATTCATCGCGAGTATGCAATATTCATAGAATAGTAAAAAAGAATATTAACTGGTACGTAATGTCGATTATCATAGTCTTGATATAGTATTTAACGTTTCTCTCTTATCATCATTTTCATTATTGTGCGGTACTACGAACGCGACAATGATAGGCAGAGCAGGGGTTGGTGGTAACCATGACAGCTCATCTGGCACAGACACACGATTTCTGCGAATCTCGACAAATATTTCATTATGTATATGGTAAAATTCTCGGTCTCAGCATTACGATACGATGCATCATTTCCAAGTACATTGACATCATATATGGTACAGTATGCATTGGTCAGCAAAACTGATCTTTCGCATGGCATTTTTCAATAGAATTTTTTCTGCATTTTTTTAAAAAGAGCTAGACAGACAAGACAGACACGGCAGGCAGCGGCAGATTTCTTCGAACTCAGCAAATCGCGCATTTATATACTCGTATGTACACCTTGGAAGGATGCCTTTCCCTCTTTATGGTACACATTACACGACTGTGCGCGACACAGCGGTAATGGAGGAGATAACAACCGCAGGTGTTAAATAGCAACGATGCAAGGACATCCTCGTTCCAGCGGCAATGCTCCTTTTCAAACTGGTCGTCGTCGCGTTACATTGCGTTGCGTCCAATACGAATATTAGGTCAAATAGTTTTGGTAGTGAGTATATTTTGACAATATTATGCGAGCGGTGTGAATAGTCGAAAGAGAATGGTGCGAGGATGATTGAATCCATTGTCGGCTTGGCTCGTTGTATTATTTCATGGAAGAGGAAGAACAAGAGAGGGACAGAGTAAATCACCAATAGATCGAAGTGACTGGCAATATTGTTTAAATTTTTGGCTGGGCAGTTTTGCGAATTTAAAGTATGACCGGTATTGCGTCATTAATTATTTTCAACTGTTGTGAGGGGTGAAGTTGAACATCGTGTGCATCGAAGTTTTCACGTGAAATCACAAATTAAGAGATGAATGGAAAATGACCTATTGCACCAGTTGTAGCATAAGGTGAATGAATTGCAGACCCGTCGAGAGCCAAAGTGGGCCCGGGGCAAAAATTATTTTGGGTCCTTTTTCAAGGGCATTTTTGACCAAATACTGTGATTTTTCCAACTTGAGCTGAAACAATTCAGTTCGGGAGGGCACCCTGGCGAATCTCTGGGCCCGAGGTAAAATGCCCCCTTTGCACCCACTTCGACGGGCGTGATGAATTGAGTATTAAAAAATCAAGTCTTTGAGATCAAGATACGTAATAGTATGTTATTGTTGTATGGAATGGGACTGTGTTGAAATTGGCATCTGGTGTTTCTCTGGTTAATGTTTAGAGTGTTACAACGGTATCATAACAAATATTTTTCACATACGTGGGGCTCAAGTATGGAAAACAACAGTTTGTGTACCGGAGAAGATTGAGAGAGTATAGAGGATTACTCAGCCTCTACTATCTGTCAAAAAGTTTCAGATGTGTTAGTGAAGTTGTCATTTTTAGCTGCTGAAAAAGCAAAAAAAAAAAAAAATCACTATTTTCTACAGCAAAATATTTTTTTTAATTTGTCGTGAGAGAAAAATATAAATGTCTTTTGGATTGCCAACAAAATGATTATTGTCTCTATACCAAGTTTTTGCGGAGGAGAGAGCACTTGGATAAAGGGAATCTGTCAAAGCAAAAGTTCATTGACATTTAGTAAATAATAACAACTTCTATCCTTTGCGATCTTTGAAAAGTGAGAGTAACTATGTGAACTTGGAAGTGCAAAGATGATGAGCAAGTTCTCAGTTTTTTGAAAGCTCTGTCTCTAAGCTCTAGCTCTCTAAAAAAAAAAAAGAAATTCCCTCTCAAAGCTGTGCTTCCTTAAGTTGAAGGAGTGAAACAGTGGTTAGTGACCAAGATTTTTGAATTTTGTTCCCAATATTTTAAAAGCTCAGAGCTTGAGCTGTAAGCTCTTCCAAAAGCTAGTTCTGGCTCATCTCTGGTGTAGTGTCATCATCATGTTTGATTTGAAGGGGGGGGGGGGAAACAAATTTGAATAAAAATGTCAAATGATTCCCATACATGTTGAGACCCTGAAAGGGAGACAATATCTCAAAAAGTGGAGCATCTTATGATGAGTTATGCTAGTTGAAGAAATGAAGAGCAAAAAAAAAAAAAACCAAAAAAAAAACCAACTAGGAACTGCAAGTTAGAATATAACAGTAACAACAGGACGACCCTTGATTACAAAGAACCTGAATGGCTACTTATTTGAACATAATTGTGGTTGAATTCGACGATGTGGACATGTAAATATCGAATAAATGAGGCACAATGTGTTGGAAATGTGAAAAAATTTGTATAAAGATATCCTCGCAGTTGATGAAGAAAAATTAGCGAGTCTCATTGATGTTTTGATCTGTTATCTGCTGCAGTTACGAAACCATGCATTACGAAAATTTTGATGAAATCTTTACGGATGGAATTTTGGTTTAAACATATCAAATTTTCATGCGAAGGCACATTCAAATTCTAAATGAGATCAGAAAACTAAGTGATCAATCTCAGAAGCAGAAATGAGCCTCATTTCAGGGACCTTTTCTTTCATATGACGGATTTTTAAAGAATGAAGTTTTTAGGTTGTTCTTACCTCTGAATATCCCATGCTGATGATTTGCGTCAACGTTTGCCTCAACGCATTCAAATTCAATTCCTTATCGAGGCCGTTAGAATTGCTACTGAGGCCGGACGCCGAACTAACGCCGGATGTCGTCGATATAGTCGAGATGGTACTTGCGGCGCTGGAATAATTATCGTTGCTGCTGGCACCTCCGCCGTTGGCGAACGGCAATAGCGAATTACGGATCTCAGCTAATGCCTTCTGATGATATCCCGAAGCTCGGGTATTCGATCTGCCGGATGTCGCAGGGTTCATGTTTAATATTACGGGCTCTTGGCCCATCACTAACGAAGCGAGCCGTCTATGGCCCACATTTGGAAAAATCGCGCGACTCGGACGCACACTCAATTTATCATGATTTTGTATTTCATCGACGACGACCGAGACACATCAACGCGAATATTGGATAAATTAACGACGAGCGGTATTCTTCGAAGCAGAGCAAAAGAACACTACCTACAACGTTTTCGCGGAAACATATCGAACAGATTAGCTTATTTCGAATGGCGAACGATTACGCGTACACATAATGAAGCACTGCCATCGTAGAATTACAGCGTACTACACTCATCACTTGGGGCCCAGCTTTTGTGAAATGATTTCAACAGCGTGTATCTGAAAAAATATTTAAAAAATCAAAAAATTAGAAATGGTTTGAACTTGTGCAGGATTTGTCTAGCTCTAGAGTATTGATTATTCGTCGTCAGGTTAATTGGTGTTTTACGTCAGAATGCATTTCAATTTCAAGATTATTGCGTTGAAATTAATCAAAATGATATATATTCTTATCAAGTGATCTAATATTACAGTGAAATGATCCGCGACAACACAAAATTCCATCAATAGTCATTGATATCATAACTCAGAGAACATTCCTTTACAGCGAATCATCAAAATAATTGATTAGATTCGATTCATTTTGTGGAAGTGATCTAATATTTTGTGGAATAACCAACATAGACACGTATCAGATCAATAATTTGCCTCATCTATCAGCAAAACACTGTAATCACAGTGTTTTCAAGATAGATCAGTGAAATTGATCAGAATCGACTCGTTCTTCTAATCAATTGAACTAATTTCTTGCGAAATGATCAATGCAAATAGCTGAAGATACCTTTTTTTGTCAAGTGACATAGACTGAAGTTGGAAACCTTGTTCGAATTTCAATGATAAATTAATTACATCAGAATGGCAATCTTGACAATTTACCCAAACACAGAACTGACGACGAATAATTTCAAAACGAAAAATTAGTAATTCGCGCTAATTACCGAAATTGGTGGCCAGATCTTCGAACACAGATATTCAATTAGTACATATATATAAATAACTTGTAATAAAATCACTCGCTACGTAGTTGAAAATTTTCGTATGTGTAATTTTATAAATTGAAAAGAGAAGAAGAAAAAAACATACACACACAGAACTATCGAGATGGTACACGAGACGAATACTTTATGCGAATAGAACTTATATCGGAATACAAAACATGGTAACGAAATTAATAAAAAATAATATAAACTCGGAGAGATTTTAAAAATACAATTATTTTATTCGCACCGAACTGAATGCATACGAACTATTACACGACACTACAATTTTTTCCACTCGCTCAGGCAGCCATCTTGCTAGTTTTGGGTTTGTGAACTACATTGGAATGTTAGGAATTTATCAATAGAGGACACAACTACAAGGATATCAAAACATTGGATTGGTACAAGTTTGCGATGATTGATAACAAAGTGCACATTTTTGGCAGGGAGGCTGCATAAATTTTAATTAACGTTTTTTCAAACGTAATGGCCTTGCAGGGCTCAAAATTGATGTAAAACGTTTTATTACTATCTGTAGTGACGAAAAAATGGGAAAAATTTAATTTCAATTTGAAATTTGCCGCCAATTTCTTCAAGAAATTGGCGGGAAAATGGAAAAGATTTTATGGACGCAAACTGTATTTGTTTACATTGTATTTCGTGCCATCCAGCAAGTAATTCAGATTGTTGCGTTATTACGTGGTAATTACCGTCTATTGTGTGTTTGATTAACGTTATCAATGTGCATTGTTGCTTCATGTCTGAATTTGATCAATTCTTACATTGGATTGGAATTTTTTAAATTGCCATACAATGGAGTACTTAAATTAATTAATTTGACTTTGATGGTGTATTGCGTTTAATGTGGAATCTAAAATGGAGAATATAGCTCAACTAGACGAATTTCTCACCAATGTTTTCCGTTTCACCGCTCAATATAGCTTCGATAAAGCGAAAGATCTTTGTGTATGTAAATCTGTATTTTGCAATTATTTAATTCTCTTTTTCCTTTACGACGTTATCAAAATGATAGGCACATTCTAAGATGGGTTATGATCTTCCCTTCGAAAGAGATCATCAATTTTTTTCTATGATGTGTTTTCCCCGGATCAACAACTTCAAATAATTATCAAAACACTTGGAAAAGTAATTCGTACGTTTTGTGTTTCGTGTTTACAGAAAAAAGAGAAAATAATGACGAACCAGGGCATTTACAAGGATCTACTTATCCACTTATCGTATATGATCGGAGTAGAAAAGAGCTATTCAGAAATGGGATTTATCGCCATCAAAAGTAAAGTTGCCATCAAGAAAGATGTAAGTTGATGTTGTAGAGTGGATGAAGTTACCTACGATGGTCTCGATGCTTAACGATGGTTTCCTATTTTTACAGAACACTTTGAAATCGGCGTACCTGGAAATAAAATCGGAATGCGACAAAATTGTACCAGATGAAGCGGAATACGAACGAATTCTCAAAGAGATTATTAGTTGGACTGAATTCAGATCTCAGCTTATTGATTTGTATCCTTTTTCTGACGAGCACAAAAAGCAACATACGAGTAGATTTATTTATTTTGCCTTCTGGGTTCTGGAGTGTTGGAATTCGATAATCAGATATTTTTCCTTATATTATTTGAACACAGCTATAATAAAATGCATATGACTGCCACTTACAACAAACACTTGAAGATGCAAGAATTTATCGATATGCTGCAAAATATCGTAAATAACTCGATAGCTCCGTATGCGCCTAAAACATTGGTCAATATGAAAATACTCATCGAGTAAGTCGTGGCTAGGACAAGTCATTATAGCCACAGAATGAGCTTCGAAATAATCATATTTTTTGATTGTAGATTTGAAACGTCGTGTTTGCTCGATCTCATATACGCTCAATACTTTTTGGAGAATTGGAATCTGGTCTTGTGTACGTCTCATATTACTTCAGCAAAATCTAAACTTGACATTTGGGAAAATACCCTACAGAATAAAGAGGTATTGTAAGCAGTTTTTTTTTATTTATTTTTTTTATTAGTACTTATTTTGAAAGACGATTTCTAAAATTGTTTAATTTTCATAGACTTGGAGACTGAATTTTTTACGCATGAATACGGTGCCAGAACTGTACAGATGGTTGATGAAATTTAAAATGTTTTTGCTGGAAAAATTCTCCGTTTATTTTTACATGATTATACGTCAACAAACGCCAGTCAGCGATTTGAAAACTATTTGTGGCAAACATCGGCTGGAATTTTTGCAGAAGTAAGTGTCCAAATATTTTGATATAAAAAAAAAGTCTGCCAGGATGGTAAAATTATCAATACCAATAAGATGATGTGCCAATTCTGCATTATGGGGTTTCCTATTAGTGAATTTGGAGTCAAATTTTTCCCATTTGAAAATTAGAGGCCAGTTCTAGCTGCTGAAGTGGGTCTAAAAAATAAAAATGAGCAAATTTTTGAAGATTCATCGGGTTGCATGGTAGATCTCGTAAACGTGCCCTGATTTTTATCCAAAACTTGTGTATTTTCCAGTTTTTCATGCTTATTAAAAAAAAATTTCTGATACTTATTGCATTTTTTTCACTCGAACTTACCTTCTTTTTGATTTTCTTCAAATTAGATCGAATAATTTATCAAAATACTTATTCTTCAATTTATTTTTTATTTTTTAAGAAACTTCTCGAGTTTTTAATTTTTTTTTTAATTTTCAATTTTTCACAACTATAGAGTTTTTGAACTTTTTTTTTCTAATTTTTTTATTTTAAGTAGTTTTGATTTTTTTCAATTTTGTAAATTTTTAAGAATTTTTTATGTTTTCCAATTTTCCAACATTGAATAACTTCAACTTTTCATTTGGGTGTTCCAAATTATTTTTTAAGTTTTTTATTTCCTTTAATTTTTAAGTATCAATTTTTTCTCAATTTTTAAAATTTTGAAACTTCTTCACCCATTTTAAAGTTTTTGAATCTTTATTTTTTAATTTCTAAAAATTTTGTGAAATTATTAATTTTTTTGTCATTTTAGATCTTTTTTCATCAAGTATCTTTAATTTTTATCGTCGTGTTATAATTTAATACCTATATTAATACCTACTCTGAATTTTTCATTCGATTTTTTCTAAACTTACAAATTTTTGAAAACTTCTTCAATATTTTAAATATTTAATATTCCCTTTTTTTCTATTTAAAAAAATTCTTTAAACGTAACTTAGATATCAATTTTTAGTTTCTTTGATTTTCACTTTTTCCCTATTTCCAATTTTATTTTTTATTTTTCTGATTTTTATAATTTCTTGAATTCCTAAACAGTAAGTATTTTTTTTTAATTCAAAAATTTTCTATTTTCATTTTTATCGCGATTTTTAAAAATCTTTCCTTATTTTTTATTTTTGTCTTTTTCGTGATTTTTTTTAACCAGTTAGATTTTCTTGAATTTATTCGAAGTGAAAAAATTTCCATTTTCTTAAGGTGGTTCTTCGCGTCTTGCGTTTTTTAAATGTAGTATTCCCAGAGCTGCAGGGGCTATTTTTCAAAATTATCGAATTTTGCTCATTTTTCAAAATTTAGTGTTGTATGGCAATAAAAAATGATTTAATATGAAAGTAGTGTCTAATTCATCGAATGAAATAGTTTGAAAGCGTTGAAATACATTTTATATTAGAAATTTTCGCCATTTTAAGTGAAGTCAAAACGTCAAGAACTCCTCGTCTTATAAATAAAATTTCTCGGGGTATACTTGAAGGAATTTGATGATTTTTGGATATGTTGTACATGAATACACCCTTGACAGTCGTAGGTTGCCCTTTTTCCCAAATTTTGCATTTTACCCAAAAATTATTGATGTCAAAAAAAATATGACATAAAATTTTGACGTTAAAAATAGAATTTGGGAAAAAGGGCAACCCACGACTGTCAAGGGTGTATTCATGTACAACATATCCAAAAATCATCAAATTCCATCAAGTATACCCCGAGAAATTTTATTTATAAGACGAGGTGTTCTTGACGTTTTGACTTCACTTAAAATGGCAAAAATTTCTAATACCTATAAAATGTATTTCAACGTTTTCAAACTATTTCATTCGATGAATTAGACACACTACTTTCATATTAAATCATTTTTTATTGCCATACAACACTAAATTTTGAAAAATGAGCAAAATTCGATAATTTCGAAAAATAGCCCCTGCAGCTCTAGGAATACTACATTTAAAAAACGCAAGACGCGAAGAACCACCTTAATTTTCTAAATTTTTTGAACCTCAAGAAATTTTTAATTTGCCTGATTTTTAACTTGTCATGTTTCCCAAATTTTCAGAATTTCTGTTATTTAATTTTCTCAATTTTTCATTTGTTGGATCTTTTTTTATTTTACAAAAATAGTTTTCAGTAAGTTGGTTAAATTTTTTATTCGCCTGATTTTTGGATTTCCAATTTTCCTTAATATTTTGGATCTCATCTTTTACTTTTTTCAATTTTTATTTTTCTTAAAATGTAGTTTTTAAAACAATTTTCCATTTGTTTTTATTTTTCCAATTTTTGAATGTAGAGATTTGTAAGATATTGTTTTAAATTGTGGAAGAAAAGATCTAAATTTTTTGAAGAAAAAAAAAATCTCTGTTAGAAATAAATCTCTTCTCAGAAGGGAATAAAATTCAAATTTTTGTCTCAATATTTTGGACTGAATAGGTATATTTTTCAAATTTTTAAAGAAAACTTGGATATTTTGGGGCAAAAAATCTCAGATTTTTGGAGTGAAAAAAATTGAAATACCTATGCATCTTTTAGAGTAGAGTAAAAGAATTTCTAAATTATGTGGTATACGAAAAGTGCTTCTCTTTTTCTAGAGAAAAACAATCTGTTTTGGGGGGGGGGGGGCGGAAGGAACATTATAATTTTTGTGGATGTTGAAAATCTCTTGATGTTTTGATGTAAAAAATTTGATCTAATGTTTTGAATTAAAACTATTTTTCAAACTTTGAGAGAATAATAAATCTGTTTTTTTCTTCCTTCAGAAAATAATCCTTTTCGTAAAAAAATGTTTCTCTTATGAAAGCGGCAACAAAACAGATAAAAAACGTCTACTTTTTTTGTCATTGGATGATTCAAACTTTTCAATTTTTCAAAGTTTCTCATTTTCAAACATTTTTGCATCTTATTCATTTCATTGATTTTTAATTTTTCAATTTTTTATCCTTTTTTAATTTTCTAAATCTTATATGAACTTTCTAATTTTTAAAATTTAAAATTTATCTTTGTTATTTTTTCAAATCTTCAAATTATTTATTTTCTTATTCGTTAAATTTTTGTTAACCTGTAAACTTCTTCATTTTTCCAATTTCTGATTGTTTATAATGTTTTTAAATTTTTAGGTACCTAGCACCTAAAAAATGTTGATTTAAACACAATTTTCCTTTTTTTTTTTTTTTTTTTTTTTTTGTAACTCTAGAAGCTCTCCTCGTATCTATTTTTTCAAATCTTGTAAATTTAGATTTGGATTTTTAAAAATTTTCAATTTCAAAATAATTTTTTTTCTTGAATTTTTTGAATCTTTTCAATTTTTTCATTTCTATTTTTTTTTAAATTTTCGATTTTCATAATTTTTTATTTTTTAAATTTAGAATTTGTCTCACTCAATTTTTTAAGTTCTTTGAATAATTTTTTTTTTTTTTAATATTCAGAATTATCGATTTTTCCTCATTTTTTTTATTTTTCTCAATTTTCATTTTATTTCTTCAAGTTTTTTTTTTTTTTTTGAACCTTTTATATTTATACTTTTCTTCCTCCAGGTTTCAAAACCTGACACGTAAATGCGGCCACGAAACGACCAGTTTGATGTTGGTATTTGACGCTTGCGGTATAAAAAATTGGCACGGCCCTGGGTACAGATGCCCTCTGAAAAATACCAAAACCGAATCGCCCAGTAGTTCGTATTACGTGATGTTACGTCATCCAGAAGTGAGTGGGTTTCATTAGAAAGAGAGAGAGAATTTTTTTTACAAATTCGTTGATTATTACTAAAAAAAAAAATGAAAAATTGCGCAGAAACTTGGGGAGCCCTTCAGCGTAATGCCGACTATACGACGCATCCTGGTGGAACACTTTAGCGATATTTTATTCCTAGATCGGGTGGTATGTCGTTATATTAGCGAAGAAAACAGCACGTACTTCATAACCAGCATCGAGGAGAAAATTAGCCTAGTCGCTTATTACAATAGTAAAAAAGACGACAAACAATCGGATATCGATAATTATATATTAGAATTGGCGTGGATGATACGCAGTCATAGGGTATTCTTGAGCTTGAATTCGAACAGGTGATGAGTTGAGGGAGGGGGGGGGGGGGAGATATACGTAATTAAATTTCAATTTATATTACTATTCCTAATGTTTACCAAAGCTACCCGCATATGTTTCGAGGTAGAGAAATGATTTTCAATTTGTTGAATAAATCTAATTTTCGTAACGTCAATCATTATGATTCTTTATTAAAATGGCATCAATTGGAAGAATGGCAAATTTCTAGTTTAGTATTCTATGGAAAGTTGTCGAAATGGCTTACGTTTTGAACCTGGTTCGCATGTTTCGCTTCAGCTCGGGATTACTCCCAGGCCTGGCTAACGCAAACAACCCCACCTTAATATCTCTCACAGCGGTTGCCTATCTCTTACTAATGGTAGGCGAAATAAACGCCTTCTTGTACACCTCCGAGTATATCTACAGATTCGAAATATCGTACCAGTTTCTATGCTACGTATACGTCGGAGGCACCCAGATCATATCTTGGCACCATAGACGTCTGGTCACAGCCTTATGTCGTCGATTAGCCAACGACTTGCCTGCATTCATGGGAAATGAGGCAGCCATCGAGACGGAAACCACCTTCAGGAGAATCGTCAACACGGTCGGAGTAGGATATTGGATCACGATGGGATTGTACGTATCGGCTCCTTGGATTAATTTCGTCCTTCAGAAATTCAACTTCGAAGATCCCAAGTCGTACCCAATGCCTTACTGGTTCGCTTCCATCAAGATCGAATCCATCAGCGAGTATTTGGTTATGAATATTTTGCAGACTGTCGTCTGTACTATGGTGTTTTTCGTGTACTCGTGCTCGTTCGGATTCATCATCTCGGTGTTGATCAATTTGAAAGCGCATTTGAGGGAAATTCGCCGAAGGACGAAGGCCTTCGGTGGACGAATGCAGTTGTTATCGGATGATCGACTCAGGATGAAATGTGGCGTAATTTTTGATGAAAATAAAAAGTACTTATGTCGCGAGTACGAAGATGTTTTGGTGGCGGAGTTTGTCCAGATTATTAGGTACAAGCAGGTGTTATACGTGTGAGTATTTTGGTGTGTTTTGGTGATCATCGGGTGCAAATGTGCAAAGAATCATCGGAGATGTGTTTTTTGTAGGTATGCCAAAGATGTCGTGGGTTATTTAAGGTCGATATTTAACGCTGCTCTGGTTTGGTGCATTGCGGAGATTGTGATGACTACTTATATGGCTACTCAGGTATGGGTATTTTGGCTTCTATTCTGAGAAGGGTAATAGCCCAGTAAAAATGAGACCAAAAAATTGATGCAAATTGCATTTTGGGTTACATGGATTTTTTTTTTCTTAAAATGTTCCTTTCGGTGTCCTAATTAACAAAAAAAAAACAATCCTCGAACCTCACCTTTTGGGAAGGCCCCAAATGAAGATCCAAAGTGGCCACATCTTCGTTTTTTGCTTATAACTCTTTAAATATGCGTTTAAACAGAAAAATGGTTATTATCAAAATTGAAGTAGATAAAATTTGCAACAAAACAGATTATATTCATTTTTTCAAAAAAGTGAACGGGAGGCGCAAAAACGGGCGTCAAAATATACAGGGAATAAAAAATGAATATTATCCCTCCCATTTCCACGAATAGCGCACAATTTTGGAAGGAGACGAATAAATTCGAATAAGGACACATCATAGACTCTAAAAAAGCCCCCACCCTTCCTCTCTCCACAAGTGTCTAAAATGTGGATAGGTAGGAGTCACTTTGGGTCCACATTTTGAGGCCTTCCTATTGGGTAAGATTCGGCGACTTTTTTTTTTTTTGGTTAATTAAGCCATCGAAAGGAACATTTTGAAGAAAAAAGTTTCAATGTAATCAAAAAGGCAATTTTATTTCCTCATTTTACTGGTCTATAATAGAAGAGGGGTGATCCTGTTCTGTGTTTCTCAACGTTGTGTGGGAAGAGTTAGGAAGACAATTTTTAAGGATTTTTTTTTTCTTAGATCGATACAGATTTGGTTTTCAAAATGAAGATCCTATCGGTGGTCACGAATGTAACGGGATCGTTCTTGTTGTTTTGTTATGTCGCCGAAACAGTCAGCCATATTGTAATTATCAATCAATTAATATAATACTCGTAATAATACGTATTTTTACAATATTTGGGAATTGAAAAAAAATTGAACAATTCCAAATTACTCAATTTTCCATGATCCGTCAACTTTTCGAAATTTGTAGATTTTTGACAATTTTTTGAAATTCAATAATTTTTTTTTATGACCTTTCAAAATTTCAAAACTTGATAATCTAAAAAAAAAGTACATTTTATAAAATTGCAGATTAACTACTTGAATCGATCAACTTTTTAATTTTTTTTTTCCAAATCTACTAAAATTTCTAATAATTTGCCAAAACTCTCCGATTTAATAAATTTTGAAACTTGTGATTTTTCAAAATCATCCTGAATGTTCATTTCAAATCAAGTACTCTCCTAAATTTTCGTTGTCGTTTCCATGTACGCGGTAGGCCTAGTGGCCTGTCTGCATGTCAACTTTTCAAAATTTATCATTTTAATTATTTACTTTTTGAAATTCGTTACTTTTCATAATTATTATTAAAAATTTACGAATTTTTTAAAACTTGCTAATTGTACAAAATTTTATTATGTATTATGTAAAATTCGTCATTCGCTTCCAATTTTTTTTATTTTTTATTTTTTATAATTATTTCTAGTTAGGTAGGTATTTGACAAAATTTTCAAAGTTGATAATTTTCAAATTTTTGATTATGGTATAATTTCAAAATTATTTAACAAATAACTGTTTTAAATTTGATAAATTTTTCAAAATTTGTCCCATTCTCAGAATTTGTAAATTTCACTTTCGTTCGGAGCCCTGAGAAGTTTTCAAAGTTTGTAAATTTTTTCAGTATTATCAAAATTCTTTTACACGTATTCAACTAATTTTTTTCGCTCTCTTTCGAAATTTCTGAATTACCTACTGAAATTTTCCAGTTCTCAAAATTTATCAATTTTTCAAATTGTGTAGATTTTACAATTTTTATGAACACTTCGTAGTTGGTTAATTTTACGAAATTTTACTTTTTTGAAAAATTTAATAATAGGTACTGTATCTACCTATTTTATATTTACTTTTCAAAATTCACAAATTCGAAGTTTGTGGGTAGGGATACGAATTTTTTAAGATTTGTCAGGCTTACAAAATTATTTGAAAAATTACAGTTCTGAAAAATTTGTTAATTATTCGAAATTTATTGTCAATTTGTTAGAATGAATTAACAATTCAATATTTTTGGCCATTTTCAAAAAAAAAAAAAAAAAAAAAAATAGTTGATTTTTAAAAAATTATAGATAACAGATATTTCAAAATATTTTTATTTTACTGAATTTTCATCTTTGTTAATTTCACAAAATATTCAAAATTTATTTCCAAAATTTACGAATTTGTTAATTTTACATAATATTCAAAATTTATTTCCAAAATTTAAGAATTTTTCCAAGTGTGCAGCTTTTTATAGAATTTAAAATTTTTTTTGAAAATTTGACGGATAATGTTTTTTTAGCTTTTATATAAAGTTGTCTCGAAATACTCGCTGGAAGTTTTCAATTTTTTTTTCATAATTTTACAAAATTGTGTTAATTTGTCAGCTTTTTAGGATCATAATTTTCTTTAAAATTTGCCAAGTTTTCAAAATTTGACAATTTTTATAAAATATTTAAAATTTTCAAAATTGACGAATTTTTCGAAAAATGCAACTTATTATCGAGTTTGTCAATGACGTACATTTTTATTTCAGAATGAAAAGTGCATGTGGTACTTCTACGATATACCTTGGTATTTGGATTTCATCAAGATACGTAAAGTGTTATCGATGTTATTGCTACAAAGCCAAGGAACGATCGAGACCAAACCTTTTAAAATGTACACTATGAATTTGATACTGTTTTCTAGATCCTTGAGAGTTATATATTCGCTGTTGAACTTACTACTTTTAATGCAACGCTAGTACAAGTTACTTTCACTTCAGTTTTTTTGTGAAAACTGTAAAAAAAAATTGAAAAATCAGGGAATTTATTTTATTCACGTAGATAATTTAAAAAAAATATAAATTGAAAATGGCTAAAAAATTTATAAAATTGAAGAATAGAAATTAATAAATGCCCTCAACATTGGAAAAAAAATCCCTAAAATTTTGGGAAAAAATCAAAAATTTTGAATTTTAGTCAAGATTTACCTACTAAACTTGTAAAATTAGAAAAATAGATTATCACCATTGCTTTTTCAATCGAAGTATTTTTCCTCTGTTTTTTTAAGTCAACATTTAAATTTTCATCAGTTTTTGAGAATTTTCCCAATAATTATAAATTTTTACCTAATTTTGAATTTTTTTAAAGAATTTATGGTTCAACTTCAAAAAATTGTAAAAGTTTATGAAATAACAAAAATCCTAACTTTGAAAATTCTGAAAATTGACATTAATTTTTTGAAATCTATCAAGCTTTTTAAAATTTAACAATAATTTTATAAAAACTACAAAAAATCTAATTTATCAACAATTTTTGAGAATTTTCCCAATTTTGAATTTTTACCTAACAATTTTTTTTTTCAAGTTTAAAAATTGATCCAACTTGGAAAATTCACTAAAATTTGAAAACTACCAAAATTTCAAGTTTTCCCCAGAGTTTTGAATTTTTACCAAGACAAAGATTACATACTCGGTAAAATTTTAAATCAAACGCATAAAATTGGAATTTGTAAAATTCTCAAAATTTAATAAAAATTAGAATTTTGTAAAATTTTCAAAATTTAATAAAAATTAGAATTTTGTAAAATTCTCAAAATTTAGTCAAAATTAGAGATTTTTATAATGACACCATTTGATTTTGAAAATGTACCTAGTCATTTCACTAGTCAAGTCATTCTTTCTAATCAAAGCACTTTTAAAAAATCTCAAGTCCAAAAAAAGGGTCACCCTAACCTGTCAATTTATGCGTATCGAAAAAAACAACGAAATTTTTTCGTTATTTTATGTTACTTCGAGGCCATTATCAATATAGGCAAATTATCTAAAATTGTTTTGCTTAAAATTTCAGTAATAAGTAAGTTACATAACAAATTATCGATCAAAACTGCTAAGTAGTATCACTTACCTAATTAGTGCCACATTTCTCTTCTTTTTTGAAAGTTTAATTCCATAACTATGGTCAACTTACGTAATACGTATGTTCGAAGCAAACCCATAATTAACTCGTTGAACGAATAACAAAAGTGTAAAAATTTTTAAAATAATAACTTAATTAGACACTGACAAAATTAATAAGTGACACTCGAAGGTGTTCGAATCAAGCCCGAACTAAACTTTAACTAATTAAAATTGACACTTCTAGTTCACTAATCAATTTCTCGAGGATTATTTACAAAGGTCGTGGTAGCCAGATAGGTAATGAAAATGTCTCTGCTGCGTCGAATAATCGGAGATAAAATAGTCGACTCGTTTCTATTCTTATTTTTATTTTCGGCCGGAATCATAGAGAACAAAAAATACCAAAAATTGGAATCTGTGTACTCGGCTTTCGTAACATCGGTCTCGTGCATCGAAATGCTGGGTTGCTCGGTCGGCTTTTCAAACGCCTCCGAGCTAGTCCACCGAGTGGAAATCCTCATCCAAGTAACCGCTCACGTGTACTTCTTGTCGCTATATTGGATCGTTAAAATGCACAAGAAACCATTGCTGATTTGTGCCAAACGTCTGCGAGGAGATTCGCACGATATGGGCAGCGAAGCAGTCGAACTTACCGAGCACCTTTTTCAGAAAATTCTCTTCGCCATACTCGCCGTCTTCATGCTGTTGATGAGTATGATCGCGTTCACCTCCATTTTCGTACCTTTGTTGACCAAATTCGATTTCAACGATAAGTACATTTACGTGATGCCCTTCTGGTTCACTTGTACCGACTCCGGACACAGTTATTTCCCCATTAAACGACTCTGCTGGAATATCGACACTAAACTCAAGTATTTCGTGATGAATTCGTTGGAGATAGCTTTTTTCTCGGTCGAAGCGTTCGTCTACGTTACCAGCTTCATATTTTACGTTTGCGTGCAAGCTCATACCGTAGCTCATGTCAGAGTAATTGGCTCGAAAATCGAACGAATGCGCGAGGAGATGGTGAAATACGAGCAGAATATCCTGACGAGGGGTCCTAAACGTGAAAAACGCCACAGGCAAGACATTGTTTGTAGAGAGTTGTCTGAGATTGTAAAATATCACCAGTTCATATTCGAGTAAGATTTACTTACATTTTCCCATTGTATTTTTTGAAATTCATTGCATATTATGACAGTCTAATCACTGTTGTCCCCTTGAATTCTATTTTTCACCCAACAGGGTAGAGGCCAATATTATACCTGTTTTGTGCTGGATCGTAGCGGCCTCTTTATCGTTTTTCGCTGCAATATCAACGTTTTCAGCATTCATTATTGTGACTGAGGCGAAATGTAAGGTAAACTTGGGTTTTTGAGTGTTTCTGTCGATATAGGGTGTCCCAGTTAAGATTAACATCCTTCAACCTGGTAAGAGGGCACTCATTTCAACAACGTGTAGGTATGTTTACATACCCTTGCTATTGAAGGGGCTGAGATACTGCATGGCGAAAAAATTATTTTTCATTTTTTCGCTTGAAATTAAAATTTTATTTTTTCTGATTGGAGACAGACAAATAGATGAAACTTGTGGGAAATGAAGCAGGATAGTTGCAGTAATGTCTGAAAAAATTTTCATCAAAATCGATGCAATAGGATGTTCAACAAATTATTTTTACTAAAAAAATTGGGTAAAAAAATTCGAAATTCTGCAATTTAAAAAAAAAATTGCATTATTAACCTAGTTATTTTTTGTCAGCAGATGATTCCCCCCCCCCCTCTACTTGCTCTACAAAATGTTCCTCAGCATCATTCTCCTATCTCTTTTAGTTTTTGAGTTACAATTTTTCAAATGAGTACAAATTCGTAAAAACTTGACTTTGAAAATTTGAAAAAATTTTAACTTACATGTCGACTCCAATAAATTTTTCACTCAAAAACTAAAAGAGATAGGAAGATGATGTTGAGGAACATTTTGTAGAGCAAGTAGAGGGGAATCATCTGCTGACAAAAATAAGTAGGTTAATAATGCAATTTTTTTTAAATTGCAAAATTTCGAATTTTTTTACCCATTTTTTTTGGTAAAAATAATTTGTTGAACACCCTATTGCATCGATTTTGATGAAATTTTTTTCAGGCATTACTGCAACTATCATACTTTATTTCCCACTAGTTTCATCTTTCTATCCGTCTTCAATTAGAAAAAATAAATTTTTAATTACTAGTGAAAAAATGGAAAATAATTTTTTCGCCATGCAGTATCTCAGCCCCTTTAATAGTAAGGGTATGCAAACATATCTACACGTTGTTGAAATGAGTTGCCCCCCTACCAGGTTGAAGGATGTTATTCTTAACCGGGACACCCTATACATATGTAGATGTAGAAGTAGTTACTGAAATCTTATCTAACCGAATTTTTATCCATGTATTTTGACTGTGACTTTTATGGTTTCAGAAACAAGGTGAATTTATGTTCAGAATGAAGATCGGTTCTGTCATAGCCAACGTCGCAATCATGTTCTATTTCTTTTGTCAAGGGGCCGAAGTAACTGCGCATATGGTAAGTGTCTTTTTACCAAGTGCATTCTTACTTATCGTAAATTAATAAGTGCGAGTATTGGGTTCACAATATCTCCTTGTAAAATTTTAAAAATTTGCTCTTGAATAATATTTTAAAAATATATTATCAACGAAATTTTGAAAAATGAAATTGCACAGAATTAATTGATTTTTGAGAGAATAAAACCATTCTACAAATAAGGTGTAAAAAAAAATGAAAATAAAATTTTGACCAAAGTGGAATTTGTTGACAGATGAAACTGGTTCTTATACAAAATTCTAGATTAAAGAAAATTGAAAAAGAAATTTTGACGTAAATCGAAAAAAAATTGTTCCGGATAATGCTGATTTTCGAAAAAAAAAATTAAAAAATTATTCCTTAACAAAACTTTAAAAAAAAATTATTTTAAACAAAATTAAAGTACCTAGTTGAATAAAATTCGAAAAAGTTGATTTTTTTTTTCTAGTGAAGTTTCAAAAAATGAAAAATTTTGTTTGAAAATTTGTCTTGTACAAAATTTGAAAAAAATGCATCCCGGAAAAATAACATTTTGGACGAAAAATTGAAAAATTTAAAACATTTATTCTGCAAAAAAAAAAAAAAAAAAAATACCAACTCAAAAAAATTTATGCTCAGAAAAAATTGATTCTCAACAAAAGTTTATCTGTTCTAAGTAAAATTTGAAATAAATTGTGAATAAAAAATCGAGGTGAAAAAAAATTGTGCCCAGACAAAATTAATTTTCGGCCAAATCTAAAATAAAATTATGAGTATTCTTCAACAGAAATTTGAAAACAATGAAATTTTGTTTTAGCAAAATTGAAAAAATTGTCCTCGAACAAATCTCAAAAAAGTTGATGTATCTTTTGTACTTACTTGGTTTTTAAAATTTCTTGAAATATTCTTTTAGAAATTTTGCACTTGACGAAATTCGAAAAAAATATGTTCATCAACAAAAAATATAATATTTTTGAAAAAGTTTTTAATAACAAATTTAAAAACATGATGTTTAATAATCAAAATTTTCAAAAAAAACATTTTTTTTAGAAAATATAAAAGCTCTGTAATTCAGATTTTTTTATTGAAATTGAACAAATTAGGTACTGTTCAAAAAAAAGGCTTGAAAAAATTTTGAAAAAAAGTTTTCAACGAAATCTAAAAGATAACAATTTTTTTCCACAAAAAATATATGAATGAAAAAATTAATTTGGTTGTCAGCAGAATTGAAAAAATTGCGTTCTTTGAAATTTCAAAAAATATTAATTTTGAACTGTGTAAAAAAATGTACTTATTTGAACAAAATTGGAAAAAATTGCAAGCAAAATGTAATAATTGAACAAAATTAGAAAAAAAAATGTGACAAAAATAATGTTTGAAAAAAAACATTGAAAAATCTGACTATGAGAGCGAAATTTGAAAAATAAATTGAAATAATGTTTTAATATACAAAATTTAAAAACATTATAGGGTTTTCAACAAATTTTTTAAACGTATTAGTTCTTTACTAAAATTAAACAATTACGAAATGTTACGGAATATAAGTCGAAAAATTCAGTCTTCGAATAAATTTGAATAAAAAAATGTTTTTAACGAATTTAAAAATATGTATTTGTGCACGAGAAAAATTGTTTTATTTTACATGGTGTCTACCAGTAGTGAAAATAGTGAAAAAGATGAAAAATTAAGGATTCGATGTCGAAAAAATGATCACTTTCTAGCATTTTTCAGAGTGTTCATCAGGTAGTGAAAGTAGTAAGAAGTACTGAATTAAAAAATGTGTCGAAAAAGTAGTGATTTTGGAGTAAAAGTAGTGAAAAAAAATTGAAAATCGAAAATAAATTGGTAGGTAATTGTTTCTTCGCATTGGTAACATTGAGATTTATTTTTTCCTGACATATGAAAATTTTGCTGTAGGAAATTTAAATCTTAATTTTTTTTTTGAGGAAGTCCTCTTTTTTTTTGGGGGGGGGGGGTCTGAAAATTTTATGGGTATAGTAGTAAAAAAAAATTAATGGAAAGGTATAGTAAAAAAGTAGTGATTAAAAAAAAATCTGGTAGACATCATGTACTGAAAAAATTAAATTTGGATTTAAGAAAAATTTTTAAAAATTTTTCTTTCGAAATTGAAAAAAAAAATCAACAAAAAAAGGTTACTTGCTCGAACAAAATTCAAAAAAAATTGTTCACCAACAAAAATTAAATTTTTGAATGAAAAAAATTGAAAATTTTCATTCTAGATGAAATTTTGAAAAAATTGAGAAAAATTATTTTAGGTAAATGAATTTTTTTAAATTTGCTGTTGGGCATAATTTGAAAAATTATTTTTGTTGTAGTATTCAAAATTATTTTTAAAAAAGATTTCGAAACACCATTTTTTTAAAATTCGAACCTAATAAGTAAAATTTTGAAAAAAAATTTAATAAAATTACCTAACAACGAATTGTTTTAAATGTTGAAAAAAATTTTTACAGAATTTTAAGAAAATGATTTTTTTAAAATTGAGAATGTTGTTCAAAATTCGAATTAATGTTTTAAAAAGTAATTCTAAATAATAATTTGAAAGTCAGAATTGTGTGAATACGTAATTGACCCTGCTTTTCCCCGTATTTTTTTCCTTTAAATTTGTAATTTGCTAAAAAATTGATGATCCCTCCTCCTGTCCTCTTTTTGTATCAAACAGAACGAAGATATTCAGGACGCAATTTACAACACACCGTGGTACTCGCAGTCGGTAAAATTTAAAAAATTGGTCATTCCGTTCATGATTCAACTGCAGAAAGCTTTACAAATATCAGCCTTCGGAATGTACAAACTGAGCTTGAACTTCTACTTATCGGTTTGTCGTACCATCTATTCGATGTTGAACATGTTACTAATGGCGTTTACCGATATTCGAAGGATGTGACTGGATGATTTTCAAAATGTCGTGGTTTTTAGTGTTTTATTGTCAGAACGGAGGTGGATTGGCACTTTTATGTTACAACAGAGTTGGCACATTTTTTGAATTTGAGTAAATCGTTTAAATATTGAAAAACTATAGTTAAAATTTTCCTTACTACTGATCCACTTAGATGGCGTTTAAAAATCTAAAAATCCAAAAGAAAAATGATGAAAAAAATGAAAATAAATAGGTATGAAAGCCAAAAAATTTAATTTTGTAACAATAAAAAATTTTCAAAAATTTCTGAACCGAAAAAAATTATTGCGAAAAAAAATTGAGTTGATAATAATAATAATTATTATTATACCTGATTTAATTTTAAATTAATTTTTTTTTTTTTCGTATAATTTTAAATAATTTTGATAATTTTAATGAAATAAATTATTTTATTACACCTAATCATATTGAACCATAATGATATTTTTTATTTTTTTATTCTATTTTACAATCTATTCCTAACTTGAAAAATTTCAAAATTTTTGAGTTTTAATTTTCCCTAACTAAGTAAGTAATAAGTATTAAAAAATGGATTTAAAAAGATTCAAAAATTTTCTGAATTCCTGAATTAAAAATTGAAAAATTTTCAAATGTTTTTAAAACTTGAAAAAAAATTACTTACAAGGGAACCTCGCCAACTCGTCACCTTCGATTGAGCTGAAATTTGGCTCACTGGAAGAGCAGCCACCCAGACCTCGCAACCAAATTTTTAGCTGCCGAAGTTGATTTTTCGATTTTTGGCGAATTTTTGAAAATGGCTAAAACCACCTCCAAAAAAACATTTTTTGAAATTTTTTTTGTAAATTTCAATATAAAATCCTGAAAATTGGTTCATACACTAAAGTCGACCTCCCGAGTCGATTGGTACCATTTTCGAAGCGATCTGGAGCCTCCAGGAAAAGATGACTTTTCTCCAGCGTACTGGAATAGCTCCAGACGGCGCTGTAATTAATTTCGGCAGCTGAAAATTTTATCCTAGCGCTAGTATGATGCCATCTATCGATTGACGTAGTTGAATCCGAAATCCGAGGTGACAAGTTCGCAAATGTTTTTTTTTAACAACTTAAAAATTTTGCATTTTTTAAAAATTTCCAAAAAATCAATTTTTCTAGGATATCATTTGAAACTTTAGCTACCTCCTAAAGTTGACCCCCCCCCCCCCCCCGAGTCGATTGGCGCCATTTTTGAATCGATCTGGAGCCTCCAGAAAATGTTGACTTTTGCCGTCGGGAGAGATTCCAGTCTGCTGGAGAAAAGTCAACTTTTTCTGGAGGCTCCAGATCGCTTCGAAAATGGCGCCAATCGACTCGGGGGGTCGACTTTAGTGTACAAACCAATTTTCAGGATTCTATCTTGAAATTTACAATTTTTTTTTTCAAAAAATGTTTTTTTGGAGGCGGTTTTACCCAATTTTAAAAATTCGCCGAAAATCGAAAAATCAACTTCGGCAGCTAAATGGTTGTGAGGTATGGGTGGCATGCTCTTTCAGTGAGCCAAATTTCAGCTCAATTGGAGGTGACGAGTTGGCGAGGTTCCCTTGTAAGTAATAAGCACGTACATATTACAAAATTGATTTAAAAAGACTCAAAAATTTTCTAAATTCTTTAATTAAAAATTGAAAAATTTTCAAATGTTTTTAAAACTTGAAAAAAATATTTACTTGAGAAAACCCGTCAGCTGTTTGCCTGTTTTCATACAAATAAACGAATTTTCACAGCTTTCTATTTTCCTGGTTTCTGGTCAACGAAGCGTTTTTCTTAAAAATCGATAAGAACCAAAATTATTAAGAGAAAAATTAATTTCCCCTTTGAAATGGGGGTAAATATGAGATGTAGGTAAATATTTTAATTATTTATAAAAAAACAAATAGGCAGACATGACCAAGGGTAAACACTGAACACGTATGACCAAAACTAGCACCCGCATTAATGATATATGATAATGTGTATTAACTGTAAAGCAGTCCAATACGAGTAGAGTCCTCTTTATTACATCTTCTTATAGTCAGAATTTCGGTTTGACGGATATGCGAATTTTCATATTTTTCTATTTTCTGGGCGAACGAAGCGTTTTTCGTGAAAATTGACGAGGACCGAAGTTGTAGAGCGAAAAATTTCCTTTCGCTTCGAGTAGTCGGAATTCCGATTCGATGAATATTTTCCAAGTTATCGTGAAAAGAAGATTTCAAAATCGACTGTCTACTCCTAGTACGAGTAAATGCGACAGTGCCTTTTCAACTTCATGGCTTGTATTATCTGGGTGATTTTGTCTCAGCTACTCACCATCTTTTTACTTATTTTTTGGAATTTGAATATCTCTACAATAATTATTTCCAGTAATTCTGGAATTTTCCATCCACGCTGGTCCATTTTCTTCTGCACCGTTTGCTTATAATGACAAAATACTGTTCTAAGTATGTTTCTTTCTGTGTTCTTGCACAATAATAATGATTATAATTGTGAGACTTATTTTGTGTAATTTTTTTCCTAAACTTTGGATAGCAGTAGTTGGCCGAATAAATTGATACCTACTCGAAGGTATAAATTTGAAATATTTCAAAAGAAGTCTCGCTCGATTAAATGAAATGGATCAAAAAAGTTTTGACATTTGGCATTGGTTTTTCGCAACTCGTGTCATCATTTTTGTTGCAAACTTTCTCGACAATATTTTTCGAGGGGCTGTCTCATTGTATTGGGCTAAAATTTCGCTTCAGTTCGGTTCTTGAAACAGAGAAAAAAAATACTTATTACCTTTTTGTCGATCCCTGGAATAGTGAACTCCAAAATGGAAGAAAACCTACTGCAAAGTTTCCTAAAAATGTTCCTCCTAACGGCCGGAATCTCTCGCGACCCCAGCAGCCAACCATGGGAATGGGTTTACTCGTCACTGGTCACCTCAATCTACCTGATCCAAGTAACCGGTAACTACGTCGGGTACGTATCGTTCGACTTGAACGTCGAACAGGTAATCGAAATGATTTTCCGTCTGATTGCCCACACGTACGTTTTGTTCATCCACTGGTTCATCAAACGGAACAAAAAATCCGTTCTAAAAATAACCTCTTCGCTGTGCGGTCTTCAGACGCCAGATTTTGTAGGCTCTGAGGCGACCTTTGTCACCGAAAAATCTTTCAAATTGCTCGGCACGGTCATTTTATCAGTGTACTCTGCTACCATGCTGACGTACATGTTGTTGTCGATATTCGTCGGAGTTGCCACCAATTTACAAGCGGACGAGGTGTATATTTATCTGTTCCCTTATTGGTACTCGTGCAAAGGTAAAGAGACACGTCTTTTATGCTGGAATGCGGCCGGATACACGGGCTATCTTTTGAAAAACGGATCCCAGTTCGCTCTGATGTTCGTCGAGCAGCTAGCTTTGTTCAACTGCGTCGCCCTGTTCGCTTTATTCGTGCTGTACTTCAAAGCTCACAGGCAAGTTTTGAAGAAGAGGACGTTCGAATTGAAGAAAAGCACAGATCGCATTTACCAGCAGTATTGTCGATCGGTTCGACATAACGAAGTAGTCGGGTGCTCGATTAAAACCACTCATGAGCAGGTTTTCAATCGAGGAGTCGTCCAGTTTATTAAATATCACCAATTTATCAGGAAGTAAGGGTGGTTTTTGGATTGCCATTGGGGTTGTTTGCAGACCGAGATTAATTTTAGATTTTTTGCAGAGTCTTTGTGAATGCTAAGCCTTTGCTGATTGGATTACTGAGCCTGATATTGTGTTTCATTTGGTTGCTGTTGTTGTTCACCGTTTGTTTTATCATGGTCGAGGTGAGTAGAATTTATTTAGGTGGCTGAGTTTTGGTTGGAAAAAATTTTGAAGATTTTTTTTTTATCGACTTGAAAAATCATGGGAAAAATTACTCAAAAATTCTCTTACCTAATGAAAATTGAATGGCAAAAGTGTAGTAAATCTTTAAAAATAAAAATTTACTTAATTTAATTCGAGAAAAATTGAAATTTTGGTCATGTTAAAAATTTTGTTAATCTAGTAGAGGAAGAGGTCTAAATGTGAACTCCCCCTGGTAAAGTGGCACCCCGTTCTGTTCCGAGTGTTTATGAGCGAACTTGGCGGGAAAATGGTGAAGCATATTTTGATGGTCTAAGGAACGAATACCATCCTATTTTCAATATTTTACCTGTCGTTGTTGACAACGTTATCGTTGTATTAATTTTTTTGCTGTTTTCAAAGTTTTTTTACATAATTATAGAAAAATTGGTTTACCTAGCAATTGTCCACCGATTTTCACAAAAATTCGTACATTTGGTGTACAAAGACGACTCTTCAAGATGAGCTAATCGTATTTGAAAAATTTTCATAGTTGAGCTCATAATTCATTAATTGATGAAAGCGTGTTTTGATGACAACGTGGCCCCCCTTGCAAATTTACATAAAAACTTATTAAAATCGGGTTTTGATGAACTATTTTATCATTTTCTGACTAATTTGGGTTCAACGACTGCCAGTATTTCCAAATACAGCGAGCTTCTATAATGACAAAAAATCCAGTCATAAATGTTCTTCCATGCACGTTTATAAAATAAATATTTTTCAAAGTGTTTTTTAGTGTCAGTTTATCTAAGAAAATACATATTTTCCAACAAAACTTTATGTCCAACCGGTATCATATGTCATTTCATTCATTTTTAGAAAATTTTCAAGGGGGGCCACATTTAGACCCCATTTTCAAAATGGGTGATTTTGACTAAGTTCAAAAGATTGAAAATTGTGGGAAAATATATATATTTTTTGAAAAACTGACCCCGGGGTGATTGGGGATGAGTTCCTGATTCCATTGACCTATTTACTTTGAACTTTGGGTGACTCAGCAAGAGTACAGCAATCAAAAACAAAAGGGGGTACCACATTTAGACCTCTTCCTCTAGGTAAATTATTAAAAATTTGTAAAAATGACCAAAATTGAATAAAAATTGTAGTTTTTGAATTTTAATTAATTTTAAACGTTGAATCCATTTCAAAAAATTTGAAAATCATGCTAATTTTCTGAAATTTTTAATAAATTAAAAAATTAAAAAATTGAAAAAATTCCAAAATTTAATAAAAATTAGAGTTTTGGTTAGTTTTAAATTGAAATTTTTTTTATTGAATCAATTTTGAGAATTTTAAAAAATTAATAAATTCTAAAAATTTAGAAAAAAATTAAATTTTGCGAAAAAAATGTCAAAATTGAATAAAAGTTTTATGGGAAAGCTCATTTTTAAATTTTAATTAATTTTTAATGTTGAATTGTTGAATTGATTTTTGAAAATTTCAAAAGTTTTGTAAATCAAGGTGTCTAGCAAGAAGTGAATGTAGTGAAAAAGTAGGTAGTAATTTGAAAGATGGACAGTGAAAGAAATGAAAAAAATTTGTCAAAGTTTCAATAAAAATGAGCATCTTTGAGAGAGTTGTTTTCTGAGAATTTTATGGAAATTAGTAAAAAAAAGTACTAAAAAAGTAGCGATTTGAAAAAAAAAACAACTGAAAATGTATAAAAATTGGAATTTTGGTCGTTTTTAAATTTTGATGAATTTTTGAAATTTCATCTACTTATTTTTAAAGTTTGTTAAATTTTTGAAATTTAAAATATTCTATTTTTGAAATTGAATAAATTTTTTGAAAATTTATTTTGAAAATTTCTTAACAATTCAAAATTAGGTAATTTGATGAAAATTAAAGTGTTGACGATTTTCAAGTTTTAAATGAATTTTTGAAAATAAATTAAATTTTGAACAGCTGTACCTAGTTGAATAAATTTGTAAAATTGAATTTTCATAGGTTGATAAATTTTTACAATTTAATTTTTTTTTTTTTGTCAAGTATTTGTATGTGCATTTTTAAAATTATTTTAGAAAACGTTTACAAGTTGAGAAAATGTGATAACTACCTACGTATTTTGGTTATGTTATTTTTAAAATTTTGTATACAATAGAAAAATTCTTTAAATTTGAAAAAATTCCAAAATTGAATAAAAATTTGAATTTTTGTTATCTGCTTGTAAATTTTAACAAATTTTCAATGTTGAATCAATTTTTAAAAATTTTTTGAAATCTAGAAAAAATTAGAATCTGGGAAAAATTACAAATTTCAAAAAATTAATGTTAAAATTTAATCAAAATTAGAATTTTGGACATGTCAAAATTTTAATAAATTTTGAAAGTGGTTTAGTGTTCATGGTTGATGAATTTTTTAAGTTGTATCAATGTTCAAAATTTTCTAAATTTAACGGATCTGAAAAATTTTATAATTATAATGAAACTGGAGTTTTGGTCATTTTTAAACTTTAACAAATCTCAAAAATTGTATCAAATCTCGAATTAAAATTTACTCAGGTAGGTACATATTCAAAATTTGATATTTTCAAATTTTAATCATTTTTCAAGATGTAAGTAATAATTTTTAAAATTCTGTTAAAATCCCCCCTCCCTAAAAAAATTAATAAAAAGTTATTCAGATGGATTTTGAATATTAGGTACATGGAAATTCAAAATTAGGTACCTAATTTGTAACTTTGATAAATTTTTAAAATTAGATAGGTATATACCTATACTTTTAAAAAGTATGGCAAATTTTTATTATTTTTACATTTTAGAAATTTAGAAATTTTTCTAAAAACATTTCTAATTTTGAAAAAATTCTGTTGAAAATCATGCAAAATCTCTACTTTTTGTTTTGGACTTTGGAGAGATTCAGAAGGCCACAATATATTACCAAAATGATGAGAATGACAGAAAAAAAAGAAAAAAAGACAACATGTTGTTGTTAGAAAAACAAACCCCCTAAAATTGAAAAAAAATAGAACAGTAAAAATTGACAGAAATGATAAAAATGACGAATGTTTCAAAACATCATACTTAATTATGAAAGAAAAATTATAATTTTTTTTTTTTCAAAAAAATCTCTAAATTTTTAGTAGGTACAAAAAATAATCAGAAAAAAATTCCCCAAAAAAGTGAGTATCTTTGAAAAAAAAATCTTTACAGAAAACATTTCTTTAAAAAAAGTCCTCTTCAGATTATTTTCTATTTAAAAAAAAAAAAAAAAAAAATGTTTGAATAAAATTATTGGCGAAAAAATAGTATGTCGATGAAATATCGAAACAAAAAAATCTACTTTTGGAAAATTTCAATTTCTTGTAGAAATTATTTTGTATCCAAGAAACCAAACTGCAGGAAAAAATTGAAAATAATCTCTCCCTCGTCAAAGTCTATCAATTTCCTGTCTTTCGTTTCAGGACAGCGGCAGTTTCATTTACAAAATAAAAGTGGGCAGCTTGGTCATCATGTCAGGTGTGGTGTTCTATCTAACCTGTTATTTGGGAGAACTGGCGAGTAATTTGGTAACTCTCACGACACACGAATACTTACCTAACTTTTGTAGCTTTAATATTCGATTTTATCGATTAATTAATTATTGCTCAAATCGTTTTTAATCCTACGTAATGCCTTATACTTTTCCATAGAACCATTCATTTTCCAAGTTCCTGTATGATCTTTCGTGGTACGAATTGGCACCAAAGTCGAGAAAACTGCTTCAAATCGAGTTGATTCTTCTGCGGAAACCATATCAAATCAAAGCTTTCGGAATGTATTTCATTAACATGGAACGATTCGCATTTTCCATAAGGGCCATGTATACGGCCTTGAATATGTTGCTAATTTCGTTGAAAAAAACTTAATTCTATCATCGTTTGGTGCAATCGACGTTGTTGACTCGTCGTCTTATTGCAAAAGTGTGTTGAATAATTTATAAGCTCAAAGCTGGGTAATCAATTTTTTTTGTTTTTTTTCTAAATTGAGAAGATTCGAGACAGGTGATACATTAAGTACTTCTGTCAAGTTTTCAGGATAATTTTCTACTAAGTACAACTCTAGCTGCGATGAATTATTAAATTTTCGTGACGATACGCCAACTTGCATAGACAAAAATGTAATAACGGTGTTTATTTTACGTGTCATATTCTCATCAAATATTTAAGAACTTGATTGTGGTATGAAAATTTGACATTTTTAATGTTTCAAGAAGTCAGTATTTAGAAATAGCTCTTGAAATAATTGTGAGCTCTTGAAATAATTGTGAAATATTGTTATTATAAATAATCGTCCTGGTAGTTTGTAGTTTGTACCTACATGTACAGTTAATTTTTATCTATATGTCTGATTAGAAAACGAAATCCAGAGTTGATCAAGCCTAGGTTAGTAATGAAATGAATCAAAATTGTACTGTAAGTACATTAGGCACAAATACATTTCAAGTCTTTACTCTTTGCTTCGCTATAAACATCGATACTTGTCAAATCAACAGTTCTTTTCAGCGTAAAAACAATGATTTCACGATGAAATATTCATCAAACGAAGAAAATAACTACACCGTTGAACTCCTCGTACTTGAAAACCCTCATTTAGACATCTTACTCGGTTAAATTCGCTTTGTAATTAGTTAATTACCGTCAATGGTGAAAATTCGCAGAAAAAGTAGCCTAGGTATTAAAAATGAAAAATAATTTTTCCAAGTTACGTGTTAATTACGGTAAATACCTTCTTAATTCGATAAACCCATTCAACCCCTCTAAAATAACGATCGGCTATTTTTACGGAGAGCTCTTGCTGTTTCATTTGCTCACCTTGAATTTTTTACGAAGTGCAGTGCTACATGAATACTTTATATCCAAAATTGGAAGGGTGGGAGGGGTCAAATCGAAATTTTTGTAATAACTAAAAGTATTTGTAAAACTTCAAACTTCAACTTTTGTTGGAAAATTTTTTTCAATTGGGCCCCTTACCTCCCCACAATTTTTAATAATGTATTTTGAATGAGTGTGAAAAAGTTATATTACTCAAAATTGGTGGGGAAGGAAGGGTCCGATGGTAATTTTTGTTATAACCAAAATTATTCCTAGTACTTCAAGCTACAACTTTTGTTTGAAATTTTTTTCAATCGGGCTCCTTACCTCCCCCTGTATTTAATAATGTATTTGAATGAGTTGGATTATCCAAAATTGGGGGGGGGGGAGAGGGGTCCAATCGAAATTTTTGTCATGGTCAATATTATTCCAAAAATTTTGAGCTACAACTTTGTTGCACAAATTTTTCAATTGGACCCTTTCCCCTTCCCCCTTCAATTTTTAATCAGTGTTTTGGGAGTATTATGCAAAATAAGTGGAGAGAGAGGGGCTAAATCGAAAAGGTTTTCAAATAAAAGTTGTTGTTTGAAGTTCCACTAATATGTTTATGTACTTTTGGTTATGACAAAAATTGCGATTGGACCCCTCCCTCCCCTCCAATTTGGGATAATTCAACTCATTGAAATACATTATAAAAACAGGAGGGAGGTGAGGGGCCCGATTGAAAAAATTTTCAAACCAAAGTTGTAGCTTGAAGTACTAGAAATAATTTTGGTTATAACAAAAATTTCAATCGGACCCTTCCTTCCCCACCAACTTTGTGTAATATAACTTATTCACACTCATTCAAAATACATTATTAAAAACTGTGTGGAGGTAAGGGGCCCAATTAAAAAAATTTTCAAACAAAAGTTGTAGCTTGAAGTTTTACAAATACTTTTAGTTATTACAAAAATTTCTATTGGACCCTTCCCTCCCTTCCAATTTTTTTTGAATATAAAGTATTTAACTATTTATGTAGCACTGGACTTGGTAAAAAATTTACTACCCCCTGCTGTGACTCAACAATATGATAAAGTTATAAAAATTTAATCCTCATTGTGTTCTTTTGAAGTGTCATGTCGTAAAATTTTAACAAAGGGGTTTGATTGAATTCGATAAAAGGCTAGTAAAGATACGATGTGATTCATATGTGTTCGTATTGGATTGGCTTGCGAGTGACTACGTGCTTGCGATAAGAATCAGTTTTTCGTGAAAACCAAAGATAAACCTATTGTATCTGAGCGTTCAACGTTGTTCAAGTTCAGTTCAGTGTCATTTGAATCAGGGGTGCACGGTGCAGTCGCAGTCAGACTTCGTTTGAGCGAGAAGCTTGTTGTTTCGTGCTTAGTGTTACGTCGTGTGCATTTTATAAACGGTAAACTGCATATTTTCTTATGTAGGCGTCGCGGTGGCTATGGAGCTCTATTTTTTTCTCGTTTTCGTGCTAGTTTCGCGTTTTATTTCGCCATGAAGATGAAAATTATTCAATACAATGAGTCGATTAGACGATAGTCGGTGCTCGTGGAACGCGGAATATTCCGGTGAGTAAATTCGTGATCATTTTCTGTAGTTTTGTGCCTTATATTTGGTTCCGATCAAATTAATCGCGACAATTCGAAATTGCGAGGTATATTTTTACTCGTCTTAATCCTTTTATTAACGTAATTCCATTTTGGGTTCGTTAGGGAATGCTAATATTATTCCGTGTGTTTTTTTTCATGAAAGTACTTGCTCGTGTGAGTGAATTGTTAAATTCTTCCTGATTCATTCTACTTCTATTGTGTTTAATGGTCTAAATTTCTTTCTATTCGTGAACGAGCAATCTTAGGCGTGTAAGCGAGTTGAATTTGCCATTTTTTTTCAATCCGGTTATCCGGTAACAAACTTATTTCAGTTTCAGTACGTTTTGTTTATCGTAGTTTCGTTCATTACCTACAGTGCTTTTTTTAATACATTTTCGATCTAAAAGTCTAGTGTTTTCAGTTTTCCTATATTCGATCGTTGATTTTCAAGTTTCGTACGGTTCTACAAAATTTGTGGAATTAAGGTACAAGGTAGAAATTGGAATTGAGCAAATTTTGATAATTTAGGTTATTTTTTGGGACGGCCATGTTGTTTTGCCAAGTTTTCCATAAATTTTGTATCCGCCGATTTTGAAAATAACGAATTTTGTGCTTTGTGTGTGTTTTTCAAAGTTTGACAAGTTTAGGTATGAAAGTTTGTTTATTTTTTGCTGTGATTTTGTTGTTTTGCTAAGTTTTCCATACCAAAATTTTGAAATAACGACTTTTGTGCTTTGTCTGTGTTTTTCAAAGTTTGACAAGTTGAGGTATGAAAGTTTGTTTATTTTTGGCTGTGACTTTGATGTTTTGCTAAGTTTTTCATACCAAAATTTTGTAATTAACGACTTTTGCAACATACCTATATGTGAAATAATTGAAAAAAATAATAGAATAATTTTACTTTTGAATAATTAATTCAATCGAATTCGAATCATAATAAGTATGGTGGTCTGTTGATTTGTGTGTTGTGTTTGGAATAGTGTTTATAGCCTCTTATAGTAGTCTTTGCTTTGTATTCGCTTCGTGTTCGTAATGTTCATTGAACTGATGAATCACACACTCTCGTGATATTTTGTTTACGTAAAATATTGCCTTGAATGAGCTCAATATTTTTATATTTGTGGATTTTTTTGTGATCTAGAGATTTTTAAATATTTTTTTGTTACCTAACGTTCTAAAATTTTTCTCAATTTTTTGGAAGATTTTTTTCTCAAAAATGTTTGTATTAATTATGTAGTAGGTATGCTATGCGTACGTTCTGCCTATACTTAGCTTTTTTTTCGAAGCTCAAATTAATTTTGTGAAAAATTTAAATTCATGAGTTGAGCTATTTTTTTGAACCAATGTTTGCAATTTTTCGAAGCTCAAATTAATTTTGTGAAAAATTTAAATTCATGAGTTTAGCTATTTTTTTGAACCAATGTTTGCAACATTCATCGGATTTGGCTATTTATTCTTATAATTCGGCCCTACAACTGTAAAATTTCTCGAGTCGTAATTTCGAGAAAAAATTCACCATTTTTGCGAAAATTTTATTAGTAGTTGAAAGATTTGAAAAAATTTTTTTGAAACTATTGACGAATAATTCGACCTTACAACTGTAGGATTTCTCGAATAATAATTTCAAGAAAATATTCCCCATTTTTTTTTTTTTTTTTTTTTTTGAGAATTTCAACTTAGCATATACCTACCTAACAGAAAAAATTGGGACTTTTTTTAATCGATTTGAAATCTTTCAATTTTTATTTTTTGTAGAGAAAAACAATCTCAGTTTTATTGAATAGGAAAGGTTCAATTATTTAGTTTGAAAAATGTGAGTATTTTGTAATAGAGAATTATGTACCGTTTGGGGGATTTTTTTTTTCAAACTTTGAAGTGGAAAATATCTTTGATTTTTTTTTAGTCAATAATTATTTCTTAATTTTTTAAAGTGATAAATCTCAATTTTTTGAAATTTTTATTTAAAAAAGTCCTAATAATTTGGAATGAATTTTTACAAAATCCTATTTTTTTAGAGTGCGGGAAATTTTTCAGATTTTTTCGAGTAAGACAAGCACCTCAATTTGTTTATAGTTGAATTTTTTTTGTTGAAATTTTTATAGAGAAAAGCCTTGATAATTTGGAATGAATTTTTACAAAATCCTACTTTTTTTAGGGTGGGAGATTTTTCAAATTTTTTTGAGAAAGATAAGCACCTCAATTTGTTCAGAGTTGAAAATTTTTTTTTGAAATTTTTATAGAGAAAAACCTTAATAATTTGGAATGAATTTTTACAAAATCCTACTTTTTTAGGGTGGGAAATTTTTCAGATTTTTTTTTGAGGAAGATAAGCACCTCAATTTATTTAGGAGTTGAAAATTTTTTGGTTGTTGAAAACTACATTATATAAAGATTTTTTTTCAAAATTCTCAAACTATTTTGGTTACCTTATATATTTTTTCCATGTTTCTAATTTTTTTTCCAAATTTTCATTTTTCCCCCATTTTTTAAATCTTACCTATTCATTTTCACTTGGATAGTAGATACTTGTATTTATTTTTGTTTTTCGTAGGTAGTTCAAATTAATTTCCCTTCAACTTGTTCTCAACATTTTTTCGCACTCTTGTGCATACTCATACCTAGTTGTTTCGTGGATTTAAAAAAATGTTTTGGTTTTGAATTTTCCTCTTTTTTACTTTTTTGAATTTCTTTGTTTGATAATTTGCTTCATTTCCCCTTTTTTTATTCTATTTCTTTCTTTGTGTCAGAATTGTCATTATTAAAATAAATTTTAATGTTTTTTTTACTTAACTGATTTAAAAAAAAATTTCTATCGTAAACATTTGAGGTTTGGTTTTTCATCGATCGCATACGACATTTTTCTTCTATCTGAAAAAATTTCTCTCGAACTGTTTTAATAACATTACCTTTCGAAGTTTTCGAATTCGTCTTTTTATTTTTCAAATTCATGAGCGAAGAGAAAAATGAACAATATCTACAGTCTTTCCGAAAAAAAGAGAAATTTCTTGAATCAATTTGAATAATTTTTTTTTATTACGGAGATTGAATGGTTTCTTTACCTGTTAAATTAAAAAAGAAATTTTTTCGCGTACCTACACCCAAAAAAAAAACGGAATAATTTTATATTATAAAAAAATTCATAGGGGTTTTCCCCAAAAATTTGAGTAATATTTTGTGCTCCTAAAAATTGAGAAAAATTCAAAGATTGTTTTCTACAAGAAATTTGAAAGAACTGCATTTTTTTCTTACTCAAATTTGAAAAACATCAGATAAAGTAGACTGCCAAAAAATTTGAGCATTTTTTTGTCGAGAAAATTCAGAAATTTTTTCTAGGTATAAATAAATTTAAGACATTTGACTCCAAAATGGAAAGGAAATTTCACTTCATAAATAATTATTGGAAAGTGTTTTTATTCCAAAATAATTGCACAATTTTTTATTCTAAAAAAGTGCAGAAGGTTTCTCTCGATAATTGAGGAATTTGCTGTCCCCTTACAAAAAAAATTGAATATTGTTTTCTACCAGAAATTTTATTGAAAGATTTTTAGGTACTTCGATTTTTTTACAAATTGAATTTGAAAGAAATTAAATTTTTTTAAAGCAGATTCCAAAAAAAATGATCATTTGTTTGTCAAGAAAATTTGGAAATTTTTTTCTCGGAATGAATTGAAAGAATTTGATCCTACAAAATTGAAAGTAATTTTTACCTCGAGTAAAAAAATATTGAAAAAAATTATTCCAAAAAAATAAGCATAATTTTTTATTCCTAAAAAAATGCAGATGTTTTTTCTACAAAAATTTGAGAATGTTCTGTGTTCCAAAAAAATTGATGAATTTTCTTTCCATCTAAAAAAAAATTGATAATAATTTTTTACAAGGAATTTTATTGAATTTTTTTTTACTTACTCAAATTTGAAAAAATGAGAATTTCCATGAGCAGAATCCAAAAAATTAAGAATTTTTTTGTCAAGTGAATTTAGGGATTTTTTTCCTCTCTTAATAAATCTACACAATTTTTTATTGTAAAATTCAGTGATTTTTCTCTTCAAAAATATAAGAAATGCTCCAAAAAATTGAAAAAAAATTTTCTTTCCAAAAAAATTTAAAGATTTGTTTTCTACAAGAAACTTGATTAAAAGATTTTTACTCTAGTTTTTTTTGAATTTTTTTTTTACTTGCCTAAATTTGAAAAATTGGAATTCTCCAAAGCAGACGCCAGACTCCAAAAAAATTAAGCATTTTGTTGGTCAAGAAAATTCGGAAATTTTTTTCTCAAAATAAATTGGAAGAATTTGACTCTACAAAATTGAGAGGAACTTTTACCTCATAAGTAAACATTGAATTTTTTTTATTCCAAAAAAGTAATCGACGCAATTTTTTATTCTAAATAAATGCAGAGGTTTTCTCTCCTGAAATTTGAGAAATGTTTCAACTTTTATGTTCCAAAAATATTGGAGAAATTTTCTTTTCATTTACCTAGAAAAATAATTTAATGATATTTTTTCATCACGAAGAAATTTGTTTGAAAGATTTCTTCTTCAGTTTAAAAAAAAAAAAAAATTGGAAAAATTGGCATTTTTGTAAGTAGATTCCAAAAAAATGAGCAGTTTTTTGTCAAGAAAATTTAGAAATTGATTAAATGATTTTTTACTTAAATTTGAAAAAATTGAAATTTTTGTAAGTAGACTCTAAAAAAATAAGCAGTTTTTTGTCAAGAAAATTTAGAAATTTTTTCTGGAAATGGAAAAAAATTGCACAATTTTTCATTCTAAAAATTCAGAGTTTTCTTTCCAAAAATTTGAGAAATTTCGACCACATGGTAGCCTTTGTCATTGCAAAAATGCAAATTGTCACTTTTTGAAAATTACTGAAAATTTAAAATTTTTAAAATGAGGAGTATTTTGCATTGGATCTTAGGGTAGATTTTTTCATTGATTGATGCAACTTCTCATTTTTTGAAAATTTCTGAAAATCAAATTTTTACAAATTCGCTTAGGGTAGGATTTTGCATTGGCTCAAATGGCAAGCCTTTGAAATTGAAAAAAAAAATGCAAATTGCCATTTTTCGAAATTTTCAGAAAATTGAATTTTTTACAAATTCAGCCAGAGTAGGATTTTGCATTGGATCTTAGGGTAGCTTTTTTCATTGATTAAATACAGTTTCTCATTTTTTGAAATTTACTGAATTTTTTTTTTCACAAATTCGCCTAGGGTAGGATTTTGCATTTGGTCAAATGGTAGCCTTTGTAATTGAAAGAATGCAATGGTCATTTTTTTAAATTTTCTGAAAATTGAAATTTTTAAAAATTTAGCCAGAGGAGGATTTTACATTGGATGCAATTTCTCATTTTTTGAAGTTTACTAAAAATAAAATTTTTCACAAATTCGCTTAGGGTAGGATTTTGCATTGGCGCAAATGGTAGCCTTTGTAATTGAAAAAACGCATATTGTCACTTTTGGAAATTTTCTGAAAATCAAAATTTTTCTAAATTAGGTATGTGAATTTTCTTAATTCGACAAAAAATTTTAGTTTTGTTTCTTTTTAGATTTTAATAAATTATCGAAGTTTCAAATACCTATAGTAAAACTTTTAATGATTGGAATTTCATCTAAAATTTGAGTAAATGTTTGGAATTTTGTATTTTTAAGAAATTATCATAAATCATAATCAAAAAAAATCAAAAAAATCATGTTATTTCTATATGTACTTTTAATTTTTTTTTTAGAAATTCTGTTCACAAATTGAAAAAAAAATTATCTAAAAAATTGGTAAAAAATTTGAAATTTAGAAGAAAAAAACTCATCTTTCCTTCAATTTTCCACATTTTTTTAAAAAATTTCTTAAATAAGTACATATTCACGTTTTCTGTCTGAATTTAAAACGAGTAGTTATCGATTTTAATTGACGTGTTTTTTTCTTTTGTTCAAATTAGACGTTGAATTGCATCATATTATGGTGGACGTCCACATTCGAGCGATTAATGAGAAAATCTTACCAATTTACACTTGACAGTCCTCAACAGGAGAGTAATGGATCCGGCAATCTTATTCAGCTTCATAAACCAGAGATCTTCATATTCGACACAGGATCCAGATATATTTTTGAGGTAAATCATTTATTATTTTTTCAAGTATTTATTATTTTTATTTTATTTTTTTGAAAAATTACTGTAAGTATATCTCTTAACAGTTGGACTCGTGAAAAGTTTGGGATTTTTTTTTTTAAATTTGCCTTTTTGGCTTTTTTCAAAATTTTACTGCTGATTTATCAATTTTTTTTATCATCCTTTCAAACGTTACCCAACTTTGAAGATGTTCTAGTTTTCTAAATATTTTAAATTTTTTCGTATCTTCGTTATTTGCATTTTTTTTCACGAGATTTTCACTTTTCAAAGTATAGAGATTTTACAATATTTTCTGTTTTAAATATTCTCAATTTCTGAAAATATTATCTACTTTTTTCTTATTTTTTTAAGAGTTCAATTTTTTTACTTTTTTGATTATCGATTTTTTATCCGTTTCATCGAAATACGGATTTTTTTAATAAAAGAGAATAACTAATTTTTACCCTGAAAAATTTAAAATCCCCAGAAATTTTTATTCCCAAAAATTTGCGACATCTTTTTACGCCAATGAAATTTTCTTGTTGAAAAAATTGACGTTTTTGTTTTTTTCCCAATGTGATTGAGAAAATTTTCTACTACAAACAATTTCAAAATTTTTCTATTGAAAAATTGATAGAAATTATGTTAATTCGAATTCTTTTTTTAAAAATTTTATTGTAAAAAGTGAAAGATAATATGTAATTATATTTTAAACGTTTGAGTAATATCATTTGACGGACATTTTTTTGGTGGATTATGATGTGGTCATTTTGGAATTTTTCCTTTTGTGGAATGGGTTTATAATTTTTTTCAATGTTTCCAAAAAGATTTTTTTTATTCAGACAATTTGGGTTTCTTTCCTAGAATTTTATTCTTATTAGGTACGTAGTTTTGAAGAATTTTCCAAAAAAAAAAAATTGAAAAATTTTTCTACTTGGAAAAATTTTGTAATTTTTTTCTTGAAATATTAAATTGTCTTTTCCCATTATTTTGTTGGCTTCATTCTGAAAAATTGAGAGATTTTCATATTTTATTTTTACTTGAAGAATTTTCCAAAATTTTTTTTGAAAAATTGAGAAATATTTTTTTATTCCAAAATTTTTTGTAATGATTGAGTAATCTCTTCCAATTTTTTTGTAAGCTTCATTCTAAAAAATTGTAAGTTTTTCATGTTTTAAACATTTTTTGAGAAATATCATATCTTATAAGTGTAATTTTTTTCGAGTGCGGCATTGCATCTTTTGTTTTAAAAAAAACTACTAATTTTTTTCAAGAAAAAATCTCTTTCTGTGAGAAAAAAAGTTCAAAAAAATTTCGCATTCTATCTGACGTAAAAATATTCCACAATTTTTTGTAGAAAAAAAAATCATGATTTTTTTGAAGCGTGGAAATTTTCAATATTTTCGGAGAAAAATATTTCTGAATCTCGTCGGGTAAAAAAATTCGTGAAAATAATCTTTCAGAAGAAAAGAAATAGGTAAGTTTTATTGGAGAGCAGGCCCACGTTTCTTAATCTTCGTGGAGCGAAATATTTATTATTTGAAACGTTTCAGTTGAAATTTGCTAAAGTTTCAGATTATTCAAAAATTTCGGTTTTAGCAAATTGAATATTTTTTTTAATAGCTTTGGAATATTATTTTTTTGTAGTTTGTCAGAATATTGAATTTTTCTAAATTTCTTATTTTTAATGGTGATCATTTTTTCTTGATATGAAATCTAAATTTGCATTTTTCTTGAATTTTATTCATTTTTGAAACTTTGTAGGTTTTATTAGGTACGAATTTAACATAATTTATACCCTTTGAGTTATTATCAACTTTTTCAATGTTAGTCAATTTTTTTTCAATTACCCAGAAGTCGTTGGCAATTTTTTTAGATTTTTTTTCGACATTGGCTTCCTAATTTTTTTGGAATGATTTTTTTTGTTGCCAATTTCCTAAAATTCGTTTGAGTGATCGATTTTCAGGTTTAATTTTTAGTTTTTAAAAAAAAATTATAATTAGTATCTTGCATTGAATTGAATGCGATTTTTCATTTTTCTGAACTTCTTTAAGCTCCGACTCGTGATTTTTTTTTCAAGTGCTGCATTGCATTTTTTGTTTATTAATCAAAAATTTGTTCATGTTACTTAGGTACGTGTTGAAGAATCCATCAATAAGCCAGATTCGAGCTTGTACATACATATTTTGAAAACTGTGAAGAACGGCTGAAAATGAACCTGCGCTACTGTAATTGGTCTTCAACGGAGGTCGTACTCAGTTATGGTGAGTTTAATCTATTCTTTTGTCGAGTTTTCGAATATAATAATACTTCGTGAATTTTATTGACCTAGTGGCTTAGTCGATTTTTGTTGAATTTCCGTGCTTGTGGTAAAATTTGCCTCGTGAAGGTTATCGATAAATAGTGGTGAACATTTTTATTTTTTATACCCATACTCTTTTTTTTTTTTCTAAATTTGAATTCGAATCTACATATTTCTAGTTTTTTCATATCGAAAGTATTTGATATTTTTTATTCTAATATAAATTTTAGTATCTACTCGCGGTGTTGGCAAAATGACGAATTTTTGGTTTTTACTCGTATTCACTGAATTTAAAATTATTTGGTTCAATGTTCTCACATGTGAATGGATATGGAACTTTTCATTAGATTGTGCTAGTTCCAAGGGAGGTATATTTTCCTTTTACTAATACTTTAATATTTCAACAGATGATGCTATATATGTGAATTCAAAATGAAACAGTCAAATAGGAACAAATGATGATACATGAGACGAATTTGAGAAATTTCAAGCGCCTGCATCGATAACTTCACCTTCTGCTGTTGAAGATTGATATATGTTCCGGTAGTTCGGGTCGAATGAAGGTAAAAATTAAAATTACTAACAACAGATCGATCGGCATGGCGACCACGGACCAAGAGGCCGATTTATCCAACACGGCAACGTCCGTCCATTCCTAGAATATTGAATATACTATTCGACTTCATTTTATGTAAAAAAAATACGTTAATTTTGAAATTACATACATATGACGAACGAACAGGAACAACAGTTACAAAAGTGAATCGTTTTTGGCAGCATTTTTGCCCCGTTTGCGAAATTTTTTCCACCTATAGACAGAGATTGAGATTGAGAAGCACATAATATAATTATTATCATAAACAAATTGTATAATTGTTATGGTACGTACATCGTTATGGTTCATATTTTCCAGTTATTTTTTATTCGATATTTTTGTAATTAACGAATTGTGTGATTGAAATTTCATCATGTATATCGTTGGATCATAGCTTCCAGTTATTCTATTCGATAGGTGAATTTATTTTCTAAAATGACCCTGCTTTTTTCATGTGTTTGATAAGTTGTTGTCCAAATTTTTCATCGTGTTCGTTGTCTTCGATTCGGTTTTTTTCGCGGTCAGGTGCCTGAATCGGAATCGTCGAGCGTTGGTGGGGCAAGGTGGTATTTTTTTTCAATTTTTTGGTGCGGGCGTCCGCGCTTGGTTTTGTTACGGGGTCGTGTTTTATGAGCTCAATTATCAATATCGGTGCCGTCCACCGTGATAGTTGGAGCCATTTCATGATAACTCTTCTTCGGCAGACGAGGGCTGATGCGGGGATCCTGTAATGAAATTGGGCTCAAAATTGATTCGTTTTTCGGGTAGGATTCTCAATTCGTCGGTTTAGGTGTCCGATGTTTTGGTTTTCCGGGGTTGTGCACTGTGCTCGATTACCAACGGTGCCGTCTCACCTTGGTTGGTAATCGTAGGGGCCAGCTGGCAGCTTTATTCTTCTTCGGCTGACGAGGGCTGATGGAAGAATTCTGGTACCAAACGTTCGGACGGTCTCGCGTTCGAGGATCTTTGGAGGTGTTGTTTTTGACGGGTGGTGTGGACAATCGCGAGCTCACGCCATGTCTGCGAAACGCATCTCCGCCTAGGATTAGCCATCGATGTCGGTATCTGTGTCTGGAGACCTCACGACATCGAGAAAGACCTGTAGTTTTTGTTACGACACTGGCACGGTCTTCCCCGGGATATCGTTTGGCTGGCGACCTGGAACTGGAAGACAGTCAGTGTTAGTATCAAACTAAAGGTATTTAGGATTGTCTCTTAGCATGCTTTCAATGGATTACGTGAACTATCGCGAGTTCACGCAATGTCTGCGGAAGCCACGCCTGTTAGGTTATCCATCGATCTCGCACGGCATCGAAACAGCCATCGATGTTGTGGGACATCGAGAAAGACCCGGAGTATTCTACGGCACTGGCGCGAACTTCCCCGGGAATGCGTCGGCCGGCCGGCGACCTGGATCAGGAGGACATTCCAGAGCCGTATTAAACGAAGGATATGGAGGGTGCGAATGATTCGCATACGCCCGAGTAGAACGTAGCGTTGTTTGGATCGCGGATCAAAACTGTACGAGTTGGGTATCAAAATTTCTCTTATGCGAAGTATCAGTCCCGGACCATAGGAGTAGGTGATTATCCGGGGCTGGCCAGGACAACGGGATTTGCGTCTTGGGTACTGTGAGCTCGGAGGGCCCTACGGCACCCTGCACCACCATCATTCGATGGGGAACTGGTACATTGCCTAAGAGGGGTCCTGAGATGACCGCGGTAACGGCTTCGCAAACGGGAACGGTTTCCTAGTGTTATCGTTTCTGTAGGCCACGAGCTCCATCAAAGAGGTTGGAGGCTGGTCGGCTGTTTTGGCTCGACCGATTTCGGTCTATATTCTTCTTCGGGCTGCGTACCACCAGTACGATGCTCAAAGAATAATCTAAATTTAAACCGGTCGCCGAATAGGTGTACCGTAAGTTCCTTTGGCTCGACAATGGATGACTCATTTGGTTGTGCCCGCGATGTTCGCGCCTTGTCTACTGGTTACGGTCTAGCGAACATCGCCCGTGGTGAGTGATCTCCCTGGGTCAAGGTACTGCCTCGCTCGTTGAGGCAGTTGAAGAGTGTGTGAAGTGAGAATGTTGATCCGGATTGTTTCGCGATGCTACGTTGTACTCGGAGAGTATGGGTTTTGTTTGCTTCTTTTAGTGGATATTTTTTCAAAATTGAATTAGTTTGGAATCAAGTTATTATTTAATAATCATTTTTTTTTTTAATTTTTGCGAAATTATTGAAAAAATCGATAATCAGTACCATTTGGCCTCTGGATAATAATTTTTTTGCGGAGCTTTAATTTATTCGTCGTCGTTGCTTCTTTGAGTAGGTATTTTTTCAATAAAACTTTGTTTTGATTCGATTTTTTCTCCAAATTTAATAGTTTGTGGGGTGTCTCTGGCTCTGGGTGAAGATAAAAATCGTAATTATTCAGTTTCCTTTCGAAATTGTCAGTTTTAATAATATTCATGTCAAATCAAGCCCCCCCCCCCCTCTTGAAAAAGCATCCCTCTCAATCGCGTATTATTGTCAGCTCTTTCTTCAGTATTATTCTATTTTTCTCATGTTCGCGAATTATGTCGTTATTTATTCATGTTCTTATCATTGTTCTATTTTTAAGTAAATATTTTATTGCAAATTATTGTGATAACCGATCACGGTTTTTCACTGCTTTGCGGCGGGCAGTGTTTTTTAACCCAGATCGGTTAATTTAGATTTAATATTGTAATTCATTCTCGTCTTAAAACGCCGCACAGTTTAAATAAAACAGAAATTCGTTTGGTTTTTCATTTTTCATCAACTTTTCAGGTTTAATTGCATCATTAATGATTGCACAATAATGTTATTCTGGGAAGATGAAGAAGAAACACGAAAAGTTGAAATAATGTCTCAAAGTTGAGTTCGGAAAATAACAATAAAAATTATTCAATATTACGAAGGGAAGTGCAATTTCATCAATATGGCCAGAAATGTTTCAAGTAAATTGTAGTTTTGGTCAAAACTAGTCAATTTTTTCGGTTTAGGTATTTATTGATGAATAGGGAAAACATATCTAAGCTCTGGACTTCTTACTAATCACATATTTTCAATGAAAAAATGGCTTATATCGTTAGATACATTCCAGAGGCAAAGTGTGCCCATAAAACGAGGTGAGTAAATTCATAAAACTGTTGATATCGCTTGGAAATTGAAACTAAAAATGAAGACTGAGAAATATTGGCCAACTCGAAAATCATTTTTATTGAAATTTGCAAGAACAGGAGCTCATTACCTCTTTAAATAAATCGAAAAACGATGAGAAAATATGAAATCGACAACGAAGGTATCATTGCCCCTTGAAATGATCAAAAACCATGGGAAAACGCTTGTGAAATTATTCCTGCAAAACACGCAGTTAGGCAGCCGCAATAATCTCCGCAAATTTTGATGCGAATTTGCAATCGTCGATTTCGACTCTATCAGACTATACCCCTAGATGCCCAATTTTCGATAATTTTTTTTTCAAATTTTGAAAAAAATTCAAACCCAAAAGGTTGAAATTCAAAAATTTGCCAGGTTCTTGTTTATGGTTCGATTGAGCTGAAATTTGATTTGTATGCTCATTTCAGATCGTGGATTTCGAAAATGTCTGTATAAACGTTGCGTACTAAAGAACTTGCAAATTAAAATTTTTATTTTTCGAAGTTGGCAACAATGCGTCTGGATGTTCTCAAATTTCTATTCTGCGTTCTCATATTGATGGGAAATACACTTTGAATCTACATTTTATGTGCATTTCAAAGGAAATACGTCAAATTTGAAATTGCATGTCAAATGGGTTGCATAAGCAGTACATTTGAAGGAGCAAACTTTCACAAATTAATATGGAAATTTGACTCTTTAAAACATCGATTTTTGAATTTTTGAATTATTTCTTCGGTTTATTACTAATTCGAGGTCGCTGATCACGATTATGGTGTTGGTTTTAAGTTCGCGTACCTGCTTGCCCACCAAATGTGGATTTTCGTAAAAAAATTGCGGGTTTCAAGAGGAAGGAGGGATGCGTGAAGAAAATTAATATCATATTCGTGATCAACGACCTTCAATTAGTCAATAACGAATCTAATCTCGATTTTTTTGAAAATTGTTGAATTTTCAAAGTGCTCGTATTCGCAAACCAAGCTTCGTAGAGCAAAACTGATAGCAGAATCGGAATCAGCGTGGTCGACTTGGTCGAAAAGCACTCTTATCTCGATTTTTTTTGGTGTCAAAAAAATCGAAAAAATCAACGATGGTTAACCTTCCTTTTTTTTTTCGAAAAAAACCTTTTTGTCTCAGATCGACGTGTGAGGTGTCTAGGAGGGGGTAATCGGACCAGGTGAATCGATCCCAGTGATCAGTTTCCCGATCGGAGGCGAATCCGCGAAGATATGGACCATTTTTCGTAACTCAGAAACTATGCATCGGATTTGAAAACCGATGGCATTTTCGGCTTCAGCGACTTCTAATTAGCCCATATTATACTAACGACATTTCTTTGATGATTACAAAATTTCAGTCATGAAAAAAGATTCCAAGTTCAAAGGTAAGTTCATAATAGTTCCATTTTTGTTAATTATTATTATTAAGCGGACTTGTGACGCTATCTGTAGTTGCACACATGAACTAAAAATGCGATGAAATGAAGAAACATGATTTCGAAGGAAAAAACCACAAGTAGCGCCATCTATCAGAAGCAATACTAAACTTTGTTCTGTTTTTAAAAAATCAGGTTCACAAAAATCCAGTCTGATTTCCAGATATGCGCGTGGCGCAATCTCTCGGAACATTAGTGAACTAAGTTCTAAAAGTGGCCAAAGAGGCCTCAAATTTGAAAAACTATTTTTACGTAATTACTACGTAATTACGGTAATTTTACCGGTAAAAATACAAGTTTGATCCACTTCTGACAATCCCAAAACCAGCAATCTAGATTAGCGGCACTGGGTTAGTCTAGATTGCGAATTTTAAGATTGTCGAAAGTGGATCAAAATTGTATTTTTACCGGTAAAATTACCGTAATTACGTGGTAATTACGGAAAATCGTTTTTCTTATTTGAGGCTTTTTTTGTTAACTTTTTCAACGTTAATTCACTAATGTTCCCAGAGATAGCGCTACATGCATATCTAGAAATCAGACTTCATATTTTCAGACCCAATTTTTTAAAAACAGAACAAAGTTTCGTAAGCAACACCACAGATGGCGTTGCTGCTACTAAAGTGTGCTCTGATTGGTCCATTCATTGCCAAATCATTGATTTTTAATATCTCCGCTAATAATGGTCTGATTTTGAAAACAAAAGCATATTTGTTATCGTCGAAGTCGTAGAATTCAAAATTTGAGAATTGTTTCGAGCAGTGTTGCACACCTCGCGAAATAAAATTTTTATCTCGCGAGGTTGGCATTACTGCTCTATATAAATTTTAAATTTAGATTCTACTGCTTTGATTTAGTAATATTATGGTGCGTTCAGCTCATCGGAGAGTAAGAATAAGGAATAAGATAAGAAAATAATGGAACTTCACATACTCGGCCACTCAAGAATTAACTTAATTATTGACATGTACCTAATTTTTAATTCGCTACACACAACACAGCGTCATCAAATTTGTTTACCTATTTCGGCTTATTTCAAGTGGCCGAATATTTCGGAGTTCTGTTTTCTTATTCCTTATTCTGCGATGAGCTGAACGCACCATTAGACACCAAAAACATTTTTCTAGCTATTCTGGAAGCTGCAATATTACAAAAAGTACGAGACAAAGGACTGTGATGTTATGGTGAGCTCTGATTGGTAGTTAGCTTACCACAATTTTGACCTTTAATATCTCCGCGAATATTGATCCGATTTTGAATCTGATTGCAGATTTGCAATCGTCGGGTTCGACTCTATCGGAATCGACCCTTGATACGCCCATTTTCAACAATTTTTTTTCAAATTTTGCAAAAAATTACTAACTTACCCAATTCTTTGCTTTAATTTTTAGGATTTTTTTTAAATGTTATTTATGGCCGGATCGAGCAAAAATTTAGTATATGGGCTAATTAGAAGTCGCTGAAGCCGAAAATGCCATCGGTTTTCAAATCCGATGCATAGTTTCTGAGTTACGAAAAATGGACCATATCTTCGCGAATTCGCCTCCGATCGGGAAACTGATCACTGGGATCGATTCGCCTGGTCCGATTACCCCCTCCTAGACACCTCACACGTCGATCTGAGACAAAAAGGTTTTTTTCGAAAAAAAAAAGGAAGGTTAACAACCATCGTTGATTTTTTCGATTTTTTTGACACCAAAAAAAATCGAGATAAGAGTGCTTTTCGACCAAGTCGACCACGCTGATTCCGATTCTGCTATCAGTTTTGCTCTACGAAGCTTGGTTTGCGAATACGAGCACTTTGAAAATTCAGCAATTTTCAAAAAAATCGAGATTAGATTCGTTATCGACTAATTGAAGGTCGCTGATCACGAATATGATATTCATTTTCTTCACGCACCCCTCCTTCTTCTTGAAACCTGCAATTTTTTCACGAAAATTCACATTTCGGAGGCAAGCAGGTACGCGAACTCAAAACCAACACCATAATCGTGATCAGCGACCTCGAATTAGTAATAAACCAAAGAAATAATTCAAAAATTGATGTTTTAAACAGTCGCATTTCCATATTAATTTGTGAAAGTTTGCTCCTTCGAATGTACTGCTTATGCAACCTATTCGACATGTAATTTCAAATTTGACGTATTTCCGTTAAAATGCACGTAAAATCTATGTTCAAAATGTATTTCCATCAATATGAGGTCGCAGAATGGAAATTTGAGAATGTCTTGACGCATTGTTGCCAACTTCGAAAAATAAAAATTCCAATTTGCACGTTCTTTAGTACGCAACGTTTATACACACATTTTCGAAATCCACGACCGGAAAGGAGCAAACAAATCAAATTTCAGCTCAATCGAACCATAAACAAGAGCCTGGCAAATTTTTGAATTTCGTTCTTTTAGGTTTGAATTTTTTTCAAAATTTGAAAAAAAAATTGTCGAAAATTGGCCATCTAGGGGTCTAGTCTGATGAGAGTCGAACCCGACGATTGCCAATTCGCAATCAGTTTCAAAATCGCATCAAAATTCGCGTTAATATCAACGATATAATGGCAAATTGGCCGTGTTATTGCGGTTGCCTAACTGCGTGTTTTGCAGGAATAATTTTACTAGCATTTTCCCCACGTTTTTTGATCATTTCAAGGGGTAATGATGCCTTCGTTGCGAATGTCTGTTGATAGAATTGCATAACCATCCGTTTTGAGGGGAAAATTAGACTTCATATTTTCTCATCGTTTTTCAATTTATTTAAAGGGGTAATGAGCTTCTGTTCTTACAAATTTCAATAAAAATGATTTTCGAGTTGGCCATCACTTCTCAGTCTTCATTGTTCTACCATTTCCAAACGACATCAACAGTTTTATGAATTTACTCACCTCGTTTTATGGGCACACTTTCTTCGCCTCTGGAATGTATTTAACATCAGCAATTTTTTCATAGAAAATATGAGATTTGTAAGAAGTGCAGAGCTTAGAAATGATGTCGCTATTCAATTCATCAAATACCTAAATCGAAAAATTGACTAACTGCAATTTACTTGAAACATTTCTGGCCATATTGATGAAATTGCACTTCCCTTCGTAATATTGAATAATTTTTATTGTTATTTTCCGAACTCAACTTTGAGACATTATTTCAACTTTTCGTGTTTCTTCTTCATCTTCCCAGAATAACATTATTGTGCAATCATTAATGATGCAATTAAACCTGAAAAGTTGATGAAAAATGAAAAACCAAACGAATTTCTGTTTTATTTAAACTGTGCGGCGTTTTAAGACGAGAATGAATTACAATATTAAATCTAAATTAACCGATCTGGGTTAAAAAACACTGCCCGCCGCAAAGCAGTGAAAAACCGTGATCGGTTATCACAATAATTTGCAATAAAATATTTACTTAAAAATAGAACAATGATAAGAACATGAATAAATAACGACATAATTCGCGAACATGAGAAAAATAGAATAATACTGAAGAAAGAGCTGACAATAATACGCGATTGAGAGGGATGCTTTTTCAAGAGGGGGGGGGGCTTGATTTGACATGAATATTATTAAAACTGACAATTTCGAAAGGAAACGGAATAATTACGATTTTTATCTTCACCCAGAGCCAGAGACACCCCACAAACTATTAAATTTGGAGAAAAAATCGAATCAAAACAAAGTTTTATTGAAAAAATACCTACTCAAAGAAGCAACGACGACGAATAAATTAAAGCTCCGCAAAAAAATTATTATCCAGAGGCCAAATGGTACTGATTATCGATTTTTTCAATAATTTCGCAAAAATTAAAAAAAAAAATGATTATTAAATAATAACTTGATTCCAAACTAATTCAATTTTGAAAAAATATCCACTAAAAGAAGCAAACAAAACCCATACTCTCCGAGTACAACGTAGCATCGCGAAACAATCCGGATCAACATTCTCACTTCACACACTCTTCAACTGCCTCAACGAGCGAGGCAGTACCTTGACCCAGGGAGATCACTCACCACGGGCGATGTTCGCTAGACCGTAACCAGTAGACAAGGCGCGAACATCGCGGGCACAACCAAATGAGTCATCCATTGTCGAGCCAAAGGAACTTACGGTACACCTATTCGGCGACCGGTTTAAATTTAGATTATTCTTTGAGCATCGTACTGGTGGTACGCAGCCCGAAGAAGAATATAGACCGAAATCGGTCGAGCCAAAACAGCCGACCAGCCTCCAACCTCTTTGATGGAGCTCGTGGCCTACAGAAACGATAACACTAGGAAACCGTTCCCGTTTGCGAAGCCGTTACCGCGGTCATCTCAGGACCCCTCTTAGGCAATGTACCAGTTCCCCATCGAATGATGGTGGTGCAGGGTGCCGTAGGGCCCTCCGAGCTCACAGTACCCAAGACGCAAATCCCGTTGTCCTGGCCAGCCCCGGATAATCACCTACTCCTATGGTCCGGGACTGATACTTCGCATAAGAGAAATTTTGATACCCAACTCGTACAGTTTTGATCCGCGATCCAAACAACGCTACGTTCTACTCGGGCGTATGCGAATCATTCGCACCCTCCATATCCTTCGTTTAATACGGCTCTGGAATGTCCTCCTGATCCAGGTCGCCGGCCGGCCGACGCATTCCCGGGGAAGTTCGCGCCAGTGCCGTAGAATACTCCGGGTCTTTCTCGATGTCCCACAACATCGATGGCTGTTTCGATGCCGTGCGAGATCGATGGATAACCTAACAGGCGTGGCTTCCGCAGACATTGCGTGAACTCGCGATAGTTCACGTAATCCATTGAAAGCATGCTAAGAGACAATCCTAAATACCTTTAGTTTGATACTAACACTGACTGTCTTCCAGTTCCAGGTCGCCAGCCAAACGATATCCCGGGGAAGACCGTGCCAGTGTCGTAACAAAAACTACAGGTCTTTCTCGATGTCGTGAGGTCTCCAGACACAGATACCGACATCGATGGCTAATCCTAGGCGGAGATGCGTTTCGCAGACATGGCGTGAGCTCGCGATTGTCCACACCACCCGTCAAAAACAACACCTCCAAAGATCCTCGAACGCGAGACCGTCCGAACGTTTGGTACCAGAATTCTTCCATCAGCCCTCGTCAGCCGAAGAAGAATAAAGCTGCCAGCTGGCCCCTACGATTACCAACCAAGGTGAGACGGCACCGTTGGTAATCGAGCACAGTGCACAACCCCGGAAAACCAAAACATCGGACACCTAAACCGACGAATTGAGAATCCTACCCGAAAAACGAATCAATTTTGAGCCCAATTTCATTACAGGATCCCCGCATCAGCCCTCGTCTGCCGAAGAAGAGTTATCGTGAAATGGCTCCAACTATCACGGTGGACGGCACCGATATTGATAATTGAGCTCATAAAACACGACCCCGTAACAAAACCAAGCGCGGACGCCCGCACCAAAAAATTGAAAAAAAAAATACCACCTTGCCCCACCAACGCTCGACGATTCCGATTCAGGCACCTGACCGCGAAAAAACCGAATCGAAGACAACGAACACGATGAAAAATTTGGACAACAACTCATCAAAAATACATACCAGATAAATTTTACTGCCTGGACATGTAAACCTACACGATATTTCGACACGTTAATACTAATTATAAAATTAGAACGGTGGGGACTTCTCTTCAACAAACCATTCCATGTTAAAAGGATTCACAAATCACAACTGAGGAATATTTTTCATCTCTACGTACATTTTATCAGCAATATTGAAAAAATTTAGCGTGAATTCACCCATAACGGGTCCATTCATCAGCACAAGGCAGTCGAAGTAACATATTCGTGACCTGGGAATATTCTTTTTCACATATCAGCCGTAGGTATCGAAAAAACTGATGTTAAATCCGCCAATATAGTCATCAGGTAACACTTGCACGTAAAAAGGATTCGAGTATTCGGGACTAATGAATTTTTCCAAGTATCAACAACATCGCAGAAATTAAGAGTAAATTTGCCAGTAAAATCGTTACGTACGAAAAAGCTCGAATAATCGATCAATGGCGACTGAGTAATTGAAAACTAATGTTCAAGTGTTCGTACTTAAACTGCTTGCCAATTTGCCATTTTTGACAATTTCTTCGTCTTCTTTTTTTTTTTTCAATACGGATAAAATGAAACTGTGCGCGAATCCGCCACAAAAATCGTAAAGTTGTCAGGTATGTAATAGTGTTGCTAAATAGTGATTTGAGCACTCGATGCTCGTATCGAAACAGCTTGCCATTTTTGTTAGAGCGTAATAAATCAAACGAGTATTTACATACAGAAGACTGGAACTACTGGAAGATGGCATTCGATTCTGTGAAACGGCTCCGATAACACTCGTCGTTGAATAGAGTATCCATTATCCATTGCTGGCAACGTAGATGTCCTATGGCTCGAAAGTGACGTCTATATGCATGAAGTCGTATTCGGCTCTGATAGGCTGAGCTTCAGCAACGCAGAAGACACGCAGCATCTGTTCAAATGAAATGAAAAAAATTCATTAAGAAAATTTAAAAATTTCAAGTAGACGTAAAGTACAAATATTTCCTATAAAATTACAATTTTCTATGCGGTGAAAATTTTAATCATGGATAAAAACATTTTTCGAGTCCACGGTAAAAAAAAAGTACAAGACATATACTATGTGAAAAGAAAATTCGCCAATTTCAGTAGTCGAGTGAAATAAAGGAATCATCACCTCCAAATTTTTTATGAAATTATAATAATTAATAATTATACGTAAGCACCTGTAGTAGAATAATAAATATTCAATTTTCAAATTAAGGTGAAATAACAAAATCTTAAGATGTACCTTACAAAAAAAAAATCTTGAAGCCAAATTGGTACACTTTGAAAGGTTCAAGAAATTAGTGGAATTTAGAAAACCAGCAAATTATCAAAATTAAAATTAAAATTGAGAACAAGCTCTAGGAAATTCAATTTGAATTTTGAGGGGGGGAAAGAAATGGATATAAACGAATAAGATAAAATTATGGTAATGAATGAAAATTAGAAGAAAAAAAATCTAGAAACGTGAAAAATGATTTTTTTAAAAATCTCTAGATCACTCATGAAAAATTATGATAAAAAAAATCAAGAGTGGGAAATTTAAAAAATCACATAGGCAACTTTTACACGTGATCAAAATTATCAAAAATTTAAAAAAAAAAAATCAACCGTTTTAATGAAAGGACACTTTCCTACTAAATTTCGTAAAATATTTCCACTCAAAGGCATTCGAAAATTGTACAGAACAAAAAAAAATTCACAGCCCTAAAGAAATTCAGATGCTCATCTCTCTTTAAAAAACTAAGAAATTTCCCTCTTAAAAAACTTGGATTTCATAAAAATCTGATTAAAAATTAAAAATTAATGACTTTTCTCTACAAGAATTTCAAAAATATCATTTCCATTTTTTTTTAATTTACATTCTAAATGATGAATAGGTATTTTTTTTTTTTTTGAACAGTCGTTTCAAAAATAATGTTAAAACTAAATGGTTAACAAATCTATCAAAAGAAAAAAATGAGAACCTTAAAAAAATAAAATATCACAATTTTTGAGTAAAAAAAGAAGAGAAATTTCTCAATTTTCTGAAAAATAAATATTTGTAAAAAAATCTTACATTAATTCAAGAGTACAAAAATATTTCTCAAATATTTGAAAAAAAAAAATTTGGCGAGTTGACATTGTTTTTTTGTTTAAGTAAAAAATACTTAAAATTTTTCGGAAAAAGTTCTTCTATCTTGTTACTTCAAAATGATTTATCATTCTTGGGAAGAAAATTCTCAAAAAAATTGTAAAAACTTGGACTAAACGACAAACCTTGAATCAAATTTTTGAAAATAGAAAATATTCTCATAACTTGTGAAAATTGAAAAATGAACGAAAAATTTTATGACACTCTAAAACAGTCATGCACACTTCAAAAACCAAAAAAAAATTGAATATTGAGACGAGAATTTCAAAAAATTAAAAAAACTGAAAAAACCTCATTTCTAAAAAATTTGATTGAAAAATTTGCCAACCACTTCTATTTCCCAAATAGTTTAGATAATCAGAAGTCTACTATAAATTAAGAAAATTGTAAACAACTTTTGAAAAATTAAAGAAAATATTGACTAAATTTTTAAAAACTGCGCTTGAAATTCAAAAAAAAAATCTACAAGTAAGTTCAAAAATTAACAAATTAAAGAAAAGTAGGTACCAATTTTTCAAATTTCAAATCAAAAAAATTTCTCATCACCATTAAAATCGCAAATTTTTGAAAAATCTCTGAATAATCTGAATCACCAGTAAAAATGGGAAATTTTGAAAAATTCAAAACACCCCTATAATACAGGGTGGCCCAGTTAGAAGTGTGCTCATTTTTTTTTACGAAAAACAAAAAACTCATTGTTCGACCACCTCCTCCCCGCCTTAGTTTCTCGCGTGTTTTCGGTAGAAGTTGTACTGAGCATAGAAAAAAAAGTGATCAACTCCTAACTGGGCCACCCGGTATATTAGACAATTCGAAAAATCTACCTATCAATTCAAGAGAAGTATTGAATTTTCAAAAAACAGAAGTTATTGAAAAACTAATTTCTAAAACTGAAGAACTTCTGAATAATCTGAAAATTTCAAAAAAGTAAAGAAACATCAAATTTTGGAAAATTGACTATTTGATTGAAAATTCGAGAAAAATTATTCAACAAAAAAGTTTCATTTGAGAAAACCGAAAATTTATCAATTTCTTCAAAATGAATAAACTTCCTCAATTTAATTGGAGTTTTCAAAAATTCTGAATTTTTTAGAACAAGAGAATGATGAAAAAATTTCTCACTGTCATAAAAAATTTTTTTTGTCAAATTTTAATAAAGCTAACTAATTTAAAAAAAAAAAAACAAATCAACTGTATAATAATTATAATAAATTTATACAATTTTGGAAAATTTCCAATTTTCAAAGTAAAAAAAAAGATGAGAAATTTCTCAATTATCTGTAACACAAAATTTTCTGAAGACGAATTCAATTCTCATGAACTATAAAAAAAATGGGAAAAAAATGAATAAATAAAAAACACATCAGAAAATGTCTTTTTTCAAAATGGAAAATTTGAAAAATTTTGTTAAAAAATAGTTAAAACGAAAATATATATATAAAAAAAATGAAAAGAAAACTTTGAAAAAATTTAAAAAATGAAATTTTAATGCATTTGACCGACTGACCAAATTGAGAACATAAAAAATTGTTAATTTTTTTTTAACGAACTAATTCAAAAAGTAAACCAATTATAAGAAATTGAAGAATTTTAGAAAATTGCCACTAATACAAGAATTGATATGAAAAAAAAATAACAAAAAAAAACTTTCAAAAATTCAGAAAACTACCATATTGAAAAAAACAAGTACCTAAATTCAAATCATTAGAATATTGAGGTGGAGTAAGGTACTTGAAAAGTTGTTATAAATTCCTTGAAAAAAAATTATCGTAATTTTCAAAGTAAAAAAAATATATATATTATGAGAAATTTCTCATGTTTCTGAAACACAAAATAGTTCTCAAATGTTCGTAAAAAATATTTTATTTTCATAGAGAAAACAATTATCAATTGTTTGGGATAAATTATTTCCCAAGTTTTTGGGGATTACGTCTTTTAATTGTCAAAAAACAATAAAAGAATTTCAATTTTCTGACGAGAAAAAATTCTTCTCATGAATTTTTACTGTATCGAAAGTTTTGAAATTTTTAAAGTTAAAATTTGATGTATCTAAACTCAAGATTTATCAATTTTTGATAATTTTTTGCATTCATTTTAAATACAATTTTTGAAAATTCGATCAACTGTTCCAGTTAGGTAAATTTTTACAATTTCATAAAGGTTCGGCCAATCTTAAAACGTTGAAAAAGCAGCAAATTGAAAAAAAAATTGGAAAAAATGAAGAGGGCTTAAAAATAAAAATAAAATTGACGTAATATTCTAAAGAAGTAGTAAATCTGAAAAAGTCTCAAACTTTGAAACACTAAAACATTGAGGGGGAAAAATTGACCAATTTTAGGATACCTACTGAAAATTTTTGAAATTTTCAAAATATAACAAAATTATGATTTTTTTTGAAAATCTACTGATTGAAGAAAGCTCACAATCCCTAAAAAAAGAGACTCAATTTTTTTTTTTTTAAATAGTTAAATTTAAACAATTGAAAAACGACTGATCACATTATTTTCAAAAACTAGTGATTTTGAAAAAATACTAAATTTTGGACTAACTGCATGAAGAGTTGACGAAAAGTAGGGGGAAAAAGTGGGAAAAACGTGAAAAACAAAATTTTAAAAATCTCTAAATCGTTCAAGAAAAATTCAAATATAAAAATTTCGAGTGGGATAATTGAAAAATCACAAAAGGCAACATTTTACGTAATCAAAATATCAAAAAAATCATTTTGAGAATTTCAAAAAAATACCACTATTTTCCTACAAAATTCTAATCTACACTTCAAGGCATCCAAAGATCATACACAACTAAAAAATTCACAAATTTTGAAATTTTCATTAAAAAATTATTAGGACTTCTCTCCACAAAAAAATTAAAAAATATCTTCCCTGAAAAAATTTTCATTTTAAAAAATTTAGAAATATATTGACTAAAAAAATTAAAGATAGTTTTCATTCTAAAATTTAAAAAAAAAACACTAGGACAAAATTTTATCATTCAAAAAATTCGAAATATTTTTCAAACCAAATACTCCAGACTTTTTTCTCCAATAAAACTAAACAGATGTTTAAAAACACTCAAAAACTCGAAGTTTTTCAACTCAATGATTGAAAAAATATTTTTAGTCTGAAAATATGCAGAAAATTTTTCATTTCAAAAAAAAAAATCTCAAAAAATTTATGCCTTTTTTTCAAAAAGAGAAAAAAAAAATCACTTTTTAAAAAACAGTGTTGCGTACTTGACGAAAAAAATGGCCTATTCACGTAAAAAATATTTCCATGTTTTGCGAAAATTCTTTAACTTCGTTACCGCAAAATAATTCATCATTTTTTGAAAGAAAACTCTATTTTGAAAATTCTCAAAAAAATTGTAAAAACTTGGAATAACCGACAAATCATGAATCAAATTTTTTTAAATCGAAATATTTTCATAACTTGTCAAAGTAGAAAAATATTATGAAAATTTTTAGAAAACAAGGCAACAAAATGTAAAGTTGGAAAAAATTAACAAAATTCGAAACATATTAATGAATTAAAATAAATTTTAAAATTTTGATTAATGATTTGGTATTTGAAAAAATTGTTGAAAAATCAGCAAATTAAAAAAAACAAGTTTGGAAAAATAGGAGAGGGTTTAGAAATAAAAATAAAACTGACGTAATATTCTAAGAAAGTAGTAAATCTAAAAAATGCTAAACTTTGAAACCAACAGAGACTGAAAAGTTTGAAATTTTCAAAGTACAACAAAATAATGAATTTTTAAAAAAATCTACTGATTGAAGAAAACTTACAATTCCTAAAAACTGGGAAAATCATTTTTAAAAAAAAATAGGCAGATTCAAAAAAAAAATTGAAAAATAACTGAACTGCGAATTCTTCTTATTTTGTGAATCATTCATTGTTCGTATGGATTCTTCTTATTTTGTAAATCATAGTTCGTATATTATTATCTACCACCCATTTTATTTCATTTCGTGATCAACTTCAGTTTATTCGATGAAGTTGAGAGATATCAGAATCGAACGTCGCGTCGTCTAAGGTAGGTAGTAGCATTCTTAATTACTATAACGTTCACTTATTTAATTCTTACCTTCATTCGGACTGATCACCGCTGTAATCTTGAATGTTGAAAACAGTCCATCGAGTTCGTTTCATATGTCATAGAAGCTCAGATTTCATTACTTCGATTTCATTTCTTCGATGCAGGACGTAATACAGCATCTGTTGAAATGATGAAACATTAATAAATTGTAAATAAATAAATAAATAAATAAAACGGATTTTTTTTTTTGAAAATTTTAAATATATTTTATAGAGATTGGACCGGCTTAAAAAAAATTAAAAAATCAGAAAAATTGTCTAATTCCTCAAAATTGGTCAATTTTAAAAAGTTTGAAAACATCAAATTCAAAAAAAAATCATTTTGGAAAAGTAATCAATTCGAAAAATGGCAAATTTTGGAAATCCTATACCAAATTTTTTTTTTTAAAAAACCGATAAAAAATGATTTTTAAAAAATTTATACTGATTTAAATAAACTCCAACTCCTCAAAACAAACAAATTTGAAACGATTGGACAGAGTTTTAAAATCAGAACGAACATGAGAAATTCTAGAAAACTAGTAAATCTGAAGAAATTTCAAATTTTGAAACATTGAAGAATTGAAAAAAAATTGAGGTAACTTCAAGAATTTCAAAAAACTGCGAAATAGTGATTTTTAAAATCGACGATTTTGAAAAGAAGTAAGTACCTATCTATCAAATTACGGAAAATTAGCAAATTATTAAAATTTGAAAAATCAGCAAATTTTAAAAAAATGGTTTTTGAAAATTTGAAAGAATTTAAAAATCGAATACCCTTCACAAATTTTTAAAAAACTATCAACTTTATCGAGAGGTTGATTTTTTTTAACTTTCAATAAATAAACTACGAAAGCATAATATACTATGCTAATAATATAATGACTTTCTTTTTATAAATCGAAACAAATTCTAAAAAAGTTTAGGTACCTAAATCCGAAAAATGGCAACTTTTGAAATGGATACAGAAAAATTGAAAAAACTACACCAATTTTCAAAAAAAAAAACCTATAAAATGATTTTAAAAAAATTCAATATAAGGTACTAATTTAGGGAAAGTTATACTCTTCAAGAAAACTAATAAATTTGAAAATCGGAACAAACTTGACAAATTCTAAAAAACTACCTAGTAAATCTGAAGAAATTTCAAATTTTGAAATATCGAAGAATTGAAAAAAAAAAAAAAAAAAAAAAACATTGGCCAACTTCAAAAAAACTGTAAAATAGAATTATATAGATTTTCAAAGCCAACGATTTTGAAAAATTCGAAAATATGAAAAAAAAGTATCAAATTTTGGAAAATTAGCGAATTAATTATTAAAATGTGAAAAATTAGCAAATTTCAAAAAAAAAAATCAGAAAAATCTAACTGAAAAAAAAATTCTCAACTTTCAAAAAGTTGAGAAAATTACCAAATTTCAAAAAATACGACTAATTTCAAATCGATTACTAGAATATTATTGAAAAATAGCTAATCTTCTTGGAATAAAAATATCGTAATTTTCAAAGTGAAAAAAAGTTGAGAAATTTCTCAATTTTCTAAAACACGAAATATTTCTCAATTCTTTGTGAAAAAAAATCTAATTTTTAATAAGAAAAAATTTCAATTTTTTTGGAGTAAAAAAATCTTACAGTCATTCAAGAGTAGAATTAATATTTCTCAAATATTTGAAGAAACAAAATTCTAAATTTTTTGGCGAGTTGACATTTAAAAAAAAAATTGTTTCAATTTTTCACGTAAAAAGTACTTCCAGAAAAAGTGGTGATTTTAAAAAATAATAAAAAAAAATATACATAGGAAGTTGTCATTTAGAAACTTGATAACTTGTCAAGTTGTTGAAAACATACAATCATGCAAATTAAAAAAATAATAATAACATGCATATAGAGTGATTTTCAAAAACATGTATTAAAGTTATTAAAGGTGAGGGGGCGGGGATAAAAACCCGATCAAATCTTTATAAACTGTTACACGTTGAAAAGTTAAAGATATTAGTAAAATTTTGAAAACCAGAAATTCATAGGTATAAAAAATTTCGAGCAATCGATTTTTTTTTTTAGGAAATTTACAAACTTGAAAAGTCAGAAAAATTTTAACAAAATTTGAGCAATCATATTTTTTAAAGAATTAGAAAATTTAGAAAACTCGTCAAATTTCGAAAGCTCAAATGAATAATTCAGAAAAGTAACAAATTTAAAAAACGGAAAAATCAATCTACTTGAAAAAATTTCATAACTTCAAAAAACAGCAGTTATTGTGAAATTTTCAATGGATGAAAATTTTGGGAATCATTTTTGAAACATCAAAAAATCGGTAAATAAATTAGAAAATTAGAAAACATGTTTTAAAAATGGATAATTTCAATTTTTTAAGAAGCACCTTTAAAATTTAAAAAGTTGACAAATCTAGATAAATTACCAACTTTATAAAAACTAGAAAATTCCAATGTAAAAATTTCGAGTGGGAAATTGAAAAATCACAAAAGGCAACATTTTACGTAATCAAAATATCAAAAAAATCATTTTGATAATTTCAAAAAAATTCAATTATTTTCCTACAAAATTTCAATAACTAAATATTTCCACTTCAAGAAATTCAAAGATCGTACGCAACTAAAAAATTTACAGATTCCATGAACATTTCATTAAAAATGATTGGGACTTCTCTTCACAAAAAATTGAAAAATATCTACCCTAAAATGAAAAAATTTCTATTTTAAAAAATTGAGAAATATATCGACTAAAAAAAAAAAAAAAATCAAAAAAACAAAGATAGTTTTCATTCTAAAATTTGAAAAAAGAACCACCAAAAGGACGAAGTTTTATAATTCAAAAAATTCGGAATATTTTTCAAATTAAATATTCGAGACTTTTTTCTCCAATAAAACTAAACAGATTTTTAAAAATAGAAATACTTTATGAAAACAAAAAATTGAGAGATTTCAACACTCAAAAACTTAAACCTATGTCTACTGGTCTAAAAAAATTTTAAGATTTTGTATTATTTTATTTCAACGTTGAAAAAATTTTCAAAATTTTCTGCCCCGCAAGATTTTATTTTTTATTTCGAAAAAAATGAACAATATTTTCACTTTAAAATAAGTTTGGAAATGCTTCGTATTGCAGTATGGTTGAGAAATATGATAAAATATTAATAAATCAAAATTAAAAATAATATGTAAGTATTACTTTATATGAAAATTTGATAAATTCGACAGCCCAAAAAAGCTACAACTTCAAAAAAAAATTGCTAAATTTTTTGAAACGGGTCAATTTTAAAAAGTTCAAAAACACCGAATGAAAAAAAAAATTTGGAAAAATTATAAAAGTTTAAAAATCAGAACAAATTCGAAAAAACTATTTTATTACAATTGAATGGAAAATTTACAACTTTTCAAGACTTTAAAAGTTGACCAATTTAGATGAATTGTCAACTTCATAATAACTAGCAAATTTTGAAAGTGTCAAAGAGTCGAATTTAGAGGAATTTTATTGGTTCCTTCTTTTGAAATTGGCAAACTTTGAACCATTGAAAACATCGACAAAATTTTGAAAACATGTGGTGGAAGCACAGAAAAATCGATGCAAAAAAATTGTTGAACTCATAAATTAAAATTTTATCTAAATGCATGTTTTTTTTTGGGAAAAAATTCCAAATCCGGTCAAAATTGAAAATAATCGACTCCAAAAAAATTTCTTTTGTCATAAATGATAAATTCAAATTTACTCAAAATCCATTCTTTTTTTTCTTCGAAATTATTACTCGAGAGGTGATACACATAGGGTTGAATTTTCATAAAAAATTTCAAACTTGAAAAAAATTGATAAGAAAAAATTCACTTCGAAAATTCAATTTCTATAAAATTGATGAATTTTTTCTCGAAAACTCACAGCTGAAGTGTTAAATTTTACAAAGAATTGCCAAATCGATTAGAATTGAAAAAAGTCTATTGCAAAAAAATTGTTCAAAGCATAAATTCAAATTTCTTCAAAATTTACTAACATTTTCTTGAAATTACTGTGAAAGGCCTACAGGTTTATAATCGAATCTAACGAAAAAAATAGACAAATTTGCATAAAACTGAAGGAATTTGGTTTAAAAATTGTTCAACTCATAAATTCAAATTTCCTCAAAATTTATAATTTTTATTTGAAATTATTATCTGAAAAGTCCTACAGTTGTAAGGTTGAATTTTACAAAAAATTGCCAAATCTATCGAAAATTGAATTAAATAGATTCAAAAAAAATTTCTCAACTCATAGTCATAAATCAAAATTTTATCTAAATTCATGATTTTTCTTCTCAAAAAATTGTCAAATCGGCTGAAAGTTGAAAAAAATAGATTCCAAAATTTCGCAAGTCATGAATTCAAATTTCCTCAAATTACATTTTTTGAGGTTGAATTCTCCAAAAAAATTCCAAATTAGCATTTGAAGAAAATTATAATTTTTTGATGGGTAATCTTTAGAGGTTTGCCAATTGAAACACTAAATTAACGAAATTCGAGAGACAATTTACTCCAAAAACCGAGAATCTTAATGGTTCCAATTTTTTTTAAATTTTTAAGGTACATTTTTATTTCAAAAGATTTCAGAAATTTTTTTCTCTGAGAAAATAAAAATCTTCTCTCCCTCGCCTCAAAAAAAAATCAAAAATATTTCACTTCCGAAAAATTGGGGACTGGACTTTTTACTTGAAAAAGTATAGCGAATTTAAAAATTTCTTCAATTCTTACAAATTTATCAAAATTCGAAAAAAGTATTATTTTTAAAAAACTGAGATGTTTTCAAGAAAATTCCAAAAATTGAGATATTCTTTCATTTTAATAGAATAGGGGAAATTTTCTCACAAATTTGGAAAAAAAATTACTGTGAGACGATTCAGTTTTTTTCTATTCCAAAAAAATTGAAAATAATTTTACTCCAAAAAAATTGGGAAACTTTTCACTTCAAAAAATATTGAAAAACTGGTAGAAATAAATTTTTCTATGGCAGAAAAAAAAAATCACCAATAATTTTAAAGCCAAAAAACACGAAAAATTTTCAAATTATTGAAAAACTGGAAAATAATGAAAAATTTACAAATTAAAAAAAGGACACCCTGGACACCCAGGAAAATCAGAAAATTCGATATTTTCAATGGATTCGAAACGTTGAAAAAATTAATAAAATTCAAAAGACAAATAAATTTAAATAAATTTCAAAATTGTAGAGTACGCACTGGAAGAAATTGTAAACAGAGAAAAAATCAATATCAAAAAATGGAATTTAAAAAAAAATCACGAAAATTTGAAAAGTTCTAGAAATCAACGACTAAAATTCGAGAGTAATTAAAATTCAACATAAAAAAATCAATCAATTAACAAATAGCTATCTACAGTGAATTTTGAATTGAAAAAATTTGATTCCAAAAAATTTGTTCAAAGCAAAAAAATTCAAATTTCCTCAAAATTGATCATTTTTTTCTTTAAAATTATTCACACAAAAAAATATCAAATGTGGTAGAAGTGGAAAAAATTATCCAACTCATAAATTCAAATTTCTTCAAAATTTAGAAACATTTTTCTTCAAATTATTACTCTACAATGTCAGCCGATTTTGGGTTGAATTTAACGAAAAAAATTGCAAATTTGAAGAAAATTGAGTAGGTAAAAAAATTCTTCGACTAAAAAATTCAAATCTACACAAAATTATTGAATTTTTTCCGAAAATATTACTGGAAAAGTACCACAGTCGTAGGGTTAAATTAACGAAAAAATTATCAAAAAGTGGAGAAAATTTAAAAAAAAAATTGTTCAACTAATAAATTTGAATTCCCTCAAAATTTATGATTTTTTTCGAAGTTATTACGTGAACAGTTCTACAGTTGTAGTTTAATTAAATTATACAAAAAATTGCCAAATCTGGCGAAAATGAAAAAAATCCACGTCAAAAAAATTGCTCAACAAATAAATTAAAATTTCCATCTAAATTCATGAAGTGGTTTTTTCGAAAAAATTGCCAAATCTGGCGAAAATTAAAAATAAAATTCAAAAAAATTTGCAAGTTATAAATTTAAATTTTCTCAAACTAGGATTTATAGGGTTGAACTTTGAACGAAAAAAAATCAAATTTGCAGAAAATTCAGGAAATTGGTTAGAAAAAATTGTTCAACTCGAAAATTTGAATTTTCACAAAATTTATGAAGTCATATGTCATATTTAATTAATCTTACTTTACGTATTTCGAATTAGGTAATTCACAAATCACTCACCAATTTCATTTGAAAAAGCGGAAGGTAAGTTCTCTCAGCATATTATTTTTTTCTGGCGTAACGATCACTCGCCCTTTATTTTCCAACTTGTTCGGAAGTATTGGCCACGATTTTTACACAGAAAGCATTTGACAATAGATCCGAGTCGTACATACTGACAGCTTCTGTTAGAATAAAATGAAAACAATTAGAAAAATACAAAATATATGTATATTAGGTACCTATTTAAATATTTGTTTCTAGGTGTAGGTACTTTTAAAAGTGGGAGAAATTGAAAAAAAAATTTGAGAAGTTTGAAAGTAAATCTGACAATTTTTGGAAAAATGGAGTAAATTTTCAAAAGATGGAAGAAATCACTAAATTTTAAAACTAATCAAACACGAAAAGATGGTAAATTTTTGGAAAAATTGAAAAACGATGAAAAAAAATAGAACTAAAAAAATTAGCTGAAGTATTGTAAAATTGAGAAAATTTAAACAAATGACAATTCTTCAGTATTTAATCACATTCAGTGGAAAAGGCTACCAATTGATTCGAGAAAATTTCTATTTTCTAACATTTCAAAATTTAACAATTTTAATTTTATGAGTGGCAAAGGCTACCTATTGAAGACCGATTGAAACGGCGCAAGTTCATTTTTAGCTCATTTTCTTCATCGTTTTTGCAGAATACAAGATCGAATTTGGCAAACAGATGGATAATTGAACACGTATGTACCTAAATAACAGAAACAAATTTTTGATTTAATAAAATAAAATGCAACGTAACAGCCCCAAAAAAAAATCGTCCAAAGTAAAGGGTGTTGTTATTTCCACCCACCTGGGTGAGTAGTTGCTCGGAAAATTTTTGTAATAACTAAAATTATTTCCAAGATTTCAAGCTACAAGTTTTGTTTGAAAATTTTTTCAATTGGACCTCTACCTTCGCAATTTTTTAATAATACATATAAGTGTCCAAGTCATTGTGCAAAATTGGGGGGGGGGGGAGGGTCTAATCGAAAATTTTATAATTACAAAAATTATTTCTTGGACCTCAATCTACAACTTTTGTTTGAAAAAATTTTCAATTGGACCCCTTCGAAACATTTTGAAAAAGTATCTACCTGATATTATGTGAAATTTGAGGAAAGGGAGAGATCCAATCGAAATTTTTATAATAACCGAAATTATTTTTAGGATCTTGCTCTACAACTTTTATTTGAAATTTTTTTCAATCGGTACCTTCCTCGCTGATTTAACTGCGATTTTAATTAATATCTTCGAAGTGTTGTGCAAAATCAGTGGAGAGGGGGTCCAATTTAAAAAAACTTCAAACAAAAGTTATAGCTTGAAGACTTGAGAATAATTTTAGTTATTACAAAAATTTTGATTTAACCCTTCCTTCCCCTCCAATTTTGAATCGAAACTGTAAAGAAATATTTCAAGTCCAGAGATTCAGTTTATTCATTTCTATGAACTACTCACCCAGCGGCGGGTGGAAATAACAACACCCCAAAGGAAAATGAAATAAAAAACACAATTTACTGAAGTTCGAACGAAAAATTCTTTTGATTTCAAAGAACTAGCAATATAGATTCGAATTAAATTCAAATTTAGGAAAAAATATACGTAAAAATGTTCATTATTTATCGACACTTCACTTTCACGAGAAAAATTTGACCAGAATAAGCACGGAAATTTAATAAAAATAGCCCAGGGCACTGATGCAATAAAATTCACGAGATATTGTATTCGAAAACTCGACAAAAGAATACGAGTAAACTTACCACAAATGAGTGTAATCTCCACTGAAGACGGATTGAAATCGTGCAGGTTAATTTTCAGCACAGCAGCTCTTCTTCATCGTTTGCTGAGTAATTTCAAGTTCGAATTTGGCGAACAGATGGATAATGGAACACGTACCTATAACGTAACACAAACAAATTTTCGATTTAATAATAAAAAAAAAAATGCAACGTAGCAGTAAAAAAAAATTTGTTAAGAGTAAAAGTAATTTACAAATTAGCGAACTAGATGTACAATTTTTCTCAAATCGTTCCGATTTCCTATACTGTATTTCTACAAAACGAAACGAAACGTAAACCGAATAGCAAATCTGATGAAAATTATTTGTATCATAAAACAATACGACCGCTTCGATTATTGTAATTTGAAAAATACTTGAATATGGTCTAAAATGTCACTTTGAAAAAGTTCACGAGCTATTACGTTTCAAAATTAATTGATAAATAAATTAAATCATAAATCAACTCACCACGACTAGCTGAATCTCCTTTTCCGAACCTTTACTTTACAGCTTGCAAAAAAAACGAACTCGAATAGGCCACAATACCGGCGGATAATAACACACGTATCTGACGTATCTACCTAAACAAAACAAACATTTCAATTCAATTTAATAAACGGAAAATTCGATACACTGTACCCGAAAAAAGAATGAAATACGTTTTCTTTAATATACTAACACGAAGCGAATTAAAATTACACTTTTATCCGAAAAATTTCGTATGGTGTTTCAATACGTATAAGAAACAAAAGTATAACACCAAAGAGCAAACTTTGACTCGTTTCACTACAAAACCAAGATGGCCGCTTCGAGCATTCAGCGTTGTAAATTGTAATACGAACGAAGAATATTATTCAGTTAGGCTAATAACACTACTTCGAGTCTTCGAAAAATTTCACGAGCCATAATTAAAAAACTTTTGATTAATAAGAAAGAATAAACTTACCACAATTAGGTAAAATATCTTCGATGAAAACAAACACCATGACATGACGTAAGAATCATTTTCGGCAACACTTCAAATCGAACGAACCTACGTAAACGACACGAACAAACTTTTGATTTAACACGTAAATGATCACAAAGCTAATTAGAATCGAACGTTTTTCAGAACATAATGAATTTTCATCTTATTTTACAAAAACTAAACATAAAACATTAGTTGCATTCGGATAAAACCCACTCGCAGCAAAAGAATTATTCTGCTTTTCCAAGTTCAACAAGTCATACATGGAATTTGGAAAACTGATGGGTCGCGTGTGTGCGTGCGTGCAACCGACGTACGAACAACGCAAACAATGACATCCCTTCCAACGCTTCCTCCTAGAAAGCGTTTCAACATACTCAACTATTCGGTGCTCGTTTCTGATTGGTTGTTCATGCGTATCTGTCAGGAGATGGTACAAAAGCGATAATTATCGTAATCGCTACCCCCGCGCTACCCTTACACTAACACAATTTACCACTACACTCGTCCCGAAATACATACAATGATACATCAAAATAAATATTATAAGAAGGCTTTGTGTTCGTGTGTGAATCACGATCTTTATCTATCTAATGATTCACGTTTGGACTAATTCTATTTTCAATATTTTTGCATTATAAAAAATCACTTTCGTTTCGTCCATTTTACGTACGATTTAAAGAGCGATGAGCGATAATATGGACTTTCGATTAGGTAAATAATTAGATACTATACTTCGTAGTTCGTATAACATAACGAGGCATACAAATCGAAATAAAACTCACCATGTTGATCAAGTTTCAATAAATCAGCTCTTCTCCAACTTTTCATTTCATTCACCATCGCGACGAAGATCAAAGTACATAATTTGGACACGTTGAATACGATCACCTCTCCCTTGTTGCTTCTATTTCAAACAACAGGATAGAATATTATGTTAAATCAAATATATTTCGTACTGGTACTACAAAGTACAAACGTAATACTTGGTGCACACATTAAATTAATAACGTTTTATCCGTCGACAACGCACTGAGTAATTCGAATGTCATCGTGATTGTCTTGCAGTCGCTCACTAGCTTCAAATTCAAATAACTACATAGGTAGAAAAAATATCACTATTAACGTGAGATAAACGATAAATGAATTCATAAACGTAAAGTATCTACCTTTACTTTTTCTTTTCAACGAAGGAAATGATGATTGGAAGGAGACATGAATGATCGAAATGCAGTTTTGAAAATTGACACGACCGCTTACTTCAAATTTAAAAACTGTAACGAATATGACACGTAGGTATTAGATAAAATAGTAACGAAATTTAATTTTATATAAACGTGAAATCAAATTAAATTATTACCTTTTCGTTTCCGATAATAGGCTTAGTATGGCAGGAGAGAAACACGAGAACAATCAACAGGCAGCCTTTCAATACTCTCGACTGATTTTCAAGCCATGGAAAATGAGACGTATCTAGTCCATCCAAAGAATACTTCAGGGTCTATTCGAATTTCGAATTCACAACAAAATTCAATTAATCATAGCATGCATTAAAAATATCGTACAATGTTCAGTTTTTTCGCAATGGAAGCAAACCGAAATCTTTTGATTTGAAAATTTTTTTGATGAATGTCTCTCACAGGTAAAAATATTAAGAACGTCTTCATGAATGTAAACAAAACTATCAAACTACTTTTTTCTCCGTTTGGAGCGCTAGATAATCTTCAAATTTTTTTCGTTTTTTTTTTCATAATTTTTAAAAAAACACTTTCAATTTCAATATTTTTATTAAAACAAATTAAACAACAAAATAATAGTAAAAAAAATCCGAAATGAAATTATATGGTAAAATAATAAAATATGAAGCACAAAATACGTAGGTAAGTACAAAAAAATGGGTAAAAATTTCAACACAGTAAATAATATGGACAAAGATAAAAAAAAAAATGCTTCGTTAAATTAACTATTAAGTAAATATCACAATTTCAGGTCGTAGCAACATGCAAAAATACTGCTTTCATTACTATCGTTCACTCCAACATTTTTCTCGCATCACCACATGGTAAAATGTTTCTTGCCTTGAGTACTATGAAGAATAAAATCTTTCACGATGTTGGTACTTTGAAATGAGAGGTATTTTTCGATCTGATCTTCGTCCAGTTGCAAACCTACGAAAATGAAACGTCGCAAATTGAGAAAAAAATTATACAACTTAACAAGCTATAATTCCTTCGAAACCTACTCGATACTCAGATAGGTATTACCAGTTCGTTTGCACTGTAAAGTCATATAGTTTACACACACATACCGTGATTCTTGTGCAGGAAATCCAATACGAGGTAATTTTGAATTTTCAGAGCGACATGAGCGTTCAATTTCTTCATCATCATGTTCAGCCAGTATCCGAATACGATCGGTGTATCGGTGTGACTTTCGTGGGTGGTGTTTCTTTTTTGAAGTATAAAACAAAAAATGTTATAATTATAATAATCGAAATAGAATACTTGGAATAAGGGTCAAGGTACGACAAGGAGAGGAGAGAGAGGTATAGTTAGCAATAAAATAAGCTGAAAAAGTAGAAATTTACCTGATTGTGTAAAGTGTACTCTGCGGTAGCGTCGAAAACGTCCTCATCATTTGAATATTGGCGTAAATACTGAAAGTTTGCGAATTGATAAATAATAATGGTCTATTCACGTTCAAGTTCAGTTCGTTTTTCAATGGGAACATCCAACCGTCCAAGATGATTCCGAGCCTGAAAATAATTTTCCACGATTACAAGGAGAGTTCCAAGCGAAAATGAATAAATATTTACATATTATTATGCGAAATTAGAGGAGAGGGAGGGGTCCAATCGAAATTTTTGTAATCACCAATATTATTCCTGGGACTTCAGGCTACAACTTTTGTTTGAAAATTTTTTCAATTGGACCCCCACCCCCTCACGCTTTTATAATATAACTATTTGAGTTATAATAAGCAAAATTGGAGGGGAGGGAGGGGTCCAATCGAAATTTTTGTAATAACCAATATTATTTCTAAGACTTCAGGCTACAACTTTTGTTTGAAATTTTTTTCAATTAGCCCCTTAACCCTCCCGCATTTAATAATATATAATTATCCGAGTTATAATATGCAAAATTTGAGGGGAGGGAGGGGTCCAATAGAAATTTTTGTAATAACTAATATTATTTCTTGGATTTCAGGCTACAACTTTTGTTTGAAAATTTTTTCAATTGGCTCCTTCCTCACTCACTCATCCAATTTTTAATTTGTATCGAAGTGTTATACGAATTAGGTGGGGAGTGAGGCCGCATGGTGTCTACATTAATTTTTTTTTGAAAATTCATGACTTTTTCATGACCTTTTTCATGAACAATATTTCAACGTTTTTTGGGGGCCCCCTTCCAGCATATAAGTGTAACTTGGAAATGGGGCAAAAATTCCTTTATTTTTTCCTGTATTTTGCGATGAAAGTTGTTTTAAAAAATATTGAGGGAGTGGTCGAATGCTCCTTGAACCACCTAAGTTATACCTATGCCCTTCCAGACCCCTTTTTTTGCAACCAAAAAAATTTACAATTTCAAAAAAAAAGTTTAATGAATGCATATGAATACTTCTGCTATCCAAAAAAAAAAAAAAAAAACGATACGAAAAAAATGTTCGAAGGTATTTGGTTCAAAATATAAAAATAAAGAGAAGTGATGCTTTTTGGGGGAAGGGGAGTGTAAAAGTCACTGAAAATGTAAAATTGAACTACTGAAAGTTTCCAACTCTATTATTAAATAGAAAACGGAATACTGCGAGAGCGTAGCGAGAGCGAAATTTTTTAAAAGAAATTCAATTATGAAAGAAAAAAGTTGCAAATTTTGCCCAATAAATAAAAAATTCATGACTTTCAGCAGCAAAATTCATGACTTTTCATGACCTAGTGATTTTTTTTTTTAATTTATGACTTTAATGACCCATTTTCAAATTTCATGACTTTTCATGATTTTCATGACCTGTAGACACCCTGGAGGGGTTCAATTGAAAAAATTTTCAAACAAAAGTTGTAGCCCAATGTCCTAAAAATAATTTTGATTATTTCAAAAACTTTGATTGGACCCCTCCCTCCCCTCAAATTTTGAATATTAAGCGTCTATGTAGTATTGGACTTAATGAAAATCAACAAAAACCGATCCAATTCCACGCGTGCTCTCATTGTGGGGGGTAAAGGGGTGAAAAATGTTCTAAATTTTTTCACAAAAAAAAAAAAAAAAAAAAAAACTTCATATACTGCCACTATAAAGTAGAATCTCGATTATCCGAATCCCAAAAATCTATCAATTTTGTACGTATTACCCGATTTCTCTTCAATTTTGCCCTACGAACGACCTCATATTGATGTTTCAAATTTTTTTAAAAAATTTGAGAAATCATTTTTTTATTAAAAAAAAAAAAAAAAAAATACCTACCTATTGAATTATGGTAGGGATTTTTTTTAAAAATGTGACCGTGCATAGGAAAAGGGAGCTTAGGGTTAAAACGCAGTTTTTACAGGAGAGCAGTTTTAACTTGATGTGTGAATATTGACGATTTTTTTTTTTTTTTGCAGAAAAGTGTTTCTTGGACCTTGTTCTAAGTAACCAATGAGGTTTCGTTATCATTTTTTTGTTTTACTGCGTAAAAATGGCATTTAATTCCATTTTTCAACGTTTAAAATGATCGAAATTGATCATTAATTTCGTAGTTTTTCACCTTAGAGATCAAGTTGTGTTAAAATGGATTTAAAATTCAGAATCTACGTTGAATTTCATATAAGGAACTGTAACATTGCCGATATTATTAAAGAAATAGTTGGCTGTAAAGTATTAATGCCAAAAAACTTTGAATCCAGTTCCAATATTCTCAACTTCAATCGCGAATTATGAGATGCGTTTTTGACTTAGGATGCTGGAACAGGTCTCATTCGATTCCTCGTTAAAAATAATACTTGAAAAGTGTAAAAACCGATTTTCAAAATTTTAACCCTAAGCTCCCTTTTCCTATGCACGGTCACAAATGAGAAATTATTTATTTCCAAAAAAGTTAAGAACTTGAAAAATTGTATTCCAAAAAATTTGAATATTTTTTCACCTTATAAAATTGAAAAATCTTATTTCATTCTAAAAAATTAAAAAAATTTTAATTCTAAAAAATTGAAAAAAATTTTCATTTTAAAAAATTGGTAAATTTTTCATTCTAAAAAATAAAAATAAAATATTCTAAATAAAAATTGGAAAAAGTTCTCATTCTAAAAAATTGAAAAAAATCGTTTTTTTATCCTAAAAAATTTTAAATGGTCCTAAATCTCAAAAAAATTATAATTTTTTTTATTGAGTGAAATTTTTTACAGGTTGAGTTCAAATTTTTTGAGCAGTTCGGGATTTCTCACATGGTGCTCCAAAATTCGATTACTTTTTCATCCTATAAAATTGAAAAACCTTATTTCATTCTAAAAAATAAAAAAAAAATCATTCTAAAAAATTGGAAAAAATTTTCATTTTAAAAAATTGGAAAGAAATTGGAAAATTTTAAAAAATTAAAAAAAAATATTCTAAAAAATTGGAAAAACAATTATTATTCATTCTAAAAAATTGGAAAAAATTTTCATCCTAAAAAATTAAAAAAAATTATTCCAAAAAATTGAAAACAATAATTTTCATTTCAAAAAATTAAAAAAAATAATATATTCTAAAAAATTGGAAAAAATGTTCATTCTAAAAAATAAAAAATAACAAATTCTAAAAAATTGAAAAAACAATTCATTCTAAAAAAAAAAAAAAAAAATCATTCTAAAGAATTGGAAAATTTTTCGTTCTAAAAATTTTTTAAAAATTCTAAAAAATTGGAAAAACAATAATTCATTCTAAAAAAATAAAAAATAAAAATCATTCTAAAAAATTGAAAAAAATTGTTCAAAAAAAATTGTAAATTTTTTTTTTATTCTAAAAAATTTAAAAAGGTCCTAAATCTCAAAAAAAGTACAATTTTTTTGAGTGAAATTTTTTACACGTTGAGTTCAAATTTTTTGAGCAGTTGGGGATTTCTCACATACGTGAGAAATCTCATCTGGTGCTCGAGCACGAGAGCAACTGGGCTAACGCCGGCCATGATTCCATGTAAACAAACTGAGTAAACTGGAGACTATTTTTCATCAATCTAGGGTCGATTTTTTTGACAGTTTCACATAAAGTAATCACGAGACATATTTTTACCCTTCTTTTCCTCTAAAAGAAAATAAAAAATCCAATGCACCATTGTGAGAAAAACTCACTTGAATCGGTCATCTCTGGCTAGTGTATAAATAGACGTGGCTCCTCCGAACGAGTGCCCCATTATGATCGGATCTGATAGATCTATTCTGTCCTGTAAAATAAGAATAAAATGAATAAAAAATTCACATACGTACATGATAATTCATAAAATGATACTTGATTTCTTATTATTGATAACACGACACGTCACGTCACATATTTATGTCGCCTTAATTTAATTACGTCATGTATGTGAGGACTTTACCTTGAAACAGCTCATATCGAAATTACATCTGAACTTGTTTTGAAAACTTCCGTCATTGATTTGGCTCAACAATTGAAGAACTTTGCTACATTCGTAACTTCTGTATTTCATCTGCGAAGACGTTATTTATGTATAATCTTGTAAATTATTTGCGTCAATAAAGTACGTAGGTAAATATTTAGCTCGTACTTAAGTGCTAGGTACATAGCCAGCGGATCAGTATTTTCTCAAGTGGTACTAACACTGTGGGGGTGAAGGGGTGAAAAATGTTCTGAATTTTTTCACAAAAAAAAACCTCCATATATACAGCCACTTATTATAAAGTAGAACATCGATTATCCGATGCCCAAAAATCTGTTAGTTTTTTATTACACGATTTCTCATCAATTTTGCATTACGACCGACCTTGCCGACCTAATATTGATGTTTCAAATTTTTTAGAAAAATTTGAGAAATTATTTTTTTTATTTAAAAAAAAAAAAATACCGATTGAAAAAAATAAATACCTATGGAAAAATTATTTTTTTTAGTTATTGATTTCCAAAAAATTAAGAACTTAAAAATTTTTATTCCAAAAAATTCGATTTTATTTTCCTTCTAAAAAATTGAAAAGAAATTTCATTCTAAAATTTTTTTAAAAAATCGTTCAAAAAAAAATTGTAAAACATAATTTTTTTTATTCTAAAAAATTTAAAAAGGTCCCAAATCACAAAAAAATTATAATTTTTTTTATTGAGTGAAACTTTTTACACGTTAAGTTCAAATTTTTTGAACAGTTCGAGATTTCTCACATGGTGCGGAGCACCACGTGAGAAATCCCATGTGGTGCTCGAGCACGAGAGGAACTGACTGAGCTAACGCCGCCCATTGCTAGGTAGTAGGTCTAGGTACATGCTATGCTACAAAACTGTCTTAGGTACACAAAATGACAAGAGCGAATAACTCGATCGCTTACCTGCCCATTTCTTAACAAATAATGTTGCATATCCATGGCCGTAAATGGTTTGGCCAATACGTAAGTTCGCTCATCTCGTTCCCTGGCGCTCTCCGAAGCGTAATAATAAGTCAAACTGGCCGATTCGTCTCTGTATAAAAAAAACAAAAACAAAACATGCATAAGTACAAAGTGTACAAAACATCTTAGCTGGATTTCCTCTGGAATTGATGCTTTACCTGTGCTCCAAACTCACGACTAGATACCCTCTGGAGGCCAATTCGTTGCAAATTGTCGAGCATAGGAACCTCGTCGAACCGTAACCGTGCGAAAAAACCACCACTCGCAGTTTCTTCAATTGGCTGTTAGCCGGCTCTTGCCACAGCGATGGAATATACACGTCTATGTGCGAAACAACACGTCAAATGAGTAAGTATTCGGTAGGTATGAGTGAAAAAAAATCAATAAAATCAATTTTCTCACCTTTACCCATAAGCCACAATATAAATCGTAAAACTACCAGCCAAAGATTCAGCAAAATCGAAAATGATTCGATATATTTATCTTCCGGAAACCAAGGTACCCATCTGTGGCTGTTTTTCTGAAAATTATATCATATTTTCAGAAAGGAAAACAATAAGTTGAAAAAACAATGGAAATGTAGGCACTCTTACTTCGAAGTAATGGATATTGGCATCGGTCGGATACAGCAGGCGAACGAATAAAGAGTCTTTTGAGCAATTATCCATAACATCGACGCAGCCAGTGATGAAAGGTCCTGAAACGTGAAAAAAAAATTGATTAATATACATGTTCTTGAGAAAAAACGAAATATAGCAGGTAAGGTACCTAAGACCTAAGTGTAAGTATAGTAGGTATACTTAATTACCTATATATTAAACGAAAAATGAACCGATACATCACACGAGATTAGAAATTGGAAAAATCAGTTTGGAAAATTGTAAAGAAAAAAATATAGAAAAATCCGAAATTATGGAAATTTTCTACCTACAATTTAAAATTTGATTTAGTGGAAGTTAAAAAAAAAGATGAATCAAATCAAAAAAAAAAAAATTTTAATTTAAAAAATTAAAAACTCGAAAAAATATTAAAAATAAATTAATTTTAATTTTAAATGAACACAAAACATGCAAATTGAAATATAATAAAAAAAGTAGATTTGGAAAGATGAAAAAATTGGAGAGTTGAAAAAAAATTATAATTCAAATTCAATTTAATAACAATTGGAAAAATCGACGAATTGGAAGTTATTTTAGCAAAAAGATTCAAATTTAAAAAAACAAAAATTGAACAAAAAATGGGAAAATTGAAAATTTTTCGACATTTAAATTTAAAAATAAAAATAAAAAATGGAATAAAAATTTAAAAAATAAAAATCCGAAATTAAAGAAACACACTAATTACAAATCTAATATTCAATTCAATGAAAATTGAAAAATCAAATGAAGCAAGAAATTTTGAAAAATTAATGAATTAAAAAAATCCTAAATTCGAATTCGAAATGACAAAAACTATTGAAATATTGAAAAAATTACACATTATGAAAATAAAATTCAAGAAATTGAATTTAAACTTATAATGACTGATTTTTTTAAATAGTTTGTGGAATTACAAAAAAAAAGTGGAAGGTAAAAATCTAAAAAACACGATGTTTTTAAAAAAATGAAAATTTTTCAAAAAAAAGTTGAATTAAGTTACCAACCAAAAGTTAAATAAAAATTGAAAATTAAAATTAAAATAATTTTAAAAAATAGACAAAAATTTCAAAGTCGAAAAAACTACAATCATTTGAATTCAATGCGATGAAAATTTGAAAAAATTAAATTAAGTGGAATAAAATTTTTCAGAAACTTTAAAAAATACAAAACTAAAAAAAATCATGTTCGAAAAAGAATCCGAAATTGAAACAGTTTTTTTACAAGTTAAATTCAAATTAAGTATTAAAAATTGAAAAAAATAAAAGTGAAAATTTCACAACTAATTAAATTTTTTGAAAAGTTATATTTAGAAAAATTATTGAATTTGGAATAATAGAAAATGGATAAGAAATTTAAAAAATCGAAACCAAAAAAATTTACATTGGAAAAAACCCAAGTCCAAATAAATAATTGAACTTGTTTTAAATGACTTGATGACACGAAATAAAAATAAAAAACGATTAGCTGAAAACACTGAAAAAATTGGCACATTGAGAAAAATTGTACAATCCAAAACGAAGAAAAGCTATTACGTACTTATAGGTACTTTTAATATGAATTAACATAATTCAATGTTAAAACCTAAAAAAAAAAAAAATATAATTATAGGTAATAAGTACCTAAAATAGGAAAACAGAAAATAATCACATTCAAATTAAAATATGACTACAATTTTTTTTTTTAAATAGCTATGTACCTTAATATTGAAAAAAAAATCGAAAAATCCAATCTTGAAGAAATTACGATTTGAACTTGCCTTAATAAAGATTATAAAACTAAATTAATTACAATTTTATATCAAAAAATTTTTATGAAAGTGGGAAAAATTGAAAATTTTACAACAATTAAGTAGGTACCTACTTCAATTCTCAGAACAGTAAAAATTGATTACCTATAAAAAAAATTGAAAAATTTTCTAATACCGTAAGATGGGGTTACTTTGGCCCACTTCCGAAAAAAATATGTTTGCCTGTCCAGCCACAACTGTATGAAGTGGAGGGAGTTTGTAATGAGTGTCAACGATAGAGGGGCCTTCATACTTCACTTCTATGTGATTGTCACAATTTTTGTGTCGCAAGTTTGGTAAACCTGATTTTTTGTTAATTATTACGTTGTTCATGTGTTTTTTTTACCTCCAAAACTTTTGTTCATATGAAGTATAACGAATGGTTCAAAAAAAATTTTTCTTATGGAAACAGATCGAAAATTTTATGTAGATTCAGAATCTCGTATAGAAAAATCGATGTTGTGAAGCGGTAGTGAGATAAATTGAAATTACTGGACAAAGGACCGTTTTCGTCGTTTTTGGGGTTACTTTGGCCCACGCATAAATATTATCAAAAAGCGAGAAAAAAAATATTTCCCCATGAAAATCGATCTAAAATTTAACGTAGAGTCAGAATCTATCATGAAAATGCCGGTTTGGTGAAGTGGTTGTAAGAAAAATTTAATTTACCCGTCTGAGTATCGTTTTTCGTCGTTTTTGGAGTTATTTTGGCCCATAAGCATACACATCATCAGGAAATCTCTAACAACTTTTTTTTTGAGGTTTTATGCCTTTAGTGAGTTATTATTATGCCTAGAAATCGATTTATTGCAAAAAAAAAGAAGTGGGCCAAAGTAACCTCAGAGCCGGGTAACTTTGGCCCATGACTTTGACTAACCACGGAAGAGGGAGGGAGTTTGACGAAAAATTTGAAAAAATTTACAGGGCTTCCTAGAAGTGTCCGACACTATTTAGAGTGAAAACCGAGCCCCTTACTTCGATTTTGAAAGAAGCAGGATGAATTTTCAAAAAAAAATCTCAAAAAGTGGGCCAAAGTAACCCCAGAGCCGGGTAACTTTGGCCCATGACTTTGACTAACCACGGAAGAGGGAGGGAGTTTGACGAAAAATTTGAAAAAATTTACAGGGCTTCCTAGAAGTGTCCGACACTATTTAGAGTGAAAACCGAGCCCCTTACTTCGATTTTGAAAGAAGCAGGATGAATTTTCAAAAAAAAATCTCAAAAAGTGGGCCAAAGTAACCCCATGTTACGGTACGTATTCTTATTTATTTATTTTAAAAAATTAAAAAAAAATTTTTTTGGTTTATTTATTTATTTATTTATTATTTTTTAACGGACAGTGTAAAGAAAGCGAAAGCTTTAAATTACTACCGAATAAAATTTCATTTCAAAATATAATACAACTAAGCAATAAAATTAGGATGAGCTTTGAGCTTGAAAAAAAACACGTCGTTCATAGAAACAATTTTTTTTTTCAAAATTTTAGAATTCAATGAGCTCCCCCCCCCCCCCCCCTAAATTTTCCAACATTTTTGCAAATTTCTCATAGTACAAATAATATGTGGTTATTTTTTTTCAACGTAATGCGAAGGAATGACACGATGACATGTAAATAACACGACAACCTGTTTCTCGATTCGTAAATTTAAAAAAAACTTTCCAAAGGACAATGACGTTAGTGAACTTTGAACTTTGGCAAAGGTACCTGCTACAAGGAGAGGGGCGTGTTGGGAACAGTACAAATTTGATACTGATAAACGTAATAACGTATACCGATAAAATAATAACATCTTAATTTCAATATTGATAAAGAGATACCGGGTTCCCAAGAATATGTTGACCACAAAGGAAGCCGACCAACCAATCGGAGCAATGAGATAACGATTTCTAGTTACCTGATTGGCTCAATGCGTAGATCGATGACGTAGGTGGTCAACATATTCTTGGGAACCCGGTATAGGCCTACATAGCCACAGGTGCTCAAGATAACGAGTCATCGAACACACAACGAGAAAGAGGGATGAAGCGAGGTCGATCAGATAATATTCTCTAATTTGTTTATAAGTATACATACGTACATTTTGAATAATGAAACAAAAATTACATACAATACACAAACAAAACGTCATTTTTTATTTTAATATCTCGCCATCTACGTCGATCGATATATAAACGAGTAATTAAAACGTCCAGTTAGTAAGACTAATTACACCGTTGTTGTCGGTACAACAGATAATGGAAAAAAAATATCAAAATGTACCCCCCCCCCCCCCCCCCCGGGGTCAGCATTCATTACCACCTTCCTTCTCAGATCAGATTTTTAATGCGGCCAATATAATGTACAGCATCGAATATCGAATGTGCTGAAGCTGATACCAAATTCAAGAACAAAACAGTGCAGTACAGTGCACCTACACTACAGGTATAGGTAGGTAATACGAAACCGGTTGCGCATAGGCGCGCGCTTCTCATTTTAAACGCTACCACACGAAGTATCCTTAACCTATTTCCCATAATAATAACGATGGTTGCGGATTTCTCACTTTCTGATTCGGCGTTCGGCGTTCGTTCGCTGGTTTTCTGTTTTGTTTTTTTTCTATACTCGTACTTACAACCGAACGAAATAAGGCCACGGTGTAATTTTCACTGATTTTCGTTTAATATTATGTATTAATAAACGAATGGAAATTTCCCTATACTCGTACAAATCCGATGCCTGATTTTCTCTCAACTTTTGCTAAGCAGGAGCTTGCCTTAGCTTGGCTCGATAGTGGCTCTGAAGAGAGAGAGGGCAATGTACGAAGATGATTTAATTTACCTAGTCCTAGTACATATCACAGTGTAGGTCTATGTACCTAATTGACAAACGAGCAGTACTTCTACTTACGACATTTGTTAAAAACAAAATTACATGGCACGTGGTTTCGCAGACAGAAGAAAAAAACCAACATTAATGGCACTTACGTAGTTAACAACTCGAATAAGTAATTAACGTTACAGTGTAGGCAAGACTAACATAATTTCATTCCTCGTTGTTGCATCAAATTATTGTTTTGAAGAATCGCGTAACATGCTTCGCAGATTTGTAATTAAGAGATGAGCCTTAACGTTTATACGTAATAAAAGAAGTGAACGTACTAGGACTTTGAAAAGATTTTATTAAAAAAAAATGTTTTTCATTTAGAAAGATTTGAAATGAAATTAGAAATTAGGTAGGTATAGGTAAGCATACCTAAGGAAAAAATTTGTGACTAAAAACAGCAGAAAAATTAAGGCAAAAATTTTCTGAAAAATGATTAATGACAATGATAAAAAAATTCAAAAATTCATAAAAATAGGAAAAATTGAAAATGAAATCAAAAACGAATAAAAAGTGAAAATAAACGTATTCGCTAAAAGTTTGAACAACTTAGCATTCAAAATTAGAAAAAAAATTAGCAACTGAAAAAATTTAGCATAACATTGATACAAAAAAATTGAAAAAAACCTAATTGAGCATACTTTCAAACTTAACGATTACTGAAAAGATTCAAAATAGAGAGGGGGGGATGAATAAAAAATAAATCTAAAAATAAACACCACTGAAATGCTTCAAAAATTAAATCAAAAATGTGCAAAAATAAAAATAGGAAAAATTCAAAATGAAAAAAAAATGGACCACTGAAAAAATTTGAGATAAGATTGAATGCAGAATATTAAAAAAGAATGACAATAAAAAATTTCAAAATTAAATTGAAAAATTAATAAAAATTAGAAAAAAAATACGAACTTCAAAAAATAGAAAATTAAATCACAAATGAAATCAACAATGAATTAAAAATCAAACTGTACCTATTAAAAATTTGCAAAACCAAGAACTATAAAAAAATACAAATGCAAAAATTTGATATGAGATCGAAAAAATTCAAAATTATTAAAAAATTATGCAACGTATTTTGATAAATTGCGGATTTTTGAAATATGCAAAAAACAAAAAAAAATTATGATTAAAAATATCAAATTCAGAATAACACACTTACTAACACAGAAAAATAAAATTAGTCATAGAATTTAATTGAAAATGAATAAAAATGAAAATCTGGAAAAATTCTAAATAAAAAAATGTAAAAAATGATCATCGAAAAATTCAAGAAAAAAATATCGAACAATTTTTAATACGTAGAATAAAAAAAAATGGATGAAAATTAAAATTGAACAATAGTTACAAAAAAATGAAAAATTTTGGATCTAAAATTTCAAAGAAATCTAACAGAAGTTGAAAACAATAAAAATTGTATTAGAAAATGAGTCTGCAATGAAAATTTAAAAAAAATTGAATAAAAGTAGACAAAAAAAAAACTTTTTTATGATTAAATTAAAAATGAATAAAACAAAAAGTTGAATTGAAAATCTGAAAAATTGCAAATGAGAAAAATTGGAAAAGATGTATCATTAATTCAATTGAAGAAATGATTAAAATAATTCAGAATATTTTAAAAAATTGGACAATCAATTGAATTAAAAGTTTGAAAAAATTGCGATTAAAAAATTTTCAATGGGATCAAAAATGAATGAAAATTAACACTGAGCAATACTAAAAATTTGAAAAATTTAGAATTAAAAAAATTTAACAAAAAATTGAAAAGTTGGAGATCGCTAAAAAAAATGAAATTGAGATATTATTTTAATAATTTAACGATTATTAAAAAATATATAAAAATGAGAAGATAAGAATTAAGAAATAAAATCTAAAAAAGAAAACTTTCAATTATTTAAAAGATAGTAAGTAGATAAAGAATTGACGACTGAAAATTTTTATAGTTAAATTTTAAAAGAATGAAAGTTACAAAAAAAAAACCTAAAAATTTCGAAAAATTGAAAATAGTAACATGAAAATTACAAAAAAAATAATAAAAATTTTGGGAAAACGAAAATTTAAAAAATTACTTACCTATTAAAATAATAAATTTTTAAAAAAGTGAATCGAGAATGGTACAAAAAATTGACCATATAATTAAATTAAAAATGAAAAAAGAAATAGGAAAACCTGAAATTTGAAAAAAAAAATTAAAATTAATCCAAAAATGAACGAAAATAAAAGTGGAACAATAGGTACAAAAATTAAGAACTATATTGAAAAATTAAAAAAATAATCGAAAAAATTTACCATAAAACGGAGAAAACCAAAACTGTTGAAAATTGAAATGAAAATATTGATTAAAAAAAAATTAGAAAATAAGTGAAAAAATGCTGTAGTAAACGAAACCTGAAAAACACTAAAAAAAAAACTTTGTATGTTGAAATTTGATCGAAAATGAATAAAAATCAAAACAAAACTGAAAAATTGAACATAGAAAAAATTTGAGAAAAATATTAAACGCAGACTAATATTAAAAAATTATAATACCTTAAAATTAATTAAAAATTAATAAAAATTCAAAAAATTGTAAAAAATGGTAAACAGAAAAAAATGTAAGATAATTATATTATACTTAATCAAAAATTGATAAAAATAAAAATAAAACAAGATTAAAAATTCAAAAAAATATTTGCTCATAAAGTAGATACTTAAGATTTGTAGAAAAAACGGGGGTTTTCATAAATATCCAGTATCGTTCGTAAACATTTTTTTTTTATCAAAGCACACGAATCAGTCGTCCGTGGGAAATTTTTTTTCCAAGTAAAAATAAGAAATTTTTCAACGAAGTTACTTATCAAAAATTCTATACAACGTTCACAGCTCGAAATATCATTCGAGAATTCTCTCAATTTTGAAAAAAGTGAGTTTAAAAATATTTTTAGAAATCCATAATTCAAAGAATTCAAACCAGTAAAGAAAATGTAAACTAAAACTGGGACTGGGTATAATTTCAAAGTGATGAAAGATTATCAAATGAAATAAGAATGCTATTTACAAAAAAATTAGGAATAGAACTTTTGTACGACTTACAGACCTTGCAAGGTAGTCACACACCCCGTGGCATGACGCGACAGGCGATCTTAGCCCAATGTCTCTCACAACGGGACATTGCAAATACAAGAATTCGTCTCCCTGGTTCCAAAATTCGTGCAATTTTGTTTCCTACACCTCGAATTACAGTACTGATTCTGAGACGGAGATCCTGTCGTCGGAAACTTGCAATTCCACGTTCAAACTTTCGAACTATTCCAACTCCCTTGACCCCTTCCTCGCTCCTACGCACAATCTCTTCGTTATTCGCTAACAAATGACTCGTTTTTCAACTCGAATGTCAAACGACTCCGATAATGTGCCAATTTCTCAACGATTCACTACTAGTTCGGGTAAAGTTACCTATTGAGTGTCGAACTAGATGGCTCGGTTACGTCATATCGAAGTCCTGTGACATTCTGACATTTACGATAAGTTCAAAATACTGTACAATACATGTATCTATAGAAAGAGATAAATAAGTAAGTGTCCACGACATCGTCGTCGCTCCGTATAGGTGTTAAGTAATCGACTTCGACGTTGGTAGTTAGTACGAGTTATTACCTAGGTACTCTTATAGTAGCAATAATGCAGGTGTACGATAAATTTCTACTAATATAGCAAATCAAGGCTCAACTGCAGATCATTTTTCAGGCGATTGCCAACAAATAATTGAAAAAATCTCGATGTCAAGTCCAGCTCGAGATCAATACAATTGTTAATACAAAATACTACAGTCAACATCTTCCTTGAATTAATATTTCATCAAGAGTACCCATTCGCCCTTCCCATAATGGTGTCCAGAGTAATTAGAAACACAGAAATACATCAACATAAGAAATGAACATGTTTGATGTCAACTACTGAACAAATACGAAAATTGGAGGGGAGAGAGAGGTCCAGTCAAAATTTTTGTGATGATCAAAATTATTCCTAGGACTTCAAGCTACAACTTTTGTTTGACATTTTTTTAAATTGGACCCTTCCCTCCTCGCCTATTTTGCATAACACTCCGAAGATACTAAGTAAAAATTGGAGGATTGAGAGAGGAAGGGGGTCAATTGAAAAAATTTTCAAACAAAAATTGTAGTTTGAAGTCGTAGGAATAATTATGGTTATTACAAAAATGTCGATTGGATTCCTCCCTTTCCTCCGATTTCACATAACATCGGGTAGATACTTTTTCAAAATTGGGGGAGGGATCCAATTGGAAAAATTTTCAGACAAAAGTTATAGATTGAGGTCCTAGAAGTAATTTGACGTATTATAAAATTTTCGATTAGACCCTCCTCTCCCCTCCAATTCTGCATAATACGACTTAAATACTTAGATAATTAAAAACTGGTGGAGGTAGGGGTCCAATTGAAAAAAATTTCAAACAAAAATTCTAGCTTGAAGTCTTGGAAATAATTCTGATCCTTACAAAAATTGTGATTGGATCCCTACCTCCCCTACAATTTTGTATTTAAGTATCTATTTGGTATTGGATTTAGCAAATTTTCGATGGTGCCAAAAAATCAGTACTGTGGTGATCCACTCGTCCAAATACTTATCTTTGGTAGTGTGCTGGGACTAAGTAGGAAGCTGCAATTTGCAGCACCAACTCAACAAAACACTAACTTCAAAACAGACAAATATCCACTACAAAGAAACCCTCAAACCACTCGAGCTCCCTTCAATCACCAATCTGAGCCACTAGAATTATTTCTACATAAACTACATACTACTTAGATCGACTCTTCGAAAAAGTACTCACCCTCCGGAAAAGGCAACGTCTTCTTCTTATTCCACGGCCAAAACATGATGCCACAAAAACCGCACGTCAGCAACTTTAACTCTAACAAAAATACGCGAACAGCGAAGACTAAAGCACGACGATACCGAAAATTCGCATTACAAATTCCTGAAAAATAGAAAAATCAAACACAAACGTCTAAGTAGTGAAAACCTCGCAGCAAAAAAGCACAAACACGTAGAAGCGGTAGCGTCCGTTATAAACACAAATAATACTAAAATATAATATGCCGCAAAACGATACAAACATTCATGGTCACCTACTTTCTACGTAATGTCGAACGCAGGTGGGAGGAGGGTTCAAAGTTATACGCGAGCAAGGCAACATTCGACAACAAATCGACAGCATTGTATACCTAACGAGATTATGTACTTCCCAGGCAATTTTTTTTGGAATTGGATTCAATTGTATGATTAATTAAGACGAGAAACTAAATTCCCCAAAAGTTTTTTTTTTTTTAAATTGAAGTTTGGCTCTTGCAAAAAATACTTAAATACGAAAAAAATTACAATCAATGATTTATTTTATGAAAAAAATATATTAATTTCAAAAAATTCATCGCAGTTTGGCTTTTGCAAGAAATTGTTAAAATTTAATTTGGAAAAAATTCGCAATTTTGATTTTTCAAAGAAAAATTTTCACACAGGTCTTGCAAAAAAAAAAAAAAAAAAAATGCAATTGGGCCCTAGCAAAAAATTATCAAAACTGAATTCAAAATAATTTAAATATTCGAAATTTGAACTTGTAATATTAACACAGTTTTCCAAAAATTGCCATTTGGTTCTTTCAAAAAATTAACCAACACACTTTTTTGCAAAAAATGAAAAATGAAAATAATAAATAATACAAAAATAGGTACTTAATTGGGAAATAATTGCAATTTTCATCTTTGAAAAATTCAAAAACACAGTTTTTGCAACAAAAAAAAGTGATTTGGCTTTTGTAAAAAATTATCAATATTCAGTTAGGAAAAAATTCGCAATTTACATTTTGCGAAAAAATTTTCTTACACAGTTCTTGCAAAAAAAAATAATAATAAAAATACAATTTCGCCCTTTCAAAAAATTGTTAAAATTGAATTCAAAAAAATTTAAATATTCTTGTAAAAATATTATCTACAGACACTCTTTTTCCAAAAAAGTGCCATTTTGTTTTTTCAAAAAATTAACCGACACAATTTTTTGCAAAAAATAAAAAATGAAATAATATAAATAATTGGAAAGTAATTGTAATTTTCATCTTTAAAAAATTCAAAAACATGGGTTTTGCTAAAAAAAAATTGTGATTTGGCTTTTGCAGAACAATACGTAGGGAAAAAATTGAAGAAAAAATGCAAAAAAATTACAAACAATAATTATTTTATGAAATTTTTTTTTAAATCATCGCAATTTTAACCTTTGCAAAAAATTTTCTAACACAGGTTTTGCAACAAAAAAAAAATGCATTTTGGCCTCAGCAAAAAATACATAGAAAAAGAATTTCGAATAATGTTGTAATTTGCCTTTTGCAAAATATTACAAAAAATAAATTTGGGAAAATATTTAAAATTTTTCTCTTTTAAAATAATAATAGGTATATTTTATAAACACAATTTTTGAGAAAAAATTCTTATTTGGCCGCAGCAAAAAATTATTAAAACTAAATTCAGAAAAATTTAAATACCTACATATATTTGCAATTTAATCTTGCAAAAATATTACAAATAAGGTAAGTAACAGTTTTTCCAAAAAATTGCTATTTTGTTCTTTCAAAAAATTTACAAATACAATTTTTGCAAAAAAAACAAAAATAAAAATAGTAAAATAATTAGAAAATGATTGCTTTTTCATCTTTCATAAATTCAAAAACACATTTTTAGGCAAAAAAAAAGTTGTGATTTTGGGCTTTGCAAAAAAATACATACAAAAATATAATTTTAGAAAAAATTTCAATTTTGCTCTTTCATGTTGAAAACAATTTAGAAACACAATTTTTGCAAAAAAATTGAAATTGAAAAAATTATTGCAATGATTGGCTATTGCAAAAAATTATTAAAACTGAATTTGGAAACATACTTGTATTTGCAATTTTGGTCTAGCAAAAGAATTTTTGCAAAATAATGCAATTTACCATTTGCAAAAATAAAAAATAAAGCGAAATGAATTTAGAAAAAATATTCGTATTTTTATTCTTGCAAAAAATTTGCAATCGGCTCTTGCCAAAATTTTCAAAATCCCTATTTGACATTGGAAAAAGTACTGTCTACTTTCCAAGCGAGTTTGAAAAAATTCGGTTGATAACTGCCAAAAATGGAAATTTTCAACGAGAATCCACGTTTGACCCCGTCCCCTCCCGGAGAGATGAAGAATGAGAATGAGATATCGAGCTAAAAAATTTTGTCACTAACTTTCAAAATCTGTGCTTTGGGCTAAATCACTCCCAAAATCTGGCCAGGCTCGTTGGGAAGATCTCACCAACGTCTGCAATTTAATTAGACAACAAAATTTGTTGAAACAAAATTTTAAAAAGCAACTAGACCTTGAATGTTAATCAAAGATCTAAATCAGGTTTTGGTGCGGATGACCTTTCCTTCTTGATGACCACCAAATTAATAAATTCGTATTTCTTTCGTTTGGGAGGAAAAAGCAAAAATTAATAACAATTGAAAAAAAAACTAAAATTTAATTTAAAATGATTTAAAATTAATTAAAAAAATTGGGAAAAAATTGTCATCACTTGGAGTCTCGGGTATCTCATTTTCCTCAACTCATTTTCATCTTGTCATTTTTTTTGCCAAAGACCCACCTCAAAGACAAAGCTCATCTTTGCTGAAACCGTCGAACATCGCCTAGACAAAAACATAAGAAACTTACAGAGGTAAATGACTGGAACCGCGCACAGATGCGCACGCACCGTAACACTCGCAATCTCCGGCGATACTTTGAGTGAAAAAAAAGAGAAGAAAGAGAAAGAGAAATAGTATAGAAGGAGAAAGACGGAGACAGAGATAAATTCACCATCATCTATTCGAAGATTATTCGTCAATTTGACCGACATTACTGACTGGAACCTGACTTGGAGGAGTGAAGGTTAACAATCATCAGCGGTTTCTCATCGCGTATAAATCAATCCGCAATAAACCAGAAACATCTACCAAAATAATATGTAAACATTTCGGTACGTTATAATAAGTATGTTATGTACTTGTATTGCACGATCTGCGATAGGTACTTAGCTACTTACATATATTACGAAATACAGAATATAATATGGATATTTTTATAGCAACGTACGAGTACACGAATGTGCCACAAAATTCTATACGCATACCAATGTACGTGGTACATGTACTTGGACATCGTTTGAGGCTCTGAGCACAGAGTGCGAGATCGAACCAATAGGTAATTACCATTTTTTAATGTTATGGATTTGGCATTGAGAATATAGGTACCTTCATTTTATTGATTTGATTGGCAATCGACTGTCGAAAAGATTGCATACATGCATACAGAGCATATTTTGAAGATTTTTTTTTCAGAGCTACTTCAAATTGTGAAAAAAAAATGAAATGGTAGCTTGATTGGTCCTCCTTCACATGTAACACTTTTTTAGAAACCCCACAAATAGAAAAACATGAAAAAAATGGTAAAAAAAAATAAATATTCCCCCACAAAATTTTTAAAACATTAAATTTTTTTAAGAGGTTCGAAAAAAATTCGAAAAGGAAATTGTATTGATTTTACAGAATTTGAAAAATCCCCCTTTAAGTTTTTGAAAAATTTAAATGAAATTTCAATCATTTTGATTTTCAAACATAAAAAAATAATTTCTGGAAAATTTTGAAAATGTTCCACGTACAAATAATTTGAAAATGCTGTATTTTTTAAAATTTTAATACTATTGGAAAATCAAATTAAAAAATTATCAAAATTCCAATGTTTACTGAATTTTTGAAAAATCTTACTAAATTCGGATTTTTTACCCAATTTTTCATTATGAAATACCTACAAAAAATTCCATTTTTTATGGCGACAATTTTTCACATTTTAAGCTTTTTCCAAATTTTATATTCTATCAAACTTTTCACAAATTAACGCCTTCAATTTTTTTTCAATTTATCCTAAATTCAAAAATTAAAACTGATTGATTTCTCGCCAAGGTTGAGGAAGCCAAAGACGACAAGTGATGTGAAAATTCAGTAAGAGGTGACCGGCATTTAAATGACAAAAATAAAAAATTGACCAAAAAAAGAGAATTTTCTTCTGCAAAAAATGAAAATATTTTCCACTCCAAAAAATTAAATAAATTAAAAATTTTTGGAAAAAATAAAAATAATTTTAGAAAACCAAAATACGAAAAAAAACAACATACAAAAATAGAGAAATTTTTCCGCAAAACAACTGGGACAGAAGTTTGCGATTTTCCCTACAGAAAAATTGAAGGACCTCCTCCCCCCCCCCCTCCCACCAAATAAAATTAATCCTTCAAAAATTTAAAACAATTTCTATTTTAAGAATTTCCGACATTTTTTATATCAATACTCGATATTTTTTCAAAAAAGAAGGAAAAAAGAAATTAAATAAACAAAAAAAATTGCAAAATTTTTTGAATTTTTGAACTTCAAAATTTTTTTTTTAAATTTTCGTTTCAAAACGACTGATTTTTTTACTCCAAGAAAATTTAAACGATTTCGTCCAAATGAATTTTTAAAAAAATTTTCTAAACAAAATAAACGACAAAATTTTTCTATAAAAAATAATTTTTCGTTCATTCAAAAAATTGAGAAATCGGGAAGAAATCAAGAAAACTAATTTTTCGCAGAAAAAATTGAGAGATTTTTTTTCTCGAAAAATTTGGGTTATTTTCTAAAAAAAAATTATTTTTTCTTCCAAAAACTTGAAAGATTTTTTTCTCAAAAACAATTAAAAAACAATTTTAGGTAGGTAGGTATTTTTTCTTTCGAATTTGATCAATTTTTTTCTCAATAGATTGAGGTACCGCTGCTTTAAAAATTTTTCAAAATTCATTTTTTCAAAAAATTGAGATTGTTTTTTTTCACAAAAATTAAAAATTAAGACAGAATATTAAGGTTTTTTAGGGTTATAATAGGTACCATTTTTATAGATGAACTAAGTAAATTTTATTTCATTTTATTTTTTGAAAATTTATTCAATTAATCTAAAAATTTATTAAAAATCAAAATTTCAATTTTTTGGTAAAGTTTAAAATTATCTTAATTTCTAGTTTTTAACAAACTTTGAAAATTTATCAAAATTACTAAAATTCCAATTTTGATTCAATTTCTAAATGTTCAGTAAATTTCTAAAATTGCAAAAATTGTTAAAAATTCATCCAATTTTTTAAATTTCTCAAAAGCGTTTCAAAATAAAACATTTAGAATTTTCATCAAATTTTTATTCTCAAAAAATTGAGGTACCGTAATTTGAAAATTTTCCGAAATTCATTTCTTCAAAAATTTGAGAAAATTGAGATTTTTTTCAAAAAAATTAAGAATTAAGACAGAATATTAAGATTTTTTGGGGTTATAATCGAATTTTTATAGATGAACTAAATTTCATCTTATTTTATTTTTTGAAAATTTATTACCTATGAATCAGAATTCCAATTTTTTGGTAAATTTTTAAAATTTTCTTAATTTGTCTTTTAGTTTTTATCAAACTTTGAAAATTTATCAAACTCCTAAAATTTTAATAATTTTAAAATGACTAAAATTCCAATTTTGATTCAATGTTAAAAGATTTTATTTTTCGAAATTTTTTTCTTTTATTTTTTTGCAATTTTATGAAAATTTCTCCAAGGTATCAGTTCTTTTCCACCCCAGAAAAAAAAAATCAAAGTGTTTTCTCATGAAAGCGAACAACTTAGAACATGAAATAGGCACACTGGTTGTTTTCAGTGTAATCGGAATATTACAAATATCAATCTTTTACGACGTAAAAAACAAAAAAGACACAGAAAAAATTTCAAATAACCCCTATTTCCTCAAGCATGAAGCGTCGTATTTTTACTCGTAATTTTTTAATTTTGTGAATAAATGGAGTTATATAATGTATTGTTCTTCTTTTTTATTTCTCATTATGAATAAATAACACTAAATAGGTAAAAAAAAAATTTATTACATCGATGCAATTAGGTATTTTTTTTTTATTTTACATGACACATAAAATATCGAAATAATCAATACTGAAAGGTATACGCTTAAAAATAAAATAAAAGAGTAGAAAATAAAACGCGATAAATATGTTTTTAAAATAAATGAGAAAAACTCCCCAACTCTAACTTATAACCTACAGAGGTAAAGGTAACCTAAATTCGAGCACTCGAAACCGTCGCCATCCGAGTCCACGTCCACGCACTAACACATATCGCGACCGAGCAATGACGCAAAAAATGAGAGAAAAAAAAACCACACACATTAACACATAGCGCAAGTTTCACGTTCGTACTTCTCATCGAAATTGAGAAATAAAACGCGCATTGTTCCGCAGAATCTGCGAACTTGGCCATCCGTGAATGTACATTACGTTTCGTAAACGCGCATCTTTCTCACGAGTTCGCGAAACACGCCGAGATTAGTCTCAATTTTTCGACCGAAGAAACAGAAACAAAATACACACGTCTGACGTCTTACACCTACGATACGACCAAACTACCAGTAGGTAAATAAAACATACTCGTATAGATTTCGTAAACCGAATTATACACGCGAATTAAGAGAAAAGAAAAAAAAAAGGAAAAAAAATGGTACACGAAGGAAACTGGAAAAAAATATCACACACGACAATACTACATAGACATAGACGTATTAGATCAGCCTCTGGAATCATTATCTTTCCGTCGTCTCAGTGGTAACCGGCCTCGATTCCGTGGTCTCGGTGATAATCTGTAAATTCCTAATCGGCTGGGTAACTCTGGGGCTGAGAGATCGTTCGGTCGTGGGCGAGTATTTCAACTGACTTATGGGCACTCTGGTCGGAGAAGCCAGTAGCATTTGTAATAAATCCGCGTCATCTGTGGAGCTGGCTGCTCGAGTAGGCAATCTGTTGTTGGGCACCAGTCTGCGATGATGAGGTAGCTCTTGTCTGGGCGAAAACTGGACATTAGGTCCGGCATATGGAGTCTGACTGGGCACAGGGTATATTCCGGCTGCTGGATTCGGATAAGGGTAAAATTGCTGGCCTAGGTAAGGATTACCAGCATAAGGGTAGGGGTTCGAGTAGATCGGATTGACCAATGGCGAATTGTACGGGTAAGGGTTGACGTAGGGTAGACGTGGATAGGCTGCTGGATGTCCCAGTTGTGGTGGATAATATCCAGGTGCTACTCCAGACTGCCCCAGAGGACCTAGTCTGACTTGCAGGTAATTATAGATAATTGCTGTGAGTTCGTCTCGTAGAGATGGAGGTATCGAGTACGCTCCTTGATCGTAATAATGAGGCTGCATTTGATAATTGGGGCCGGCTTGACCGCCGAATGGCACATTCAAAGCTAACGGCAAGGTCTGCGGAACATTTGGGAGAGGCTGCGGCACATGATGCGGAGCCTGTCTTGGAGTAACCTCCTGCAAGTATTGCTGGGTTTCTTCGGACACAGGCACGTGATGAGGTCTGCTAGCTCTATATCGACTAATATATCCTGGAGGACCAGTCGGCTGGACGAATTTCCGACTACCATAGACTGGCTGAGGAGGTAACTCGGTCGTGGTGGAGACTTCGTTGAAATCCTGAGGCACACCTTCCACATCGACGGTTTGGTATCCGATCGATTCAGGGGATGCAGTCCTAACCACCTGAATTGGTCTCAGTTCAGACATCAGGGCATCCAGATGAGCTGGCAAACTGCTCGAGTACCTCCCATCTCCACCTCCGGCGTAGATATGGCTCATTTCACCTCGTAAATCGAACCCTCCTCGGCTCAACTGCCTCCTCAGACTGTTGCCTCCTTTGCCTTTGATATCCTTGTCATCGATGGGACGTTTGGAAACGAGAACTTTCCGCAGAGGATTGTGCGATTTACCATCGTCAGCTACTCCATTGCGTTCTTCGCTTTGGCTCTCGTTGACCGATGCTGCCGTAGCCGATGATGGGAATCGACGTCCGTTCGTCACAGCACTGCCACTGGTCTCTTCTTCGTCATCTTTTTGCGAAGCTGGTTTCTTCGGAATGTGCTGTATTACCGGACCTTTGGTCGACCCATGCAACGAAGGCATGTTCTTCAGGATCAGTACAGGTCTACGGCCAGGTTCGTGAGTGCTGCTGCTGCTGCTGCCTGGCAAAGGTCTCGCCGTACTGTAAGGTGTGCTGGTAGGCGGATGGAGCATAGAATTTTTGAATCCGGTCTCGTTATTGGCGGTATACGAGACCCTCTTTAATTCGCCAGATTCGTCGATGAATCCGAACATACCCTTGACATTGCCGAGCACATCTCTGGTCTCGATTTTGAAGCTGCCGTCGGCCGCCTCGTAACCGTACGTGTAGGTGCCGTCGTCGTTGACCTTGTTTATTTGACGAATTATAGGTACGCCTTTTTCTTCGTCGCTGGACGACGATGTCGACGAGGGAGATGATGATGAAGATGAAGTGTCATCTTCGGCGGCCCGAACTATTCTCGAGCGTGTTGATAATACGAGCACTACTAACAAGCTCGAAAATAACGTTATCTGAAACATATAAGATGCCAGAGCTAGGATACGAGGCGACCAAACGACTTGCTAATAGATAAGCGAGTTTTTAAAAACGAATGTCTGTCAATTTTTTGGATTGATTTTTTTTTTTTTGGAAAACGGTCTATTTTTAATTTTATGATTTTAATACGTAAATTTTTGATTTCGATTAATCGAATAATTTTCCCATTTCAATAAATCGATAATTCTTCCAAAGATTTGCATTTTCCAAAAAAATTAATTTGATTTTGACAAATCGATAATTTTTTTTGATTCTGACTATTCGATAAATTTTTGATTTCGATTAATCGATCAATTTTTTGCGATTTTAATGAATTATAATTTTTTTTATCAGTTCTGAAATTTTTCAATTTAATTTAATTTCGATAAATCCATAATTTTTCACCATTTCCACAAATTCTGCAATTCAATTCAACTTCGATAAATCATCGTTAATTGTTTGATTTTATAGAACAGTCATTTACTTTAAGTAATTTTACCAAATCCAATTTTGCACAGTTACTTGATATTCAAAAATGGGAGGGGAGGGAATGGTCCAATCAAAATTTTTGTAATAATCAAAATTACTTCTAGGACTATACAACTTTTGTTTGAAAAAAATTTCAATTGGTCCCTTTCCCTCTCGACTCTCTAATTTTGAATAAGTATCTACTGATGTGAGCGTTATGCAAAATCAGTGGGGAAAGAGGGGTCCAATTGAAAAATTTTTCAAACAAAAGTTTCAACTTGAAGTCCTAGGAATAATTTTGGTCTCATAAAAATTTCGATTGCACTCCCACCCCTCCTCCTATTTCACATAACAATAGGGGGAGGGAGGGATCAAATTGAAAATTTTTCCAAACAAAAGTTGTAGATTTAGATCCTAAAAATAATTTTGGTTAGGTATTACAAAAATTTCGATTGACCCCCCCTTATTCGATACATTTTTATTCGATTAATGGATTAAAATTTCGATTTTAATGAATTGATTTTTTTTTCAAAACCCCATTTAATTTCTTACTCAGGTTCGACAAGTTCATAATTATTTTTAGATTTTGATAAGTCGATAAATTTGCTGATGATTCCATAAATCTTGAATAAATAAAAAACATTTCAAATTGATCGATCACTTCTTTGAGTTTAATTACATAATTCTTCAACGTACAATTTGTGATTCAATTCAATTTTGATTAATCGATACATTTTTTGGTTTCAAATAAATAATTTAGTTTGGGGAAGAAATCAATTTCTAGGTCAGTTCCACAATTTTTATGAGTATTTTTTTCAATACTTTGAAACTGAGCTTAAAAAAAAAAAAAAAAAAAAAAAAAAAGTTATCTTTGATAAATTTTTCGATTTCAATTAATCAATCAATGATATTTTTTTAAAATAATTCCAAAAAAAAAAAAAAAAAAAAATCGATAGATATTGATTACTGATGATTTCTACTTTAATGAAGCGATATTTTTTTTCGTCATTTCTAAATTTTCAAAAATTCAATTCGATTTCGATTATTCTATTGAATAGATAAATTTTTCGACTTCGATAAATCGATAATTATTGATTTTTGTTTGATAAATCAATAAGTGCCGGAATTGAAAAAATCTATGTTAATTGGCCGATAAATCGATAATTTTTTCGAGTTAATCGGAGCAATAACTTTTTTATGTCAAATTTTTTTTTTTGTGGAAAAATTTGAATTCTGAACATTGTTGATGAATACGAGCAGATTAAATTTTTGAATCCAATGAATCGATAATTTTTTCATAAATACAACTATTTTATAGTGAATTCAATTATACTCAAATAAATATTTTTTCCTTTTTCAAGAATTGATAATTTTTTTTAATCACTTCACAATTATTTTTTAGAATAAAAATTTCCAATTTCGATTAGTTTATCGATTCAAATAAATCGATAATTTCTTCGAGTTTGATAAATCAATACATTTTTTGAAAATTTTCCAATTTTGATAATTTCACAAGTGTTCAATTTTGATTGATCGATTAAATTTTTGACTTCAACAAATCAACAAAAATAAATAAAATTAAAAAATTAAAAAAGGTTTTTTTCAAAAATTTTGTAACTCAATTCCATTTCGATTAATCGATTCAATTTTCGATTTCAATCAATCGATAGTTTTTTTGATTTTAAAAAATCGATGTTCCACAACTTTTTCAATTAGAAATAAAAGAAAGTGCCTATTTTGATCACAAATGATAAATTTCAAAACTCTCAAAGGCTAGAAAAAAAATTTTAATCACTTTTATTTTTTATTATTTTTTTTTTCAATAAAAAATTTCGTTTTTCATTAACTAATTAATTTTATGAATTTAATAAACAAATAAACTTTTTGGTCAGTTTAAGAATTCGTTCTTTTTATTTTGGTTAATGGGTTATTTTTCGATTTCGTTTATTCAATGCCTTAATTTTTTGATCAGTTCTACAATTTTATTACATGAAGAAAATTTTGATTTTGATCATGCCAATAATAATATTTTGATTTTGAGAAATCGATCCATTTTCTCAAATTTTGTCGAATAGATAAATTTTTCAGTTTCGATTAATCCATACCAAATACTTATTCAATTAGACTAATAATTTCATCGATTGAAAAATTTACAAGATCTTTGTGGATTCGACATCAACAGGTCAAATTTCGATTCCATTACCAAAAAAATACCAAAATTATATTCAAAAAGCCAAAAAACTCCTCAAAATTAGTAAAATTACCCCCCGCTCGCCAAAGCTGACCGTATTTTAGCTCAACTACTCCCTCGAAAAGGTATCAATTTCGCACCACAGACCATAAACGTATGTACAAACGATTCGTTTTTTTAAGCGAATAAAACATAATACTGGAAGCTTCTTACCTTATTAGAAATAGTCCAGAGCTTCATGACGTCCGAGTACAATACACCAGATGACCGAACTAACATCTGATGTCATATTTTCAGTTCCCTATATAGTTTTTCTCAGCTCACATCGAACAATAATACTTCTCTACGGAGGCCTTGTCCGGTGCGAAAAGTCGGCCCAAAACAATGAACCCATTCCCATAATATTAAGTCATAGATATGCGATATAAACAAAACGTCCGTCGCGTCCTATCGTATCGTCCCCTTGCCTACGATGCGATATATAAAATCAATTCTCCGGCAGCATATTTTGAGAAATTACGAGACGACGACGATGATCTTGAAAAAATTGGGTGAATTATGGATCGATTTGAACGGATGCCTAGGTCTTTGGTTTGATAAAAATCATCGTCCGGGATAATAACCGGTTAGAAAATTATCGACAAATAAGAAACCGCGCGCGTGCTTCTTGTATAGAGCCAGTTGCAAATAGCTATAAGGTCATTCGGAGTCCCTTTTTGATAATTTAGATAATAAATGGTCATTTTGCAAAATTGCGTAATTGGTTTAATGAACCGAGGTCGACGCACCGAACACGTCGAACAATGCAACTCATTATTGATCGATTAGAGTTCAGTTAGAATGATGACGTTTGCGTCTCACCTTTCGCTAATTATTTTTCTTCTTATTCTCATTTTTATTATAATTGCTCAATTTCTTCTTGAGCCTCTTTTTTGTTTTCATTTCCATGCTATGTGACATGAAAAACATTTTCTATTTTCCTTCGTTCAAAATTCAAACTTCTGTCAAAAATAATAAATTAGAAAAAATTGAAAATTTTTAAAAAACGTCAAATTTAGAAAAATTGACCAATTTAAAAAAATTTATACATTTCAAAAAAAAACAGCAAATTATAAAAAATGGAACAATGTCAAAAAAATAAAAAAGTTCAAAAATAACACATTGAATTATTTTTTACAAATTTAAAAAAAATACTTGGCAATTCAGAAAAATTCATAAATTTTGAAAAAATGAAAAATAGAAATAAACTGATAGAATTAGAAAAACTGACGAATCCAAAAAAAAATTGAATTTCAAAAAGTTTATTAATTTTAGAAAACAGACAAACTTTGAAAAACTGACACATTTCAAAGAAATTGACAAATATTGAAAAACGAGAAGATTTTCAAAGACGGATAAATTTTGAAATGTTGAAAAATTTCAAAAATTAAAAGTTCCAAAACAGTAGAAAATTTTGAAAAATTAATCAATTTTTAAAAATTGACAAATATTTAGTAAAAACAATTTCAAAAAATTGATAAATTTCAAAGAAACGGCCAATTAGAAAAATAGACACATATCAAAAAAATATAACACATTACATTTTTTTACGAATTTCAAAGAAATAAAAAACTAGCAAAAAATTTCATAAATTTTGAAAAAATGACAGGTAGAAATAAATTGATAGGTATTTCAGAAATTTTGAATTTGTAAAAAATTTTTAACTTTGGAAAACAGACAGGATTTGAAAAACTGACACATCTCAAAAAAATTTACAATTGAAAAACGAACAAATTTTGAAGGACTGGTAGATTATGAAAAATAGGCTACCTATTAATTTAAAAAAATCAACTAATAGTCAAATTTAGAAAAAATGTTCAATTTTTTAAAAATTATAAATTTCAAAAAGTTAAGTAATTTTTAAAAGTAGGCAAATTTTGAAAAATCGACTAATTTTAAAATAGTGATGAATTAAAAAAAAATACTGGTTCTTAGAAATGAGCAAATTTAGAAAAATAAATAATCACAAAAAATTGACGAATTTTTTTAAATAGGTACAAGCAAATTCTAACAAAAAATGCCCAAAATGAAAAAATTATCAAGTTAATTCTTAAAAAGTATAAAATTAAAAAAAAAAAAACTTGGGAAAAATTGACTATTTTTTTAAAGAAAAAGTAAATTTTAAAAATGGAAAATTGAAGAAAAATAACTAATAATACAAAAAAATTATAATAAATTTCAAAAACAGACAAATTCTAAAAAATGGAAAATTAGTTACGTTTAGAAAAATTTACGAATTTAAAAAAAAATAAGTTTATTTTTAAAAACTGGCAAATTTAGAAAAGTACCTACACTAATTTTTTAAAAATTAATTTTCAAAAAATTGACTAATTTAAAAAAATCGAAGAATTTTAAAGAAATTGCAAATCAGGAAAAAATTATGAATTTCTAGGAACTGGCGGGTTTTGAAAAGTTGACAAGTTTCAAAAATTGACATTTTTTAAAATTGGTAAATTAAAAAAAAAATCATTTTTAAAAATTAACATAGGTATTTTTAGAAAAACAGACGTTATTTATTATTTCAAAAAATTGACTAAACATTTAAAAAAAATAGGTTTCAAAGAAACAAAAAAATAGAACAATATCAAAAAAATTACAAATTTTAAAAATAACACATTAAATTTTTTTACAAATTTCAAAGAAATAGAAAAACAGAAAAAATTCATAAAAATTTTGAAAAAATGACAGGTATAAATAAATATTGATATTTCAAAAAACTTGAAGTTTTTAAAAGTTCATCAATTTTAGAATACAGAAAAGATTAAAAAAATTGACACATTTCAAAAAAACTGACAAAGACTGAAAAACGAACAAATTTTGAAAGACTGACCGATTTTGAGAAATTGACAAATTTAAAATAAAAATATTTTTAAAATTGGAAAATTTAGAAAAATCAAATAACTTAGGTACCTAAATATTTCAAAAAAATGACAAATTTTTAAATAATATTAAATTCCAACAAAATAATGACCAAATTTAGAAAATTTATCAATTTCAAAGAAATAGGCAATAAATTTAAAAATGAAAATTTAAGAAAAATGACTGCTTAATACAAAAATAATGACAAATTTCAAAAACAAATTCTAAAAAATGACAGATCTTAACAAATTCAAAGTTGAATTTTTAAAAAATTGACTATAATTTAAAAAAAAGTATGAATATAAAAAAATTTATAATTTTATAAAAATAGGCTAATTTTTTTTTTTTTTTTAAATCAGATTATTTCCAAAAAGTTGACGAATTAAAAAAAAAAAAAAACATAAAATTGAAAAAAACCCTAAAGAATTGCAAAGAAATAGGAAATTAGGAAAACATGATGAATTTGGAAAAAGTTGTTAATTTTTTTAATAATGAAAAAATTTTAAAAATGATACATTTTTAAAAGTTGACAAATATTAAAATACAGACTTTAAAAAACTGAATAATTTAAAAAAAAATTGAAAAAAGACCAAAAATTTTAAAAACAAGCTTATTTCCAAAATTTGATGACCCCTCCCCTCTCCGAAGCATAATGAAAATTCGATGCCATATTCATTATAATCGAATTCGAATCGCGAATTATATTTCATTCTTAAACCTTTTTCTATATTTAATTACTCGTGTAACGTGAAAAATATATCGTATACTCTTCGCTGCCCATCTCATTAGAATAACGACCGGAAACGAGGTATTAATTACATCGGACCGGCCAGGGCAATTCGGCCAAGGCGAAAATTAAAAAAAAATAATCCGATGCAGAAACGCTGATAAGACGATCCTGCATCAAATTCGTACGCTTATCCCGAGGCTTCGATCCATCGACGTATACGGGTTAACCTTTAGGTGCATGTTATACATTTACTTACACACGACATACGCATCTAACTTATACTTATAGCGAGTAATTAAAACTCCATAGAACGAGTAACGAGTAGTACCTCTACCTACCTACCGAAGAAATGAGCAACATTGACGTAAACAAAGCCTCTATCATCGTATCATAATGATTACGTGTTACAAAATGTCAGCGTCAGGGTTCATCATCCATCGTTTGCCTTAGTTTTTACTCGTATTTAAGTATTTTTTTCAACACTCCTATATACTGAACCAGATTTTAACGTCCAAAACAATGAATCGTATATACGTACGCGAAGAGCATACGTCTGCGACCATTGACCGGCGGTCGGGCCGGGCCCTGCCGTTTGTTTTGCCAATATGACGTAATCGACGCGATATTACGATTTTAAAAATACCTACAAACACAATTGCAGTAGCTAGGTTAGGTAGGTGGGTAGATGATGCACGTGAGAATCATCGTGTTAGGTTTTACTTAAAAGATATGAAATTCCACACAAATACTACATAACCTAAAATTACGCAAAAGGAGAATGTTATCGTTTATTAACTTTTTTTTTGTTCGTTCAATTCTTAGGTCGCGATATATCTGCGTATTCTGTACTTAGTGGGTAGGTAAAGGTATTGTCTGCGAGAAATGCACTATTTTCGAACCCTTGAACAGTTCGCGAACTGGGGTCGAGTTGACGCGAAAATTAGTTCATTATTTAGATCGCAGTCTCGCGGTCATCTCAGATTCGTAGGTAGGTTAGATTTATCTGTGTATAGCACAACGTGATGACTGGTGAGTTCGTTGAACGATCAAGATAAAGCGACAATTAGTAGGTAATTTTCTAAATAACCACTGAAATATACATAATGACAATTGAAATGGCCCAGGAGTGGCATTTTATTAGATTTTTTCGAGACACAGTGTGTCCAATGAACTCCAAAAACAAAAAAAACAAAAAAATAGAATTTTTTAGGACTTTTATCAGGATCTTTTCAAAAAGAAAAATTTTTTCTAAATTTAAAGATTGATAATTTTCTAAAATTTTGAAATATTTCTAAATTTTTTAAAGGGTAAAAATTTATTAAAATTTAGAAAAATATCCAATTTTAAAAATTAATTTAGATTTTAAAATTACCTACCTTACCTACCAAATTTCAAATTTTTTATTCAATTTTAAAATTTTGATAAATTGTTGAAAAATCCCAAAATTTGAGGAATTGATCAATTCAAAAATTACCTCATTTTGAATTTTTACCAAATTTTAAAAAGTTGTTAAACTTGGCAATTTTTTTTCGATCTTTTTTTTCGTAAGAGCTGAATTTTAAAAATTATTACAACCTCAAAAAATGATTAAAATTTAGAAAATTACAAAATTTTGAAAAGCTGTTAAACTTGGCAAATTTTTTTTTTTTTTTTTTTTTCCGTAAGAGTTGAATTTTGAAAATTATAAAAATTTGTCAAACTTCAAAATTCAGTTAAATTTTTAAAATATAAAAATAATCAAAATTTCATTTTTCATCAAATCTTGATTTTTACCTAGTTATAGATTTTTTTTCAAATTGAGCCAATTTTTTTTTTGGTAAAATTCAGCCTTTTTTCATCGTTTTATCACCAACCTTCAGTCATTCGTGAAAATTTCTTTCTTTTTCTTTTCTTCTTTTTTTTGTTGTATTTTTGACATTTCTGCGACTTTATTGTTGTTTTTCTTTCTTTCTGTCAGTGAGGCCAATTTTTGACATTTCTGTTTTTTTAGTCAATTTCATATATTTTCCTTGTTTAAATCGATTGTAAGTATTATTTTTCACATTTTTGTAATTTTTCCAACTTTTGCCTTTTCTGTCATTTATGCCACTTTTCCAATCATGTCTTTTGGGTCAATTTCGCCTTTTCCGCTATTTTTGTAATTTTGGTATTCTTCTATTTTTTTTATTGGTTTGTTATTTCGTTGATTTCTGTATTTTTTGTCATTTTTCCTTTTTTTATTTAATTTTTTTTAGGATTTTCATACTCTTTGCCAATTTTGTCCTTTTTTAAAAGTTGTATTTGCGACTATTGCGCTCTCTTTTATTATTTTTTTGATTTTCATTTTTATTACTATAGTTTGCTTTATCTAACCCTTTCTCTAATTTTTATTGATTCTGTGACATCCTTCTTTTCTGTCATTTTTGTAACTTTTGTCTTATCAGAAATGTTGCAAATTTCATATTTTCTCTGTTTTCTTCGTCCATATTAGTTTTTTCTCTCATTTTAAAAATTTTTGTGACTTACTTATCATTTTTGTCATTTTTGCAATTTCAATACCTTTTTGTATTTGACTCAGCTTTTTCTGACATTTACTTGTATGACATTCATAATTTTTATCAATTTAGTAATTCTGATATTTTACCCGCCCCCCCCCCCCATCAAAATTGAAATAAATTGAAATGTTTTTCATTTCGAAAAAAATTCAAAAGAAACAAATTCAGAAATACTCAGAAGTTTTTTTTCTTTAAAAAAATAAACTTCAAAAATGAGGATTTGCTTTTTAAACATTTTTCTTCAAAAATTGCATTCAATTTTCTTTTCTTTTTCAATGAAATCATCATATTTTCTCCAGAAGAATTTAGATCTTGTACTGGGTACTTTTGGGTAAATATGTTTATATTGAAAAGATTTTAGGTCCAAAAAAATTTCCCTAATTTTGTTTTTTTTCCCTTCAAAAAACGTAAAAAAAAATGCAATTTTTTATGTCCCCTTAAAAATGGGAGTAAATATGAAAAATCACCGAAAGTAGTCTCGTTGAGTAAAAGTATCAATTTAGTTTTTAAAAAATTAAAAAAAAATTAAAATTTCAATTTTTTTTTTTGATAGAAAAAAAAATGAAAAAATGAGAAATATTCACCTAGGTAATTTTTTTCTTCATGTATGTAACCAATTGACAAATTTTTTTGAAAGTGTCTAAAATAAGGACCACGCTGGTGTAGATTGATTAGTACTTGACGATATTTTCCGTCATTAAATAAGTAGGCAACCTTTCTGGCACAGATTAACAACCTGAAACCCTTCGGAGAAACATCAAGGCACGCTGACATTCCATCGAAAACTACAACCAAACGAACTGCATGCACGATAAGTTGCCTAGTTCCAGAAGTGAGCGTACGTGATACGGCATACATTCGGAAATAAAATACATACTTGCACACTGTTTAAAAAAATCTCGGTTCGCATTATTACATCATAACTCAGTTTTGAGACACACACCAATGTCAGATGGCTTATATGGTGTATTTAAGATTTTGAGCCAAAAAAAAAATAGTCCTACAACTATTAATAATACACTATAAAGTGGCTACAGAGGTACTCACCCTGCTGAAGTATTCAAAATAAACCTCGACCAAACGACCCAGGAGTCACTTCTATACTCTGTAAACAAAAGAAGAAAAATAAATAAATAAATAATTTATTAGAATGGTTCCAGAAATCTCAGATCATTAATACCTAAATATGTGACCAGGCACGTTAAAAGGGACCTAGTAGGTAAAAAATCGATTTTCACTTTTTTGGTGTTCTGAGGTCCACTTACCAAGGTCTATCACCTGAATCACTAAAAACTTCGAAAAAGTCAATATTTTCAATCGGCATGACAAAAGGGACCTAGTAAATCTGTAATCACTGTGGTTTTCGATGTATTTTTCATCTTATGATCACCTACGACACGAAATCTTCATAATTTAGCCTAAAATCAATGTTACACTTGTTATCAGTAAACTTCAAAAATTTACTTATCACAAAATTTTTTTCATTTTTTTGGCAACACTGAGTTTGGTCAAATTTCCCTTGCGCCATTATACAAAAATGTTCGCCCATAATTATTTTTTCAATATTGGAAAATATTTCACTTATACCCAGTAACAATTCCCCAAAGTTTTAGAAAAATCGGTCTATTCGTTCCAGAGATATTCATTTCCAAAGTTTGTTTTTGGTCTCCTGAAAAATTTGTAAAATACCTACTAGGTCCCTTTTAACGTGCCGGGTCACATATTATAATATTTTCCTTCAATCCTCGATGGTCTAATTTCATCTCAGATAATACAAAAGAACAACACAACATCACTGCTCAACTCAAACGTATTATTGTAGGTAAAGCCAATAAGTATGGCCAATCTATTGTCAAATTTCTTTTAAGGATTTTTCCACCCCGAGGGATGATATTGTGTCTATATGTATTTACCTAATTCCAAACACATCGTCTTGAGGCCAGCGAGCTTATACTCAAACGTGACACAGGTATACGAAAAGCTTTGACTCACAGTCACTAGATCAAAATCATCACGAACGAGATGAACGTCATTCCTCGTCTCGCCTCCATTGCACATTATATAATCGAATATCTACAATAAAGTAGGTTGATTGGGTTACAAAGTTCAACTCGGTGCGGCACGCGGCCGCAGCTTAGACTCGCCAAGCTGTACCAGTACTGTACACATTGCTGCAAATACCGCACCGAGAGATCTTTTACAAATACATCGATGTACGAATTTAGTTCAGGTGCAAATTCCCTACTAAGAGTAATTACAACTTGCAAGTAGCCAATCGACCAGTTACTCGGATCATTCTAATTTGTAATTTCCAATTCGTTAAAGAAGACTATACCTATACTGCGGTCGATTGATGTATCAAAAGAAACGTAAACAGGGGAAAAAAAACTACTTCGTGACTGTTTTATTTTTATTTTTATTTTCTTATTTTTCGACGCGACGTAATAATGCCAAATTCTCACGAGAATATCAACAGTTCAACACCATCAGCATCATGTACCTTGTGTAGTATTTTCTTCGTATAACATATCGGTTTGATGATTTCAACTAACAAGGGAACCTCGCCAACTCGTCACCTCCGATTGAGCTGAAATTGGGCTCACTGAAAGAGCATGCCCACCCAGACCTCACAACCAAATTTTTAGCTGCCGAAGTTGATTTTTCGATTTTTGTCGAATTTTTGGAAATGGCTAAAACAAAATCAGTTTGTACAGAAAAGTCGACCTCCCGAGTCGTTTGGCACCATTTTCGAAGCGATCTGAAGCCTCCAGAAAAAGTTGACTTTTCTCCAGCACACTGGAATCTCTCCAGACTGCAAAAGTCAACATTTTCTGGAGGCTCCAGATCGCTTCGAAAATGGTGTCAATCGACTCGGAGGGTCGACTTTAGGGGGTAGACGAAGTTTCTCGGTGATATGCTGGAGAAATTGATTTTTTGGAAATTTTTTAAAAATGCAGAATTTTCAAGTTCTAAAAAAAACACGTGCGAACTCGTAACCTCAGATTTTGGATCCAATTACGTCAATCGATAGATGGCATCATACTAACGCTAGGATTAAATTTTCAGCTGCCAAAGTTAATTATAGCGCCGTCTGGAGCTATTCCAGTGCGCTGGAGAAAAGTCAACTTTTCCTGGAGGCTCCAGATCGCTTCGAAAATGGTGCCAATCGACTCGGGAAGTCGACTTTAGTGTACAAACCGATTTTCAGGATTCTATCTTGAAATTTACAATTTTTTTTTCAAAAAATGTTTTTTTTGAAGACGATTTTAGCCATTTTCAAAAATTCGCCAGAAATCGAAAAATCAACTTCGGCAGCTAAAAATTTGGTTGTGAGGTCTGGCTGGCATGCTCTTTTAGTGAGCCAAATTTCAGCTCAATCGGAGGTGACAAGTTGGCGAGGTTCCCTTGTAAGTATTTCTGCTAGTAAGTACAAGACAAGTACATATATAGTACGTATAGTGTATGGTCAATTGGTCAATTTGACGTTAGGTCTAGAGGTATACATGTAGATGAAGAACTCGCGAATACGCACAGTCGCACACCCACACTTAGACACACAAATATGGATATAATCCAATTACTGAAAATTTACATAGAATATAATCTCGCTTTTGAAGTACTCGAAGGTACCTCCACACAGTCCACACACATACACATCGCATCGTCTTCGTCGTCGTCGAATCACCGTAAATACGAGTACGTATAATAATAATTGTAACATGGTCGTCGTCGTCATCGTAGTACGAGTATATACGGCTGCGAAAAATTCCCACAACCGTGTAATTCGTATATAAAAATTATTATTTATGTAAATTTTCTTCGTTAAAAAATATTCATAATCTATTACACAAAAACGTGTAATACACCTTAAATATGTAATACATGGCGTGGCATTTTCTAAGCCGCCATTATAACATACGGTATAACTTGAGTATAGATATAGGCAAGTGGTTTTTTTTTTTGTTATTCTATCCATACATGTACTCGTCTTACTGACGAATTTGTTGAACGGATTTACAACAGTGAATATGAAGCTATTATACCCGTACTTGTAAATAGCAAATTTCTGGCAGAACATAAGCTTTCTTTAATTAATAAGTGCTTAGTGCAAATAAAAAAAAAAGTTGGGAAAAATAAAATTTAATCGATAAAAAAATTCAATTTGTCATGTAGCTGAATTTACAAAAATAAATTTAAATAAATTTCAATAAATTGTACGAAATGTGGCACAATTTTCTGCATAAATTTTTCAGATTTTTTTTTCCACAATCGAGTCCACCCTGAGAGTTTAGGATGAAAAATTCTAAATTTTTCAATTTTTTTTTCATTTTTGGAAAAAAATTACATGCTAAATTACACATTTTACTTAGAACTTGATTCCTTTGAAAAAATTGCTCGAAATTTTTTTTTATAATTATTCGGGTGCATTCCGAGAGGTTCTGATGAGAAAATTTGGAATTTTTCAATTATTCCCATTTTTGAAAAAAGTTCATTTTTCCATGTAATAAAGTACCATTTGGCACTTATTACATGGTGAATTTCAAATTTTCCTTTAATTTAATTTCTTTGAAAAAATTGCTCAAAAAAATTATTTTCTCATTACTCGGGTCTATCCTGAGAGGTTCTGATGAAAAAATATGGAATTTTTCAATTATTCCCATTTTTGAAAAAAATTCATATTTTGCTGGTGAATCTCAAATTTTCCTTGAATTCAATTTCTTTGAAAAAATTGCTCAAAGAATTATTTTCTCATTACTCGGGTCTATCCTGAGAGGTTCTGATGAAAAAATATGGAATTTTTCAATTATTCCCCTTTTGAAAAAAAAATTATTTTACTGGTGAATTTCAAATTTTTCTTTTAAATTCAATTTCTTTGAAAAAATTGTTCAAAATTTTTTTTTCTCATTACTCGGATCTATCCTGAGAGGCTCTGATGAAAAAATATGGAATTTTTGAATTGATCCCATTTTTGAAAAAAAAATCATATTGCTGGAGAATTTCAAATTTTCCTTAAATTTAATTTCTTTGAAAAAAAATTGCTCAAAACCATTTTTTCTTCATTATTCGTGTCCATTCTGAGAGGTTCTGATGAAAAAATTTGAAATTTTTCAATTATTTCCATTTTTGAAAAAAATTCATTTTTTCATGTAATTAGTACCATTTGGCACTTATTACATGGTGAATTTGAAATTTTCCTTAAATTTAGTTTCATTGAAAAAATTGCTCAAAATTTTTTTTTCTCATTATTCGGGTCTATCCTGAGAGGTTCTGATGAAAAAATATGGAATTTTTGAATTATTCCCATTTTTGAAAAAAAATCATTTTGCTGGTGAATTTCAAATTTTTCTTTTAAATTCAATTTCTTTGAAAAAATTGTTCAAAATTTTTTTTTCCTCATTACTCGGGTCTATCCTGGGAGGCTCTGATGAAAAAATATGAAATTTTTGAATTAATCCCATTTAAAAAAAAAAATCATATTTGCTGGAGAATTTCAAATTTTCTTTGAATTCAATTTCTTTGAAAAAATTGCTCAAAGAATTATTTTCTCATTACTCGGGTCTATCCTGAGAGGTTCTGATGAAAAAATATGGAATTTTTCAATTATTCCCCTTTTGAAAAAAAAATGATTTTATTTTCCTTAAATTTAATTTCTTTGAAAAAAAATTGCCCAAAAACATTTTTTCCTCATTACTCGGGTCCATTCTGAGAGGTTCTGACAAAAAAATTGGAATTTTTCAATTATTTCCATTTTTGAAAAAAATTCATTTTTTCATGTAATTAGTACCATTTGGCACTTATTACGTGGTGAATTTCAAATTTTCATTTAATTGAATTTCTTTGAAAAATTTGCTCAAAAATTTTTTTTTTCTCACCATTCGGGTCTATCCTGAGAGGTTCTGATGATAAATAATATGGAATTTGTCAATTATTTTCATTTTTGAAAAAAAAATCATTTTGCTGGTGAATCTCAAATTTTCCTTTAATTCAATTTCTTTGAAAAAATTGCTCAAATTTTTTTTTCTCATTACTCGGGTCTATGCTGAGAGGCTCTGATGAAAAAATATGGGATTTTCGAATTAATCCCATTTTTGAAAAAAATTCATATTAGTGGAGAATTTGAATTTTTCTTCTAGTGAATTCTAGTGAATATCTTTTCAAGTATGCTAAGACTGTTTAGGGAAACTTCGACAGTAATAATCACCGTTGCTCATCGTCGTCTTCTATTTTCGCTCTTCTTATCAAATACGAACATCTACCGTTAAATCGTATCACTGGCTCGAAACGCCACAACAAATTATCTATTCATTATTCGGTACGTTAAATTAGGAAGTACCTTCGGACGCGAAATCTCGTACGTACATTCGAGTAGGTAATTATCTCTGCCAACGAGTCGAGTGGACCAGTCTTCGCTAAAGGATACATTGTACAATATCTCCCCGAGGCATATACTCGTACTTGGTCTGTTGTTTATCGACATCTCGGTACATTCTTCGAATAACGATAATATAACAATTGAAACGACAACGACACGCGACCACTTCGCTCCACGTCCGCCTTACTATACTCGTAATTGCGCAACCTCTTCGTCTGCTGTAATTTTTGGTGGCATGTTGAAAAAAAAAAATCCGCGTCACCCACTAACCTCTCTTCTCTTTCTTCTTTCTTCTCTTTTTTCGTAATCCGTACTCGATGTTCATATAATCGAAACAACAATACCAAAAACAAAACAAGCCAAGCGCCGGCATCGAAGAGGGGAAAAAAAATTACTAAGATGGCAATTGCATCATCGACGTTACTCGATAAAGAAATGTACGCGGCGTCGATGTGTTATATGTTTCTCGGGCTCGTTTAATCGACAATTAAAGCAGCTGCGTGGCTCGTCCGACGATCAACTGTGCCACATTCCGGTTGAAAATCTTGTCAATCTCGGCCCGCTTAATTGTTTAATTACTCTCGAGTCGAGTCGATACCGCACGTTGAGAAGTTGATACGAACACGAATGCAAATACAGGAAATTGATCGAAGCGAATTACGCCCATAAATGTGCAATATCGTATACCTACTTAAGCGTTGAAAATTTTCCAACGACTAAAGGCAGGCGTACGTACGCTGGGTAGTTCTGTAGGGAAGCTATTGCCTCGAAGAGTGACTAAACAAATTCAAGGTGAATTTTTTCTATCCCGAATAAAAATTATATCATCTCGTTTGGGCTATAATTTTAACCGACGAAACAATCGATTTGTTTGTCGAAATGATTACGTAATTGGCAATTTTTCGTCGAGCTCGATTCCGCCAGTATACGTCAATTATTATCGCCATCGTACGTTACAATTTACGTATTAAACGTTGCAGTTATAATTTGCAAACGTCAAGTTCGCTGATCTGACGCATAAAATTTGCTGCGCTTGAGTTTCCAACAGGTAGGAATATCATTTATATTCGCGGTTTTTCTTGTAGGAGGAGAAGGAAGAAAGGTAGGTCTATGATTTCATTCAAGAAAAAAAAAATACAATCAATAGGACTTTGAATAAGAACCTATGTAATATGATCGTTACGTCGATGAAATAAAATATTGAGAAATCACGTTCAAAATACAAACTGTCTAAAAATTTTCAATTTTCGTTGAAAAGTCATTTTTTCATGAAATACATAAATCTTTTCAAAACATTTATTAGTTATTATTCAGAACCTTATCCTTGAAATTTCGACAAGAAAATTTTTATTTATTTGATAATTATCAATTTTGTTATAAAAATAAAAAATAAATTCTTTTTGTCCAAAAAACAATTTTTCAAATTTTTCCTGTTTTTTTTTTTTTTTTTTTTAGTTAATTTTTTCAAAATTCCAATAACTTTAGGTATCATTTTGGAAAATTTCCTGAATAATTTTTTTTCAATTATTGGATTCTCAAAATCAATTTTGGAGAATTTAAATTTTATAAGCACGATCCGTTTTGAAAATTTTGAAGAAAAAAAAACAAACAAGTATTTCGAATATTATATTCAACAAATCAATTTTTTTTAAATTTCAAAAAAGAATTTTTCAATTAAAAAAGTATTTTATTTAAAATATATTATTTTATGTAGGTACCTAATTAATTTTGCTCAGACCAATTCACCAAATTTTTTCAAAATTTTATTCAAAGACATATTTAAAAAAAAAAAAATTCATACGATTTTTGAAATTTCGGTGAAAATTTACAAAATTTTTTGAAATCTGTTCCAAAGCAGGAGGTTTATTTTAAATACACGAATTTTTTAAAAATTGTATCGCAAAAAAATCTAAAAAAATTATTTAATACAAAAATTTCCCATTTTTCAAGAATATTGTGGATTTTTAAAAAACTCGAAAAAAAATTTTTTCGCTTGATTAATGTTCAAAAACTTTTTAAAATTTTTTTAAAACTTGAGCAAGTTTTTCCGATTTTTTTTTCGATTTTTTTTTGAAATTTTGATTCAAAAATAAGTCTCCAATTTTTCAAAATATTGTTTAGAAACAAAATTTTCAATTTTCGATTTAAAAACAATTTCTTTCTATTTCCTAAAGTAAGTCTCAAAAACACTTCTTTTTTGAATTGCTCAAATTTACGAAAATATTCATTGATAATTTTCCTACTTGGGCCGCACTCCCCCCCCCCCCAACCTTTGGTACATGTAAAAAAAACAAATTTTTTAAATTATTCAAAAATTGTTTGGAAACAAATTTTTTAAAAGTTGTTTTAACATTTTTTTTTTTACATGCATCTTAACATTTTTTTCACTCTTTTTAAAAACATTTTTTTGGTTTTAAAATTTCAAACAGAAACAAAATGTAGGTATTTGAATGTAAATTTTAAATTTTTTGACCAAGATTAACTTTTTTCAGACTTTGTTCAAAAATCATAATCTTGAAATCAAGTTTGAAAAAATGTTATGCTCAATTTTTTTTTTTTTTTTTTTAATTTCAATAAGAATCTTCTATTTTTTTCTAATTGTTTGAAAGCAAGAGTCATATTTTTTAAAATTTTATGAACGATTTTTTTATTAAAAATTTGATTCAAAAATGAAATTAAAACAATTTAAGAACTTAATTTTTCAAATTTTACTCAAAAACATTTTTCTACTCGTAGATATTTTATTTAAATTGATCTTGTTGTAGGTGGGTATACATATTTTTTCACTTTTTAAAAGTTGACTTTTTTGAAATGTTTTCCAATTTATATTCCAAATTGGATCAAAATTACATATTTTTTACTTCTTTAAAATTGCCTCAACACATTCTTCAAAATTTTAATTATAAACATTCCATTTTGTTTAAACAATGCTGGAACATTTTGAAAAATGCATTATCTCAAAAACATCAATTTTTGCTTCATTCAAAACCTCGTTTCGACCAATTTGTTGGAAACATTTTTTTTCAAAGTTAAAAAAAAAATCAAAAAAATTTCAAAATTATGTGAATTTTTTTTCAAACAAATCAATTTTTCATCATTTTTAAAAAATATTCTTCAAAAACAAATTTTCCAAATTACACATAATAAATTCATATTTTAATTTCAACAGTTTTTTTTTTCAATATTTTTTTCAATTAATTAGTAAGTATGGATTATTGAAAATAATTTTTCAACTAGGACAATTTTATAGAAATTTTCTACCTATAATTTTTGAAAAATTACTTCAAATCCATCTAGCTCTGTAATAGAAAAAAACAATTCGAAAACAATTTTTCAGATTTTGCTCAAAATTTTTCCTCAAAAATTAAAAAAACTGGCAAAATTATTTTTTCAAATGTTCTCCATTTCTTTTCAATTTTGATCGAAAATATAAGTACGTTATCAATTCTTTTTTCTTTTTAAATTTTTTCTGACAAAATTTTTTCAAATATTTTGATGATGAACAAATTTCTTGAAACATTTCTAAAAAAAGTTCCCATTTAGGAATTAAAAATAAAAAATAAAAAAAAAATAAGCTCAAAAACTAATTATTCGAGTATGTTTCATTCAAAAATCGTAATTTTAATTTTTTCTTCTTCAAGTTTTTACCGAAGAAAAGTGTTGAAATTTTTCAAAAGAATGTATTTTTCACAAACAACCTCCAATTTTATTTCGAACTCTTTTCCATTTTTTTTTTCTCACTTCGAAAATATTTTCAAACATATCGACAGTCAGTAATTTTTTTCTTATTTAGAAAAAAAAAAAAAAAAAGTCAATTTGTCAGTACCAAAATAAGTTTCAATTTTCTTCCAAAATATAACGTTTTTAATTTTCAAAAATATTTTTCAGTTCAAGTTTACGTTTGTATCAAGGTTCTCCAATCAAAAAATTTGGCAAATTCGCACAATCCATCCACGCCTCTCTAATAAAGAAAGACTACACCCAAGCAAGGTTCAACGATCAAAATTTCACGAAACCGCAATAATTATGTTGAAAAATAAAATTTCCACACCTTACTCCATCCTTCTCCCATCCATCAATTGGCCGAAAATCAATCGGATCAATTTCAACGAACTGTACGATCGATCATTGCCGCATTCGTTGATCGTTCCTTTGGCGTTTGGCTCTAATGCCTATAATAATGTACGCGCGTCTCGTTCACGTTCAGGTAGGTACTTTATTCTTCAGACGCGTACCCATTGACCTTGAGTTGAAAACGATTCCGGCGCTTTATATAGTGAAAGTGCTGCAGGATTCGATGACTACGCGTACTTACGATGGCCACAGTGCTGTACGTACTACGCGGTACATATTTGTCCAATATGCGATGTCCGCTATTACTCGTATATTGTAACAGTTCTAAAGCGAGTATGAGCTATATTTATAATGCGTACTATTTGTATACTCTGTCCGTATCCGTGCCCATACGATTTTTCACTTACATAACCAGATAGGTACGATTGTCATCGTTCGTATCGTATCTGGTCGTATTTATACCTTACGGACGCGACCTGCGGTAGTTATACACTCGTTCGGAATACCAGATTATGTACTACACGACGAGTCCGAGCCAGAGTCCGGCCCAACGACCGATGTCGCCTCTTATAAGCAGTGCAATAAGTAGTGTACACAGGTGTAAGGCTAGAAAGAGATGTTCACGTCGTGGGCATAGTGTTAGTCAGCGGCCTAAAGCTCAACTAGGTATATCGATCGAATGTTGCATTGTACCAATCAGTACTTACACTTTTTCGTGTAGGAAATGACACGAATGATCGTTACAAATCTCGTTTCTGGTTCTATTGGTCATAGCTTCTTTTACACGTGCTGTAGTATTTCGATCAGTTTAGAAAAAAAACACTTAATCAAATTTCTTTAGAAATTACGGCTTGGTTCAAATTATTCGAAATACGAGTAAAAGCCCAATTCTCAAAATTTTCCAAAATTTTACATTTTGTATGATTTAAAAAAATAAATAAATAAAAAACTGAATAGAGTAAATTTTCAATATTCAAGAATTTCTGAAAGTTGATACATACATGTTTCCAAAAGTTGGTAATTTTTAGAGTCTGATCAATATTTATACAGTTTTCAAAATACGATAAAAATTGGTTAATTTAGATGCATTTCTGAAATTTTGACAATTTTTTCTCGATTTTTGGGATCGAATTTTCACAATTTTTTTTAATAGAACAATAAGTATTGGTAATTCTTAGAACGACTCCATTTTTTGAAGTAAAAATTTTTCTCAACATTTTCAATCGACCAATTTTTAAACCTTTTTTAAGTAGGTACGAGCAATTATTTCGAAAAAAATTGGAGTTTATGAGCCCAAAAAAATTTTTCAATCAATTTTTGTCTAATTTCAGAGGATTTGGCAATTTTTTTCGATTCCATCAGTTCTGGAATTTTTTCGTTTTTTTCAACCCTATATACAACAGTTGGGTGATTATTATTACGAAAAAAATCATAAATTTTGTGAAAATTTGGGTTCATGAGCTGAAAAAATTTTTTCAATCAATTTTTATTCGATTCCAGCTGATTTCACAATTTTTTTTCAGTTCCAGCAAATTTTTGGAATTTTTTCGTTTTTTTCAACCCTGTGTCAATTTTGTGAAAATTTGAATTTATGAGTCGAATAAATTTTTTTCAAACAATTTTTGGTTAATTCCAGCGGATTTGGCAATTTTTTCAATTTCAGCAGTTATGGAATTCTTTTTTTTTCAACCCTACAACTGTAGGGTTTTTCGAGTAATTATTTCGAAAAAAAATCATCGATTTTGTGAAAATTTCAGTTTATGACCTGAAAAAAAGATTTCAATCAATTTTTATTCAAATCCAGCTAATTTTACAATTTTTTTCCAGTTCCACCAAATTTTTGGAATTTTTTCGTTTTTTTCAACCCTACAACTGTAGGGTTTCTCGAATAATTATTTCGAAATAAAATGACCAGTTTTGTAAAAATTTGAATTCACGAGTCAAATCATTTTTTTTTCAAACAATTTTTGGTTAATTCCAGCGGATTCGGCAATTTTTTTCAATTTCAGCAGTTTTGGAATTTTTTTGTTTTTTTCAACCCTACAACTGTAGGGTTTTTCGAGTAATTATTTCGAAAAAAAAATTATCAATATTGTGAAAATTTCAGTTTATGACCTGAAAAAAAAAATCAATCAATTTTTACTCAATTCTAGCTAGTTTTACAATTTTTTCAAAATTCCTCGTAGGTATTTTTTAGCCCTGCGATTGTAGGGCTTCTCGAGCAATAATTTCGTGAAAAATTTCATCAATTCTGTCGAAATTTGAATTTAAGGGGTGGAAATATTTTACTCCATCAATTTTGGATCAAGTCTACAGGTTTTTGAAATTCTTAATCAAGTCCAGCAAATATTGCAATTTTTTATATTTTTTTCAGACCTACAATGTAGGGTTCCTCCCGCAACAATTTCGATAAAAATTTCATTGTTACTGTCAAAATTAGAATTTATGAGTGGAAATATTTTATTTTAGCAATTTTAGTCCAATTCTAGGGGTTTTTGGAATTTTTATGAATTATAGCAAATTTTGCAATTTTTTTGTATTTTTCAGCCCTACAATTGTAAGGTTTGTCTGGCAATATTTTTTTTTTTAAATATCATCAATTCTGTCGAAATTTGAATTTATGAGTGGAAATATTTTATTCCATCAATTTTTGTTCCCATCTAGAGGATTTGGCAATTTCTTTGCTATTCCAGAAAATTTTGCCATTTTTTTTGTTGTTTTTTTCGACCCTACAACTGTAGGGTTTCTCCAGCAATAATTTCGAGAAAAAATCATCCAATTTTGTGAAAATTCAAATTTATGAGTCGAATAATTTTTTTTCATCAATAAATTTTTATTCAATTCCAGCTAATTTTACAAGCATGGTGTATTTTGGCATGTGTTTTTGCGCCACCCCTTGATTATTGAAAAAAAAAGCAATATAATCTTTTTCATAGCAAATTTTATCTACTTTAATTTTAGTCAGCTAAATTTTTTGATTAGATCAGTATTTGAAAAGTTAAAAGCAAAACATAACAAGATTCTCATTGATCAAGTGGCGAGGTTCAGAGACCTTTTGTTTTTTAATCGACACCAACCATAGGAAGATTTTGAAATGAACGATTCTTCGCCCACCAAAAATTTATTTATTTCATTTTATTCGTTGTCTAATTTTACTAGGCTCTACTTCGTACCTTTACTTTGCACTTTTCATAACTTGCTCCAAGTCTAATGCTTTTGCACTTGTACCATGGTTCAATTCCTATTCAATCGACGATCCACCGTTCGCCAATTTCGCATCATAAATACCATCGCTGGCAAATTTCATAGTCATAGGTTCACACAGCAGCCGCCTATAATATTTTCCTATAGCTTTCTTCGGCTGCCCAGTTCAGTTAAGTTCCGAAATTCCCAAACGTGCACCTATCATCGCATGATGCGCATAAATTTACATAAATATGGAAACAATACGACCGGAAGCTTCGTCGATAGAGTATCGTGGTTTTTCTCATAATTCGCCGGTAAAATCTGACTATCGTGGCCGAGTACCTGCGTATAATTTCTCGTCGTATACGTATTTCCGCTTTATCGTGGCGTCGCCTGCACTTCGCAAAGATGCGTGATTAGATCGAAAAATAATCTCATTGTAGTAGCGGCGTAATTGCAGGTATCCGCCGCTGCAGCGGAGAAATCGACTCCCATCATATCGAACTCGAGAGTAATTCTACGCATTGTTTTCGTACTTTTTTAAATCATATCCGAAGTGGAAGAAGTTCGCGGTCGCAGCAAATTCCACGTATATAATTTTAAAAACGAAATCGGTGATTTCGATTTTACATCAAATTAATCATTCCGTCGTCGTCGGTTCAATGTAATCAAATTGGCAGCTTGGAAATTTCAAATCGCAAGTAAAAAAAAGAGGTTCAAGAACCTACCATTGGAACCAATTGGCAATTCGAGTTTCGGCTTGATTATTCTTCTCGCTCAAAATTTTCATCATCCTGATTGAAAAAATAAAAATCATCAATTTTGCAATCGAAGGCGATCGTAGACTACATATATTTTTTTTGGGACTGTGTGTATCAAATCGATTACTTCATACGAGCATCTTTTTTTTTTCAATCAACGTTCAATCATTTTTAGACGAATTTTAAGAGTTTAATTTTAACGTTGCAGCCAAAATTGCCGAATCATACTTGGCAAAAAAGATTTGGATTAAATTATAGATTTGTATGTACATACAAACGATTATCCAGTCATCGCGTAATTCTCTTTATGTGTTGGTGGATGAAGTAGCGAAGTACAATAATCGATCATTTCTTTTCAAGGGCGTATTCGACAGAACAGGTTGTACCTAATCTTGCAGCTACCATTCTATCAAGAATGTGCATTCACTTATAGACTTTCTTTTCAGATACCTACATTAGGGCGAAAAATACAACGATAAAAAAAAGTTTCAAATTCTTTTTTTTCTGTAATCCGAAAAAAGTAAATTTACAAAATTACCATTATCCTCTCTGCAAGCCAAGAAAAATTCACACATTTTCGATTTCAAAAAATCTTTCGTTTCCAAAAACTTAACAAAATTATCAACGTTCTAAAAATTAAGAAAAAATAAATAAATTTATTTTTGCCAATTTAAATAATTAAAAAAGTCAAGGTTCCCAAAATGAATTTTTTTCAAAACATTTCCTACCAAATTCACCTTTACAAAAAAAATATCAATACCTCAAACGTAGTATAAATTTTTGCAAAAGAAATAATAAAATTATCAACGGTTGAAAAGTATTTGCAAAAAATTAATAAAATTACTAGCGATTAATTTTTTTTTTCAAAAAGGCGAACATTAATTCGTCATTGTATTTTTTTTTTTTTTAGGAATTTTCAGCGTTTTCATTTCAAAAATTTGTCTTTACAAAAAATTACCAAAGCAATCAATGCTTTCAAAAGGGAGAATTACTTGAAATATAATCAATGGTTTCAAAATTTAAAAAAAAAATCGTAAATTTGTCTTTATGAATAAAAAAAAATGTCGATTCCTTCAAATTGAAAAAAAAAATGCAAATTATTCGCAAACTCAATTTGCAATAAAAAAAATATTTTTCTAAAAATGAGACATTTTGGAATTTTTCTCAGTTATTAATTTTTTTCAAACTGAAATCTTTCAAATTTTTCTTTTTTTTATTGCGAAAAGAAAAAATTAATCCTCCATAACTGTTTGAAATGTGAATCCATTATTTTAAAATAAAAAATTCTCGTTGTTTCAAAAATAAAAAAGTTTACAAAAAATGCAAAAAAAAACAACGATATTTTCAAAAGTGGTAAACTTTTGTAAAAATTGAAAAAATTATTATCAACGCTTCAAAATGAAAAAAAAATGCACATTCATTTTCACAAGTTTTTCAAAAAAAATTTCAACACTTTTATAATGAAAATTTGCTAAATTGCATCTAAAAGTGAGAAATTTTCGAAAAGAATATAACAGAAGGCGAATGCTTTACTTAAACTACAAATAAATGCTTTTACCTTACTTTACTTTATTCCTCAATTATTTTGTTTCAATTTTCAAATTTCAATCTCTTTTTCAATATTTTGAGTTGAAAATTTTTTTAGACCAATTTCAGTTCTAGGTACACTTTAAAATTTTACATATTATTTTCGCAAAAAATTTCCAAAATATAAATGTTTCGAAAATTTTAAAAGATACCACATTTCGTCTACATAAAAAAAATTTCCAAACTTTTAATGCTTTTAAGTACTATCTATTTCTATTTTTTTCAAAAAATATTAATTTTCTTAACTTTTGCTAGTTTTAGTTTTTCTATTTTCCACATTTTTCAGTATTTTCAAATCAATTTATTGTTATTCAGATTTTCAGTAGTTTTTCATCTTAATTACAATTTACGATTTATCAAAATTTTAAATTGTTTCAAATTTCCATTTTTGTATTAGGCATTTAAAGAAAAAAAATATGTTCTTTCACAAACTCTTTTTCTAAATTTTCAACGCATTAAAAATAAAAATTGTTGAGAAATTCGTTTCTTGAAAAATTAGAAGAAATAGAAAAATCGCTTTCAAAAGTGAGAAATTTATATAAAAACACATTTTTCTCAATTATTCAATTTTTGTTAATTTGATGTTTTGGTGAATTTTAGTAAAAAATTTATAAAATTGTCAATGCCTCCTACTTTTGCAACATGAAAAAAGCTGCATATTCATCACACATTTTTTTTGGAAATCCTCTTCTAGAATAAGATTTTACATTGCAGTCTCTTCGAAAAATTATCAAATTTGCATTCAAAAGTGAGAAATGTGTTCAATTTAAAAAAAATCAAATAAATATCAATTTGTTTAATCTCAGATTGGAAAAAAAAAAAAAAATTCGCATTTTCATCGTCAATTACAATTTCAGTGATTTTCAATTTCCAATTTTTCCAAATTTCAAAATCAACCATTTTCTTTCAGATGAAATGAAACTTTTCCAACTTTCAAATTTCAAATTTTTAAAAGTTCTATTTTTACAAAAAAACCAACTCAACCAAAATAAAAAAATAAAAAAAATAAAAAACTTGAAACTGCAAACATGAAAAAAAAACTTAATTACAAAATATTGGAAAATTCGTCTTTCAAAAAATTCGTAAAATTACCAAAGCTCTAAAAATGGAAAATTTTTGCAGTTTTGTAATTTGTTGCACTTGCGAAAAATTTTCGAAATTATCAACGATTGCTAAATGAAAAATTTAGCAAATATTTTGTCAAATCTATTTTCGTGAAATAATTGAAAAAATATCGATGCTTTCCAAAATTGGAAAATTTTTGCAAATTACTTCGTAAATTCTTGTTGACGAAAAATTTACAAAATTTTTGTGAAATAAAAATTGTTGGAGGGCTGAGGAGGGATAAATAAAACACGAAAGGCAAAAAACTCAAACACTGCAGCTTCTGCTTTTAAAATTGAAATCTTCGCACAAAATTTTTTTGATGGCTTTTGATCCACAGCCTGACAATTTTACCAACCCCTGAAAAAAGAACAAACACCCTCGAAACTTACACATTTAAATAAATCTTTATTTAATATTGCATATTACACGAAAACAGATAGGTACATACTAATAATTATTATAAAAAAAGCGTAGCACATCTATTACAATTTATATACAATACGATTATTTCAAATCATTCTTCTGTACAATAACACACGCGAGAACAACAAAAATGAACCCTTAAACGTAATTAAAACAAAAATAATCGTAATAATGTTTAAAATACAAATAAATGAAAAAGAATGAGAAAAGAAATAATACAATACTCTTATTAATTTAATTATTTTTTTCTGCTGTAATGACTGATGAGTTATGCATTTCGTAAGTATAGGTACTTTTACAGTAGGTACCAGTCAGGACGTATACGGGAATAAAATGAAGAAAAAAAACGCAAAAATATGTATTACTATATAAAGAAATACCTATAATAATACTACATACGACGCAATCTTTATATAATAATTTCTTCTTCTTCTTCTTCTTCTTGTTTTTAAATGAAACAATGAATATCGTGTTCAAATTACCCATCGTAATGAATTTCTGACTGTTGTGAACTTGGTCGGTTGTTGTTCGTTTGCATTGTTTATTTTTTTTTATATTTTTACGTTATATTGTTAAAAATTTTATTTGAATCGATAACGCTGCGCTTGGCCATAGGTTACGAGATACATATAATACATATTTTTTATTATTTTAATTTCGCCTTCGCTCGTTGTACCCATATTTCGCATACCGATTACATGAGACAGGTCTGACTCGCACATATACAAACATGCACGTAAATTTACGAGTATATAGCTAGTGCATAAGGGTACCCATAGAGAACTCATGATCGTATTTATATGTAGCTGGTTTTTTCATTTCTTTCTTTCTTATTAATGCACAAATGCCAATTGCGATACGTTGTTATAATGTTAATGACTAGGTATATAGCGTAATTTTAATGAGGAGAAAATATTATACTAGTGTAGAAGAGAGTGTGTGTGTGAGAGAGAGAAGGGGGCAAAGAGAGCGAAACCTGCGAGAAGAATCGTAAGTACGTACATGAATTGGAAATACTAGCTCCGTAGTCTGTTCTGCCAAAATCGGTAGCCTGTTAACATTTTGAGTGTTTTTTGCCAAGTCTGGTACTGTAGAGATAGTTGATATTCAAAATTGGAGGGGAGGAAGGGGTCCAATCGAAAATTTGGTAATAACTAAAATTATTCCTAGTACATCAAGCTACAACTTTTGTTTGAAAATTTTTTCAATTGGACCCCTCCCCAATTTTGAAAAAATATCTAACATTTTATGTGAAGGACAGGAAGAGGGAGGAGTCCAATCGAAATTTTTATAATGTCCAAAATTATTCCCAATGCTTTAAGCTTCAACTTTTGTTTGAAAATTTTTTCAATTGAACCCCTACCTTCCCCTCATTTTTTGATAATATACGAATTTAGGTGAAATTGGAGAGGAAGGAGGGGCCCAATCGAAATTTTTGTAATAACTAAAATTATTCTTAAGACCTCAACCTACAACTTTTGTTTGAGAATTTTTTCAATTGAACCCTCCCTTCCCTCACTCCTCTAGTTTTGAGTAAGTATTCACAGAGCGTCAAGTGCAACCAGACTGGGAAGGAGGGACCCAATTGAAAAAATTTTCAAACAAAAGTTGTAGATTGAAGTGCTAGGAATGATTTTAGTTATTACAAAAATTTCGGTTGGACCCCTCCCTTCCCTCCAATTTTGAGTATCAAGTATCTACGTATTTACTACTGAATTTGGCAAAAAAAAACAACACTCAAAATGTTAGGGGGCTCTCATTTTGGCAGGACAATTTAGGAGCTAGTTCGGAAATCGGTACACAGACACACCCATGTTGAAACCCTGCGATTCAGAGGGATGGAATTTGAAGAAACAAAATGAAGTACAGACTTTTCGAATCAAAAATAGGTACACTCTTATTTGATAACATAAAAAATACACTTTTTACGCAATATTAATACAGCAGTAATTGACCACATTCGAACGAAGATTCACTGTTCATGTTGATACACACTCACACAAAGACACATACAGCCACGGCGGTAAAAAATTGAAAACAACGTTAAGCATGAGCGATTGCCATATATATAAGATTTTCATGATTTTCAATTGCATTTTTCGGCATCGTAATTAGATTAATTTTAATATATTAATTTAAAATCGAAAAGCGCATGAAAAGAGCTTTCGTTTGACGTATTTACTTTCTAAATTGATAAACTCTGTCAAAAGTTATAGCCTTATCATTTGGTCTATCTCCGTTTTTCCACCTCTGTACTGTTATCATCTATCATTATAATCAGTTACGAGTGCAAGTTACCGGCGTTTTGATTTTTTGAATTAAGTTTACTACTTCTAAATTGAAAAATAATACATTTTTACTGCTCAGTAGTAATTCTTAATTGCATTCATACCTGATATTTTTTATCCACTTGTGTCGAGTTATTCTGCTCGAAGGGAATTCATGTAGTGAACAAATCGTGCTCCTACTTCGGTGGTCGCAGAAGGGAACAAAACACCGCGCCATTATTGCGAATTATTACAGAATATTCCACAAATGACACAATTATTCATTAGAAATGAAATGGTGAATTGGCAAAGGTGAATGTTTACGCGAAAGAAATAACTGATAAGGCTATAACTTTTGACAGAGTTTATCAATTTAGAAAGTAAATACGTCAAACGAAAGCTCTTTTCATGCGCTTTTCGATTTTAAATTAATATATTAAAATTAATCTAATTACGATGCCGAAAAATGCAATTGAAAATCATGAAAATCTTATATATATGGCATTCGCTCATGCTTAACGTTGTTTTCATTTTTTTTCCGCCGTATCACTTTGTTTATGTTGCTTAATCGTTCGTTCAATCTCGTTCGAATGTGGTCAATTCGAAGAGAGAAAAAAACGAGCAGCACGTAGTCGATTGAAAAATCACCGCTCGTCATTTTTTTGTCGACGCGTGACACGTTCGGCGGCACTTTCACGCGACCGGAGCGGTAAAGGAAACAAACCGAGGAGGAAAAATTGCCACGAGGAGCGGCTGGAGGAGGAAGGGGAGGGGGGGGGGAGGGCACGAGGCCTCGACGTGCGTCCGTAAGTATACGCGTAACATCCATTAAAAACGTAAATACCTTTTTATATTAGTCCGAGTACTTCTCTTCTTTATCACGATAATTAATCTCAAATTGGCAGTCTCATAATGGCAACGTGAATGAAAAAACGCGAGTTACGATTAAAACTGTAAATTATGCCCTCTTAGAAAAGCCTCGATTTGTCCGGAGGCTAAATTCTGCCTTTGGTCGGGAATCGAAGGGTTTAGATAATAAAACGGTTGCTGGAATTGGTTGGAGGCAGCCTCTTGGCCGCCGAATTGCTTCGGCTCCGGAGGAAATCGTTGAACGATCGGTTGCGAAAATCTGTTAGGACCGTTCTGTTTCTGAAAATTACTCGAAGGTCCGAAGGAATTGGGAGCAGGGGTAACGAATTGCTGCTGCCTTTGTTGCTGCAACTGTTGCTGTCTGAGCTGCTGATTGTAGAGTTGCTGCGATTGCTGGACCAAGGAAGCTTGGCGTTGTTGTTCGATGATCTGTTGCTGGAAGAAGGGAGGATTGGGCGCAGGAGTAGTGGTGCTTACGAGGAATCTGCCGGGAGCTGGGGTTTGCACTTGAGGAGAGGGTACGAACGAGGGTAGTCTTTGATTGAAGTTGATCTCGTTGCCGAATTTCGGTACCTGTTGGTAGACGATGGTGTTATACTGGCCGCTGGCCGGATCGTAGACTAGCTCTGTGGAGTAGACTGGGTTGCTGGAGAGGCCTTTCGGGAGGGTTGCTTGCTGCGAAGGCTCCAGCTGGAATTTCTTGAATTGCTCGTCGAAGAATGGAGAAGGAGCTGCGGTTGAACTGGGCACGATGAACTGACCTCCTCGGGTGGTCTTCGGCAGGAAGGTGGACGGACTCGGGGTCACGGCGATTTGTACGATTTGCGGACGATACGTGGTGGCTGGCTGGTTCTCAATCGAAGATTGTTTGGTGGCAGCAGCTGCGGCGAATCTGGTACTAGCCGGAATGGTGACCCTGGTCAGCGGTCTGGAGGTGGTTCGGATCAGCTGTTCGTCTTCCCTGGCTCCGGGCCTGATCAAAGGTCTGGCCGGCTGTTTGATTTCCACCAATTGATTATTATCGTCGTCTTGCAGACTGTTATCGTTATTGAAACTCTGCTGGAAGTACGTAGTCGTCGGTCTGGGCTTGGCAGCCAACGGTCTCAACGCGAAATTCGGTCTACGCGGGATGTTCTGCGGAATATTCTCGTCTTCGTTCGACTTATCCTTCAGCTCGTCTTCCTCCTCTTGGCTGATGGAATTCGGATCGCAAGGATTACCAGAGACGTAGGTGAACTCTCGTTTATTACCGTCAGGATCGACATAACCGTATTTGCCCCTCACGACGCAATCGGTTCCCCTGGTTTCTTCCTTAAAGCTACCGTCGGCTGATTCGTAACCGAAAGTAAAAGATCCGTCGTCGTTGATTTTATTGTAATTTCGTATAGTCTGGACGGGCGGAGTTTTTGGTGCGGTTTCTTGCCTGGCACGAGCAGTCAGGTGTTGCTGGCCGCCGCCTGATGTCCGGCTGAAGCTCGGTCGAGCTATTATTACCGGAGCTGGTTCTTCTTCCGAACGGTCTTGCGGTTCTTCGGCATAGAAGAGCACCTGTCGAGGGGGCTGGCCTTGGGCTGCGGCTGCTGTAGGCTCTTCGGTGGTTGCTACCGCTTTTACGCGCACGCGACGTGCTTCGGATAGCGCCACCGAGACCAGTAGCGTCGCCGTCCAGAGTATTTTCTGCAAATAAATAGCGTTTATAAATTTACGTTTGTTATATGGAGGGGGAGGGGGTGGTAATCCTATCTCCTTCTCCTTTGATCGCTAAATATTCTCAAAAAATCTTTCGTCTTCTCACACGTCTATTACATTCAAAATTTCGAAACATACGTCAGATTTAGTGCTAAGTAAGTAGAACAAAACTGAGAAAAATTTATTTCTACATGAGGCGACAGTCTCTGCTTCTAATTATGTATTTGCTTTCATATTCAAAAAATGCACAAAACTCGAAAATTTAAAAAAGATTTCATTTTTATTCCAAAAAAATGAGAAGTATTTTAATGTGAAAAATAAAGAAATTTTTCTTCTTCAAAAAATTGAGATTTATTCTTTCAAAAATTAAGAGATTTTTTCACTCCAAAAAATTGAAAATAGAACTTCAAAAATTTGAGAAAGGAATTTTTTTTACTTCAAGAAATAAAAAAAAATTTACATAAAAAAAATTGAAAAGAATTTAGGTAAAAAATTTTCAATGTTCAATATGATCGATTTTTCTTTTCCAAAAAAATTTGAATATTTCTTTGATTCTAAAAATGAGATTTTTTCTCCAAAAAGTCAAGACCCCCCTCCCCTCCCCCCGAAAAATTGAGTGATTTTTTTTTTTTTACGCCAAAAAATTGAAAAAAGTTCAATTTCAAAAAATTTTAAATGCACGATGTAAATGATTTTTATTTTAATCTGAAGAATTGACCATTTTTTTCCAAAATGATAAATTTTTGTATCCTGACCCAAAAAAAATCAAAATTAGCTGTATTTGTATTCCAAGAAAATTCAGAAAAAAATTCCCAATTAATCATTTTACTCCTAGGTATAAATTCGAATTTTTTTCAAAAAAAATTAGGCATAAAACTGGATATTTTTGCTCTAAAAAATCGAATATCAATTTTTCCTAAAAATTTATAATTATTTTTATTTCAAAGGGAAATTTTTTTTAAGCTGGTTCCAAAAAAAAAATAGATAGTAACAATTATTTTTTATTCCAAAAAAATCCTGATTTTTTTTTCTCTGCATAGTTGAGAAATACAGTATTTTTAGGTGCTCTGAAAAAGTTGAAAAAAATGAAAAAATTTTTTTTTGAAAAATTTTAGAGATGTTTTGAGCTCCAAAAAATTGAGAAATATTTTATTCAAGAGAATCCTTTTTTTGGAAAAAGTAGGTGCTGTCAAAGCACACTTGGAATAACCTGTAGTCAGGCATGTGAAATGCACAGTTGCAAAAAAAAACCAATTAATTAAAATAAAACTGACTAAAAATTAATGGGGAAACTTGAAAATGAATTAGTTTCAAGAAATTCAAAATAATTATTTATGAAGATTGAGAAACCTCGAAAATTAGGGAAGAAAAATCGAAATGATTGAAGGTAAATCAATGTTGAAAGTTGATGAATGTTTAAAATTTAGATGAAAGTAGAAATTCAAAAAAATTAATAATTGAAACAGTTCGTTCAATTCAAATTTAAAATGACTAACAGTTGAAAAAAATTATTGATCAATTTGTGAAATTCAGTCAACTTCTTAAAAAAATTTTAAAAATTCAATTCTAAAAACTAAATAAATTTCTACAATTTTAAAAATTTTATAATTTTTTTGCAATTACCTGCATCAATTTTTGGCATTCAGCTCATTTTTTTCAAAGCAAAATAAAATTTTTATCAAAGCAAGTTACTGTCCAAGTATACACAGAAACACTTTTAAAAATTGACAGAATTCTTGAATGCAGTAGCCTAAACCTTCAAAATTAGGTAAAAACTGAAAATTTTCAAAAATTCATGATAAAATTGATAATTATTTCGTTAATTTTTAAACTGTAATAAATTTTAAAAACTTGATCCATTTTTCAAGATTTATAAATTTTTTCAATAATAGAAATGTGTAAAATTTTCGAAATTTGGTAGATCCTTCAATTTTGAAAATTGCAGCATTGTAGCATTGTAGCTTTATTTTTTCCAAAGGGGCGTCCAGTTGTAATTTTATAAACGTTGAATATTTTCCCCAAGAAATTAAGATTTTTTTCAATTACAAAAAAATGAAATAAAAACAACAAATAATCAAAAAAATTGAGAATTTTATTCCTATCAATGTGCTTATAGATTTTTTTTTTCGAAAAACAGAATTTTTATTCTGCAAAACATATTTTTTCCTCCCCCAAAAATTTTCAGTTTCATTATGCGAGAAAATTAAAATAATATTTGTTTACTCCATTTTTTTTTTAAATTGGCCATCGCAAGAAAATTGAAAAAAAAAACGGAAATTGGGTTAAAAAAATCAGGTGGGTACTATTTTTCGTCATAAATATGAGATTTCTTGAAAAACAAATGAAAGGCCTTTTTCTCTTAAAAAGGTAAAAAAAAAAATGACGCTTTTAACTGGACAAGAATCAATAATATACCAAGATAAGCATTATTTTTTATTCGAAAAAAAAAAAAAATTGTGAGAAAGTATTGAATGATTTTTTACTCTAAAAAATTAAAGTTTTTTTTTTATGCACAAAACTAGGGTTTGCTTTATCTTGAAAAATTGAACAATTTTTTATCCATTTTTTTCTTTAAAAAAGTGAAAAAATGTTCACACTGACTTCAAAAAAATCTTCCAATCATTTAATTCTAAGAATTGAGAAAACTCAGATTTTGTTCCAAAAATTTGAAAAATATTTTTGAGATTTCTTTTCCAATGAAATTAGAATTTTTTCTCTCTAAAAAAGAAATAGTACTATTTTTCTTCAAAAATTGATCAAATTTCCTCAAAATAGAAATCGATACGCGCATAAATTCGTGAGATATGGTTAAATTGCGCAGACCCAACACACGCAGTAGTCGTAAGGAGGAGGTCATTAAAACCCATAAGCACCCAACTTTACGAAACAACGACCGCAAAAATGTTCGATCATTAACTAAGATACTACGAGAGATAATTAGACGGTCTGCGGTGTGTGGGTCTGGGTATTGTTTATAAAATAAAGTACTTAATAACGACGACGACGACGACGTTGAAAAGCACGCCGCCATCGCCATCACCGACATTGAATAAACGCTCTGCAAACGTTTCATGTACAAACGTAACCCAGATCTTTGACCAGCTTGTACCAATTTTTTTTTTCTCTTTTTTTTTCTATAAACATAGCCTCTTTATCATCGCTAATGGACGTTCGATTACGTAATGGTCAAATTGCAATTGCCGCAGCATCGAACGAATCGCTCAAAACGACCAAGTAATTTTAAATACAATTTGCGTAGACAAACGAAACAGACTTATCGAACACTGACACCGAAGTCGACGCGTCTGCGTCTATGGTTGGCTCATAATTTAGTTACTTTCAAAGTCAAGGATATCGTTGACGGTAGATGCAGAAAGAATGAGAGCGAATATCGCGAGGAACCTTGGAAAGGCTCCATTTATGCGAATCGGTTCGCCGAAAAGAATTATCTGCCTACCTGGGACCTATACACGTTGTTGCAATATTAAATGGACGACGCGATGAGTTAACCTGCGATACAATAAAGTAATTATCTGTGTATAAAGAGTATAAAGTAGCGTTCTCATACGAAAACCAGTGCAATTTTACGAGGCGTTTTGTAAGTTCGCTTTTCAACACGGTTAGATTTTTTAAACATGACCGAATGATGCGGATTGACGAAAGGTGTCTACTAAATAGCTGTATTATGCGGCGATAATTACTAAGCAGCTTGAAAGCAAGCGGGTGTATTGACATGAGAGAGACTGTGTTTCATTTTTAGCCGTCGTGATGTTATTATTAAAGAAGATGAAAATTAATAACGCCAAAGTGAAGATGAGTATTTTAGACAACGTGATGTGACAATCGCTTCTATTAAGAGGTAATCAAATCAATTTAATTTTGAATTCATCAATTTTTATCAAAATTACTTATGTTGTTTTTATAATTTTTAATTTTGTTCACAATTTTGTTCAAAAATGAAATTTTCAAATGCAAAATTTTTTTAAATTTGTGTAAACTTTTTTTTTCAAAATAATTTGATCTAAAATTTTTTCAATAGATAAACAATTAAAATTTTTTTAACATAAGTTATCAACAAATTTCTTATAATTTCATTTGGATATAGATTCATAACTATTTTGTTTAAAGAACAATTCTTTCAAAACTTGGCTCAAAAGAAACACATTTTTTTTTAATTTTGTAGAAAAACGTTATTGTTCAAAATTTTTCTGGATTCCTACTTTTCAAAATTTTATTAGTTCCATTTGAACAAAAATTTTTCAAATTGACAAAAAACGTTTTTTTCTATTTAAAAAAAAAAAAAAAAAAAATTGTTGAAATACTTAGGTACTAATTTTTTTATGTTGCAGGGAAACAAGGATTGTTTAGAAAAATTTTGTTCACAATTATTTTTATTAAAGCTTTGCTCAAAAGAGTCTAACCGGGTTTATATGGGTGATTTGGCCCTGAGCACCGATTTTTGAATTTTCCAGTGGAAGTTGGTCCTTATGGTCTAAAACGCCCGTGACAACATTTTTAGCTCGATATCTCACCCCTAGCCTCTTCTAGGGGGATTTTATGTGGATTTTCGTTAAAAATTTTCAACTTTGGCGGTTTTTAATCGATTTTTTTCAAACTTACATGGATGATAGTTGGTAGGTACCAAGGGTAATTTATGGAATTTTTTAGAAAAAAATTTGAGCACATTTTTCAAGGTCAAATGGGCATTTTAAGCTTTCTAGCGGTAATCCCTTTCGGAGGTGCAATTCTGAAAAAAATATATATTGTGTACTTTGTCTCTTATTTCTGGAACAAAAAAATTCAACACACCGTATAAACCGTTGGTATCGGTGTGTCAAAATTAGTTAATACTATGATGATAAATTCCCTGCGGAGAATTCCTAGGGTTTGAACCTCCCCTTGGTGAGGTCACCCAAGTGAGTTACCGCTGGGTCTGAGTATTAAAAAAAAATAAAATAAAAAAAAAAAAAAAAAAAAAAAGATGTACAACCCCATATATATGCAAAATTTGAAATCATGGTGCGTCACCTTCAAAAATGCAAAAAATCGAATTTTTTACCCATTTTTCCACCTTAAATGGGTCATTTTTTGTCAAAAAAAATTTTCCTTCAAATTTATCAAAAAATACGTATTTTTACACCACTCACCCGATTTTCATTCAAATTCATCCATTTTTCATGATTTATGTGATTTTTGTTTTTTTGCATCTGATATGTGAATTGAAAAATTGAAAATTAACGATTTTCATCAACGATGATTTCAGATGAAAAAACTAATTACAGATTCGTATTCAATTGTTCAAAAACATCGATAAACCTTATTTAATAACAAATTGACTTGAATTGTTAATAAAATTCACATTTTTACACCCCCTAATTCTTTGATTAAAAATTAAATGATCGATTCTTTTTTATAATAAACAATTTTAAGGGTATCCCATTAAGATAGGTGAAATGCCCTTGTTCTCAGATTTTGGAATAAATCTATTGTTTGATGCCCCTAAAAAACATTTTCCGCCGAATAAATTTTTCCGCCCCCGCCCCCACCAAGTGCTCGATTAAAAATTTTGTTCTTCAAAAAATTGATGTTTTTTTTCACAAAAAATTGAAGATTTTATTTTAAATTGTTGGATCCCACCCCCAAGAAAATTCAGAAATGTTACTGTACCAAAATATTGAAGAATTGAAAAAAAAAAGATTTATTCATGTGTTTTAGGAAAATTCAAAAAAAAAAACTACCCGTAAAATTGAAATTTTTTTTCCAAATATTGAAGGATCTTTTTTCTTTCACAAATTGAAGTTTTTTTTCCTCCAAAAAAATTGAAAGATTGTTTTTGCAAAATATTGAAGGATTTTATTTTTTTACTTCAAAACAATTGAAATTTTTTTAAAATTTAAAGTTTTTTTTTTCAAAAAAATCGAAGAATTTTTTTAATAAAGATTTTATTTGCTTCGAGAAAGTTCAGAGTTTTTTTCCTCCCAAAAACTTTTAATATTTTGTTTTTGTTTCTTAAAAAAGAATTTTTTCTTTCGAAAAATTAAAAATAATGACTTTTTGTTTCAAGAAAATTCAGAACTTTCTTTCAAAAAAAAAGTCCAAAATATTGAAACACCCAAATGAAGATTTTTTTATTTCAACAAAATTCAGAAATTTCATTCTATCAAAATATTGACTTGCCAAGAGGGGTGGGGAGGGAAAATTTTTTCGACGGAAAATGTTTTTATGGGTGCCATACAATATCACAGATTTATTCCAAAATCTGAGAACAAGGGCATTTCACCTATCTTACTGGGGTACCCTGAAATTTAATTTTTAATCAAAGAATTAGGGTGTAAAAATGTGAATTTTATTAACACTTCAAGTCAATTTGTCATTAAATAAGGCTTATCGATGTTATTTGACCAACTGAACACGAATCTGTAATTAGTTTTTTCATCTGAAATCATCGTTGATGAAAATCGTTAATTTTCAATTTTTCAATTCACATATCAGATGCAAAAAAACAAAAATCACACAAATCATGAAAAATGGATGAATTTGAATGAAAATCGGGTGAGTGGTGTAAAAATGCGTATTTTCTGATAAATTTGGAGGAAAATTTTTTTTGACAAAAAATGGGCAAAAAATTAGATTTTTTGCATTTTTGAAGGTGACGCCACATGATTTCAAATTTTGCATATATATGGAGTTGTACATCTAGACAAAGTATACAATATATTTTTTTTTCAGAATTGCACCTCTGAAAGGGGTTACCAAAATGGTCGCTAGAAAGCTTAAAATGCCCATTTGACCTTGAAAAATGTGCTCAAAATTTTTTCTAAAGAATTCCATAAATTACCCTTGGTACCTACCAACTATCATCCATGTAAGTTTGAAAAAATCGATTGAAAACCGCCAAAGTTAAAAAATTTTAACGAAAATCCACATAAAACCCCCCCTAGAAGAGGCTAGGGGTGAGATATCGAGCTAAAAATTTTGTCACCGGGGTTTTAGACCATAAGGACCAACTTCCACAGGAAAATTCAAAAATCGGTGCTCAGGGCCAAATCACCCCTATAAACCCGGCTAGACTCTCTTTAGGAATTGTGACAAAAAAATCTTTGAAAACTTATTTAAGCAAAAATTTTTTGAATTCGTAAAAGTTTATTTAAACACATTTCAATTAAGGAGAAATTTTTTTTCAAGCACTGATTTTTTTCAAATGATTTTAAAGAATATTTTTCAAAAACATTTTCAATTTTTTTTTTTTAAGTTTAGGTAGTTGAGAATCTATTTTTTGTTCAAGCGTTTACACTGTTAATTTCGAACATTTAAATTTTATTTAAAACAATTTAACTTAATTTTCGAATTTGAGAAATTTAGAAAAATTCTCAAAATGGAGCCTAATGAGATTTGAATAGAACTACTCGTGCCCATCAATTTTCACCAAAATTATCATTCAAAAGTATTTTACTGCAGATCTAAAGCTTCCATAGGCAATTTTTTTCAGCATTTCGAAAATTTTTCTCAAACCCCTAAGAGAAATCCGCATCAATGGAGAATAATTTTTTTCAACCAGATTAGAGGGGTCAAAGGATTATCGTAATAAACTCCCCGTTGAAAATAAGACGACACACCTGTAAATTTCAAGATGAGCGAAGGGAAAAAAAAAGCCACCGTCGTTATGTACAAACAGATTAAGAACACGTACGTAGTACGTACACCTTGTTGGCATAACTAATCGACTAGAAAGAACTGGTTCGTTGCAGAACATCGCAAATACACTGTTTAAAAAATTTTCCCACACAATTTGCAGCAGCAATAGTGCATGAAAGACATCATCTTGGACAATTTTTTATCATCATAGGAGAAAATACCCATCATCGTTCGGATGAAGAGCGCCACTCGAGAATGCCCGAGAGTATTCGTAAATCAGAATTCAGAATGTTGGCTAGGACATGGACGAAGGGAAGAATATAATTGATGAAGTACGCACGTAGAAGAAATTTCTATGCATTAAAGACGGTAAATCTGAATTATTCGCCTTTTGAGACGTACAAATACTCGTATCTAGTATCTCTATACGTCTACGTACCTTCTACAGACATCAGCACTAGCACACGCAGCCTCACTTACAAATAATTCCTCGATAGATGGGCATAGAGACGCTGCCGCCGAGTACGAGGATAAAGTCGTCGTATGTGTAGAAGGTACTCGAACGTACATTTAGATAAAAAAAAAAGAGCTTTAATCGTGTTAATCGTGACTGTGTACAGCTACATAAGCTGTGGCCTATTTTATTAACCACAATGTTATTAGGTACATACGATTATATTGTATAGTGCTATGTACAGAGAGCTATACAGACACAGACTATACAGAGTACGTAGGTACCATATAGTCTGGCATTTCTTCTCGTTTTATTTATTTTTTTGCTCTTGTCGTCGTACGTTGTACCTATTCCGCCATCTTTTCTATCCATTTCCTAGTTTATAAGGTGCAATTCTGCCATTTCAAGAATTACGTACTCCACTACCTACGTACGTAGATAGAACATCATCTGTGGTATTCAAGAGTACTCGCCCTTGCGGAAAACTACAAGTTGTCACAAGTAGAATTTATGATAAGTTGTAAATTCGAAGGTGTTATGACAACTTGCAACAACTTATTTTAGGTATGAGTTGTCTCAAGTATTCCTAATACGTAAATTCAAAGGTGTTATGACAACGTGTAACAACTTATTTTAGGTATGAGTTGTCTCAAGTATTCCTAATACAAGTAATCAGGACAACTACCAAAAACAAATCTTCGATTACCATTGATACCTTCAAGTTGTGATAGTGTCAACTAACTTGTAACAACTAACTGAGGTATAACTATTCACTACATATACATAACATGTTCACAACAATACATAATGGTATAACTATTCACAACTTATTACAGCAAGTATTCACAAAATGTGAGGTATTTATAACATGCTTATTCACAACACACTATATCTGCGAGTATCAAAATGACCCTCAAAATTTCTGAATTGATAAAAATCTCACAACTCCATGCAAAATTGTGAAAATCGGCTTGTGGGGGTTTTTCGCAGCGCTGAATTCATTTTTCATTTTATTTTGACTCTAGACCCAAGAGGGACTTCAGGGGGGAGGAGCAAAACTCAAAATTACCAATAATGGCATGTGGGGTGTGTAAATCTAGGTTTTCCTAGGTGCTGAATTTGTTTTTGATATCGATTTTGACAAATTCTCAATAGGGATTTCGAGGGGGGGAGGGGCAAAACTCAAAATTAACAAAAATGACATGTGGGGTATACAAATTAAGGTTTTCTTACTTCCTGAATTCGTTTTTGATATCGTTTTCGAAAAATTCTCAACTAGGTCTTCAAGGGGAGGGGCAAAACTCAAAATTCATCATAATTTTGAAGCATTTCTGGTACATTTTCGATGGAAAATTACTGATAAGTTTTCTATTTCTATTTCGAATTGAAATTTCATATTATTATATTTTTAAATCAAATTATTTGTACAGTCATGCTGGAAGCCTAGGACCACGATGATCGATGGGGCAGCAAAAAAACAACTGTTTATGAATTATCAAAATAAATTTGGCGTTATCCATCATGAGAAGGGTACGATTTTCTTTAAAAAATGAGGTGGAAAACAATCCTAAAAAATGTTTAAAATTTCAACTTTTTAAAAGAATACTTTGGAGACCTGTATGTTTCATGAATCATGATTTACATAATCCAAGAGTGATGGACAGTTATAAAAAAAATCATTTTACAAAACGAGTTACTGAATTTTTTCAAGTTGTATGAAAATACGATATAGTGAGATAATAATGGTCTGAAACTTTTGTCAATAAGTCCAAGTATTCAGTTGAATACTTGTCCATTGAAAACTTTTCCAACTACAAAGTATTCAAAGTTGTAGAATACTTATCTACTGACAACAACTTCTGAAGAACAAGTTGTTTTCACATTGAAGAGTTGCTACAAGTAAATGAATACTAATCCATTTACAACTATTCTTGAAAAATAAGTTGTTTTGTAAAATACAACTTGTTAACAACTATGGATTACTTGTTGATGACTATTTACAACTTGTACTTTTCCGCAAGGGTCGTATTATGTTCGTACCTTTCCTCCGAGAACGAGCCGTCATTTACCATTTTCTTTTTTTTTTATAGAATCAATTTGAAAATATACATACGTTTAGAGAAAGTGAAGGGCTTTTTACCTTCGGATTACCATTCGTTAATTAGTACACGCGATTATAGTGAACTGACGCGCCTCCTCGCTCGTCCCAAAAGATAATATCTTTGGCCGCAGAAGCAGGCAGATGAAGATCGCGCACCGGAACAAAAAACGAATTTATCAGACTGCTTAACATTCGCTTACTATGATAAGACGATAGATACCGGTCTGGTCATCATCTTGGCATATCTACTCGTATTTGACGGACTCTGCAGCGCTTCTGGTTAATTTTATTGATTCATTGTATAGTGTGCGGCGGAGGCTGGACGCAGGCAAGCGCGATAGTGGAGGCTGCAGAGTGCAGATCATGCAGACGTAGTATGTAACGGGTTCGGTCGTAAAAGAAACGCGGTTGCAAAAAGATCATAGCACGCTTCGCTGGTCTGGTCTCTTCTCGTTGTCTTGTTGACATTAGAGACCTACGGAAATATACTCCTTCGCTTCGTTCGGCTACCGCGAATAAATAATTAACCTTTGAAAGCCGCAAAGCGGTTCTCATTGTTTTTACGGCGCACTTCAATGATAAACGAGTGCCACGAAGCCACGATGGGGGCAGGTTACAGGTTATATGTACTCGTACGCATATATCTTGCGAATGTTCTAAAATAATCGTATAATATAATACGTATAATGATGGATGGGTCGACGATAAAGTGTAGGTACGCAAGGTCGAAGCCAAACTATAAATTCTGTACAAATACGTAAGTACGTGCGTGTGGATATAGGATTTTTTTGATTTTACGACGCGATTTGCAACGAGCAACAATTAAAGGTCGAATACCAAGCAACTCTTGTTGTTGTTGTTTTTCTTTGCACGTTACACTTGGATTGGCTGCAGTTTAATTCTGAACAGTTTGACCTGATCTGAGGGCACCTACAACTCCTTAAATCTACCACAATGTTGAGAAGTTTCGCCTTTTAAACCCCATCTCTATTTTTTGTCTTGAATAATCAATGACCATTTTCAAAATTCCACTCAATCTTGATTTTTTTTAAAAAGCAATTTAGAGAATTTTCAAAATTTAGTTAAGTACCTATAATATAGGTCAATTTTTTTTTTAAATTTCTAATTTCAAAATCTGTTGAAAAAAATATCAAAAAAAAAAATGTTGAACATTTTTCAAGAAAACTCCACAGAAGAAATGACTGCAATTTTTAAAAATCATTCCAAAAATAAAACTTTTATTAGAAACGTATTTTGAAATTTTTTCAAAAAAAAAAAAAAATCAACAAAAATTGAGAATCAGAAATTTTTTGGTAATCAAGTCTGATAATTTTGAATAAAATAGGTAAGTACATATCAATATTAAAAAAAAATCGTTTCCGAAATATTTTTACAAGTCTAACTGATTTAAAAAAATTGAATTTTGAATTTTTCCGTTACAACAGATGAAAATATTCAAAAAATGTCCACAATTTTTTTTCCACTTGAATGACAGAATTCAAAATGGGGGGGAGGGGGGGGACATAATCCTCAACCTAAAAGCAACATTGGCAGAATTTTTTGAAAAATCATGATCTTCAAGCCAACTAAGCAATGAACTTGTGCAATTTGCAGGACCAGCAAGACCCTTAAACTCTTTGCTTACGTTAGAAATTTTGAATGTGCATTTTTTTTACAAAGCCATTCATATTTTTTTTCAATTTCACAAAATTCGAAAAAATATAGCGAAATACCAAAAATTTTATCAAAATAATATGAGAACATGATTAATTGATTAATATACGATCATGGATCAATAAAATTTATCAAATTTGAACATTATTATACTCGTATATCTGATTTTTTTATATAAGAAACTGAGCTCGTTTTTCAAAAAAAAATATCAAAAATTCAAAAAGTCAAAAAAATTCCAAAATTTATTGGGGAATTTTTTGAAAAAATTTTCAAATGTTTTTCTCACAGTAATGATCCATTTTTCAAAGAAATACGTAAAATATATTGATTTCATTTAAATTTGACAAAATTTTAAAAATTGATAAAAATACTAGAATTTTTAAATGTTGAATAAGCATAATTATAAATAATTTCCCACCCCTTTTCAAACCATGAATTTTTTTAAATTTGAAAAAATTTGAATATTCGACAACATTTTTAAATTTGAAATTTAAAACTACGCAAAGTTCAAAATCTTCAGCAAATTAAACAAAAAATCCAAAATTTCACAAGTTTAAAAATTTTTTACATTAGGTACGAATAGAAATTTCGAAAGAAAGCATTTTTACCAAAACCTTGGAAAATTCTATTCAGACAAAATCACAAATCACAGAAATAACGTTGTTTAACAAAAAAAGAAAAAAACTACAAATTTTGCTCCTTGAGCAAATTTTAAGAAGTGTTTTAAAGCAAAAATTATAATAAAAAAAAAATGAATAAAAAAATGGAAAAATATTTTCTATGGTTGAAAAGTTTTGAAAAATTATTCTTCAACAGAATTTCAAAAAATGGTTCTTGGGAAGATTTTTTTTTTAAATGTTTACAGGAAAATTTTAAAAATTCAAATAGTACAAATATTAATAAAATTTGAAAAAAAATTACTTCCAAACGATTGAGTGTTTTCAACTGCAATTTTTTCCAAGAAGTGACAGGGAAACATTTCCTTTATTTTACCCAAGTCAAAAAGTGAATTTTTCAACAGAATCATAAAAATCATATTAAGTACATATTTTTAACAAAATTTTAAAAATTACCGCTGAGTTTTTCAATTTTTTTCAGCAAAGTCACAAAGAAATAGGTTTTGTTTGAAAAATTGAAAAAAAAAATGAAATTTTCAACAAAATCCCACAAAATTAATTAAAAATTTTTTTTTTAATGTAATTTGTTTTGATCAACATTTTTGAAAAATTTCAATCCAAACAAGAGAAGAGTTTTCAAAGTAAAATACTTGAGTATAGGTATTTTAAAAAATTTTCGTGATGAAATTTTTAATTTTTTGTTTGAACCTCAAAAATTTGTTATTTGACGAATTTGAAAAAATTAAAAAAAAAAATAAAAATTGCTTACGTAGGTACTACATAATTTTTTTTAAATCGAATTGTACGCAATTTTGAGCAAAAACATAGTGTCAGTAAGAATTTTTCCTTTTTCAAAAATTATCTTTTTTTTTTACAAAGTTTGACTAAATTTTTAGAAAATTACTATACCTCAAAAATGACAAAAATTTCGAAACCCACCTTTCTAAAAAAAACTAGAACTAAAAGTTATCGTTAGATGATTTTTTTTAATCGACTAAAAAAATAAAAAACTTAAAAAAAAAAACTGTGTTTAAATAAAATTTTAAGAAATTGGTTTTGGGCAAAATTTAATTAAATTTAATCCAAACAAATTTTGAAAAGAAGCTTTTTTTCAACAAAAATTTTAAAATGTTCATACATAACAAATTACAAACAAATGTATTCTGCAGAATTGGAAAACATCGTGTTCAAACATGATTCTAGAAAATTCAAGATTTAACAAAATCTGAAATTTTTTTTTTTTTTTTTTAAATTTAAGGTATCTAAAACATGATCAACAGTTTTTTCTACTCAATTAGAGACATCACTTTTATTTTTTCAGGCTTTTTCAACAATACCAAAATTCAAAAAAAAAATCTCTGATCTTGAAAGTCATTTTACTGAAGTTTTGCAATTTTTCACCATCAGGGTGTCTACATTAATTTTTTTTTGAAAATTCATGACTTTTTCATGTCTTTTTCATGACCTTTTTCATGAACAATATTTTAACATTTTCAGGGACCCTCCCCTCTTCCAGCATGAGTGTAACTTGGAATGAATATTTGGGGGGGGGGGGAGCAAAAAAAAATCCTTATTTTTCCCCGGTAACGCAGCAAGGATGAAATCATGGAGGGGGTTCAACTTTCAGGGGTGGTCATTTTGAAATAAAAATTTTCATTTTTTCTTCGAAAACAAAGAGAGCTGTATTTTGGTATTTTATGTCCTTAAGCAGAGAAAAAATTGCACCCCCAAACAGTGACGAACTGAAAGAATTTTTCAAGGGAAAAGGGCAGAATTACTGAAAATATCAAATTCAAGTACCGAAAATTTGAAACTTTAGCAAATGAGATGAAAATAATATTTCCCGAAGAAGCGAGGGAAAATTTTTTTGAAAAAAACTGCAATTTTGAGTTAGAAAAATGTAAATTTGAACTACTGAAAGTTTCAATTATGTTATCAAATAGAAAGCAAAATACTGCTCGAGCGTAGCGAGAGCGAAATTTTTTTAAAGAAATATTCAATTATAAAAGAAAAAAAGGGCAAATTTTGCCTAATAAAAAAAAATTCATGACCTCCAGCAGCAAAATTCATGACTTTTCATGACCTAAGGATTTTTTTGAAAAATTCATGACTTTTTCAATGACTTTCATGACCCATTTTCAAATTTCATGACTTTTCATGACTTTTCATGATTTTCATGACCTGTAGACACCCTGACCATTTTCCCACTTTTTCTTTTTTTTTACGAAAAAAAAACCGTCGCTATTGATTCCATCAAAATCTCCACTACCCTTCCTTCTCACTCATGAATAATTTATAAAATACCTAATTGAAAAAACTCGCTTTCATCTTCCAAGAAAAAGTAAAAGTAAACTGGGGAAAAATCTACACCTACTCGACAAAATTGTAACACGAAACAAAAAGTTATTGAGCAACCTGATGTACTCGTACTATAAGTAAGGTTGAGATACTAATGGATGGCCATAATGAGAGGGATCATACCTACAGGAAAAAATGCCGATATGATTACATGGCACCGTCGATGATATACTAGTACGTAGGTTATTCGTGGAAACACCAGTCTGCAGAGTAATGATCTAGTTTACCATCGATCTTAATGCCATTACGTAGATCTACGAGTACGTTAGGTTAGGTATATGCTAATAATAATACCCAGAACGAACGCGACGCCGAAGCCGAAGCCGAAGACGACGACGACGATGCAACCAGCGGTCAATATCTGTAATAATTTCCATGATGATTGAAACACGCGCTCGCTTATCTAATAATATTGAAAATTATTCGAGCAGCCCCCGAGGACACAGTTGCCACTTTCTAAAACCAAACAACAACAACAACGATGACGACCAAGACCGAAGTCGTAGAATACTCTTCGTAAGCGGAGGGAATTTTATTAAGTAATTCGACGTGACCAGTAGTCGCATAAGCCAGCGCTCAAGAAGTCTGATGAGTAACCAGAGTACCGCAGGAGCACCTGCTAGGCATTCAAAGAAGATCTGCTCTGGTTTACCAAAAGGAAGACGCGATGAACCGGATAAGTATTATGGAGATGTAATTACAGTCGATAATTAATCTATCGATTGACGCTGGTTGTTGGTAAATTACGTAAAAGTACGCACCTACAGAACAGACTACTGAGATACTATTGGAGCGATCTTGCTCCATATTTGTACATTCCACGTGCTTTATGAGGACAGCTCACGAGACCGTCGGGTCGGTCACTATAATACTACGCAGGTACGCCACTTCCACGAGTGGGTAAATTAATTAATGTAGTTATTATTACGAAATACCCAACTACCGGACGGGAAGGCGCAGCGCGCGTGCAAAACGAGCAGGAAATCGAAGAAAGTACGAGTCGTATCGTATGCTACGCCTTTGAACCAATTCAAAACGAGTACCATACCTTATTATTAGGTACGATTTTAGCACGCGGAATGCGACTGGACGTGGATTTTCTTACGTTCGGTTCTGCCATCAGGTGCGTCCATCGCCATCTCTGGTACAATATCTAGGTGTTTCTGTACGTACAGGAATTTCATCCTGATCGCCGCTGCAGCCGCACCACAGTGTCCTGATTCCAGATATGGTACGATTCTCAAATAGAGTGCTGTGCTCGGCTCGAGTACTATCTGCAATGATGAGAAAATTGCTACGATATTCCTGGTGCGCGTTCGCTCGTTCTCACGTCGTCTATCGAGAGCCAGATCTGTAGGTGACTCGTCTAGTTATCTGATGTGCCATCCTCCCTGGCGCGATCACGCGCAGCTTGCGTACAATGTAATCGATTTCTCGGTACGAAGATGTCAACGATGTGCTTTATGGAGATGAAAAAAATTGGCTAAAATGTCCAGATTCTTCAATTCGAACGCACCATTGGCTCATTATGAACACTTTGAACGACTCCGAATCAACGATTATACAGGGTGTTCCGGAAGTCAACGATCAAACTTGTGATTTTGAATAATTACAACTTCATGTGCAGTTGCTGGTTGCTGCCCACTAGGGTGGCCCTTATTTTACCTTTTTCGACTTTTTAAATGTCTTACCCACCAAAGTGTGTTCATTTTATGAGAAAATAATTCCATATTTTTTATTTTTCTCCTAACTGAATTTTAACCCGTGCCGGGTCATCCCCCCCCCCCTTTTCTTGGAAAAATGAAAAAAATTCACCGATTTTCAAAATCTTGCACTTTTTTGGAGATGACCCATCAAAGTTGTTCCTTGTCATGAGAATGAACTCCCAAGTTTTTATTTTCCCTCCAACTTGATTTTATGTGGTACCTGGGGGCTCCCCTAATTTTTCAAAAAAATCAAAAACAAGAATAATTGAGCAAAATCGTTCCTTTTAGCATTTCAAGTTGTTGCATTACGTAAGAGAAAAATTCCCTATTTTTCATTTTCCCCTAACTCAGTTCTAAATGGACCCACAAGCCCCCCAAATTAAAAAAATTATGAAAAAATACCAATTTTTTGAATTTTTTCATTTTTTTGGTTCTAACCAATGAAAGTCGTTCCATTTGAGGCAAAATGATTCTCAATTTTTTATTTTTCTCTCAGCGTTATTGTAAGTGGCACCCCAGTGTCCCCTTTAAAAAACAAAAAAAAACTGAAAAAATTCACAGATTTTCAATTTTTTTTGCTATTTTGAGGTTTTAATGTTCTGTGTCACGGGAATGAATTCTTTCACAATTTTTTTATTTTCTTCCCAACGTGAGATAGTAAATTATACCTCAAGCCCCCCCCCCCCCAATTTTTTCAAATAAACAAAAAGATTCATTTTCCCGACCTAAATTTTCAACGATGCAGAGAGCCGAAGTATTATGAAAAATTTTCTAATTCTGGCATTTTTATTCATAGTTGAATAACCTCTCAGCATTGGTTTTAGCATGAAATGCGTCCCGGATTTTCCCGTGAATTGAATTTCTAGTTACACATAGATGCCCCTTGAATTGTTCATTTTCATGAAAGAAAAAAATCCTGTTTTTATTAATTAATTCCCTTACTAAATTAAAGCGATAAGGGGACACTGGAGTGCCACTTACAATAACGCTGAGAGAAAAATAAAAAATTGAGAATACAGTAATTTTTTATACCTATTTATGTATTTTGATTACTTTTTTTTTTGAATTTACTGAAAAAAAAATTCAGAACTTTTGCCCCAGAAATTTTTTTTTAACCTGCAGATTTTTTTTTTTTGTTGAAAAAATACATTAAAATTGACATAAATTTTTTAAATTGTTATGAAAATAGATTTTTCCAAAATTTCATCCAAACGAAATTTTTTCAAATTCTATTAAAAGTAAAAATAAGTACATAAATAATGAGTCTTTTTAAAATTTAAAAAAAAATTGTAATTACAGCTGTAGGAAATTTCTTGGGATTTTTTTAACACAAATTTTTCAAAAATGTTTATCGAGTACCATTTTTTAAATTTTGCCAAATTATACTCAAAAGAAAAATTTCTTCGATTTATTTGAAATCGGATTTTCAATTTTTTTTTTGAATACTTACACAAGATACTTTTTTTTCTTAAATATGTTTATTTTTTGTAGCTCAAGTTTAATTCCGCTGAAATCAAATTTTTCGAAAATTTGGTCATTCATTTTTTTTTAAATGTTGCAAAAAACAAAATTTTGATTTTTGTAAAAAAAAATTTTTTCGAGCATCACGTTTTCAAATATTCGAATATAAAATTTTAAAATATCATGTTCTTGAGAAATTCTTTCTGATTTTTTTTTTAACCAGGATTTTTAAAAATTTTGTCCAATGTATTTTTTCAAATTTTGTTTCAAAATAATTTTAAATGTTGCAAAAATAATTTTTTATTCAAAGTTTGTGATTTTTTTCTTTCAAATTCTATTCAAATTCACATATATTTTTTTGAATTTTGTTAAAAACTGATTCTTTAAAAATTTTATCCAAAAGCAATTTTTAAAAAAAATATTCAAATAATAGTAGGTATATATAACATTTCGAAAATTTGTTGAATCAATTTTTCTAAAATTACGTTCAAGAGAAATTTCTTTAGATTTTTTTCAACTCAAAATTAAAAAAAAATTCAACACATGTTTTACGAATTTTGTTGATACTAAGTATTTCTTCTCGAAATCTTGTTAAAAATATATTTATTCGAACATAAAATTTTCAAACTTTTCAAAAAATTTCCAACAATAAGGTAATTTTTTTTTAATTTTATTGAAATGCAAGTTTTTTATAAAATAATCTTGTTTAAGGGAAGTATTCTTTACATTATCTAGTATTTATTTGAAAACCATTTTTTCAAATTTTGTTTCAGAAATTTTTTTATTGAATTTTTTCCAACAGGAATTTTTTTATGGTGTCTAGAGGAATCCCCTATAAAATCACTACTTTTTCACTACTAGGTACCCATAAAATTTGATTTTAGTCAATTTCAAAAAAATGAGAAATTGCATTTAATCAATGACAAAGGCTACCATTTGGTTCAATACAAAATCCTACCCTAACTGATATTGAGAAAATTTTTATTTTCAGTAAATTTCAAAAAATGACAATATGAATTCAATCAATGACAAAGGCTACCATTTGGTTCAATGCAAAATCCTACCCTAGAAAAAATTTCAAATAGCTAGAAAAATTTCCATATCATCAATATGGAGAAAAAATTAACTTTAGGTATTGTTTGTAGACAAAATGGATTTTTCGATTTTCAATTTTTGATTTTTTTTCACTACTTTTCTACTAGGTACTTTCAGTTTTTTCACTACCTTGTAGACACTCTGCTTTTTCAATTTTCTTAAAATACAATTATTTGGATTCTTTAAAAATATTATTTTTGAAAAGTTCGTTTTGAACCACTACCATACATATTTTTGAAATATTTCTATAAAAACAATTTATTCTTCAAATTTCGTCCATTTTAAAAAATTTTTATTCAAATGTGAGAAGTGAAATGTTTTTGAATTTTTTTTTTTCAAATTACGTTCGAGAATTTTTTGGATTTTTTTTTTCAAATCGAAATTCTTCAAAAAAATTTCAGAACGTTTTTTAAAAGTTTTGTTAAATGATTTTTTTTTTTAAATTTCATTCAAGAATAATTTTTTCAGAAGTTTTGTTTGAAAACAAATAATTTCTTCATATTTTTTCCTAAAAGAATTTTTCATAATCTTCTTTGAATACTTTTTTAAATATTTTTTTTCTTCCGGATTTTATAGGTACCTATGGTTTTACGATGACACATTTTTATGACTTTTCAATTTTTCCTAATATTTTCAATCTTTCTAAATTTCAAATGATCTCAAATTTATGAAATTTTTTATGATTGTTTACTTTTATATTATTTTTTCCAATTTTTGGATTTCTAATGAATGTTTCTGTATTTCTTCAAATTGTTATTATTTCTAATTTTTTTCATTTTTTTTATTTTTCTAAATTTTACACGACTTTTCAATTTTTTATGACTATCCTGTTTTTCACAATTTGCAATTTTTCAAAATTTTGGGTTATTTTTGGGTTTCAATTTTTTTTTTAAATTTTAATATCTGCAATTTTGAGAATTTTTTCATTTCATACGACTTTCTAATTTTTATTGAAAAATTTCAGCTTTTCTTAATATTCGCTTCAAGAACACCCTGTACATTATCTCTTCATCTGCGACACCTGCGCAGCTGCACCTATCAACAATTTGATCACATAGCTCCGGCCTGTAAGGTGTGTGCTCACGTCGCGTCGAGTCGTTGTGCAAAACTCCAAAATCATTGTGATCGCCAACAACGACGTAGCCTATCAAATATTTTTATACCTAACAAATAACACGTCAAATATATATCTCTGATGTCACCGTTCTTTACAAAAGTATCGTTTTTATCTACGAGCAAAGTCCGATGGCGGTGATTTCGAACGGCGAGATCTTAATTCGAAGGCGGTTAGCCAGGTAATTAAATTTAAATTACAAATCATCGCTGCTCGGCTCGGCTTGGCGACGAGAGCGAAAAAATTACGTAGGAAGCCAGCCCAACGACCAACGAGCGATATAAAGAGAGCACAGCACACAGCACACCGAGCACGTTCGTCGCTCGCGTTTCCTTTCCGGTGTTGTGCTCTCGCATATACACGAGTGTAGTGTACGCTCCATATTGGAGGACATGTCCGCTCCGAGCCATAGGTTACTTAACTCTCGTTTGGTTTGGTCTTTTTTTCTTTCTTTCTTCCATTCATTCTTTCTTTCATTCTCAAATTCGTGGATCGCATTATAATGCAGCACCCGCAGAGTACTCGATCCGTGCATTACTATACGCTCAAGTACGACCGGAAGCCAAATTTTTACCGATCTCGTAGTCTCGTACTGGTGAAATTTACCTTTCAGCGGGCTTCTATCGCGTCGCGTCGTAGTACTTCGATGATGTAATACTATTAGATCGAGACAGCGTAGCACGATCCGAGGTAATAGTCTAAATACACCGCACGGGGCATAAGTACCTGGTATACTCATGCAAAGCAGATAATTCGTGGTCAACCGGAAAATCGAAATTAGAATCGGTTAAAATGGGTCACGAAATAAGATCAGAATGTACCATAAGTATTTGCGGCGGCCATAGAGATGTCCAAAAAGTGCATCTTCTAATTGACCAGGGCATTATCGTCGAAGCATGGTCTGATCTTTGATGATGAAATCGAAGAATGATGATGGTTCACCTCATAATAAACATCTCTTCTCATACAGACACCTGCGTAGATTGTGTTGGTTCCAAAATCCAGATTTCAAGTTCAATATTTCAGGAACAGGAAGTGGAGCGGAGGGGAGAGAATTATATTAATACAAACCTAGATTTTTAGAAAGGCTGATAAGAAAGAAAAAATACACGAATTTTTTTTCATCTATTCATTAATTTTTTTTCCAAAAAAAAACAACTCCAGTTTTTTTCAAATTTTTGGACCAAAATCACTATAGGTATATTTTTCAACTTCCAAATCAAATCAAACAATTCAAATTAGGAATGAACTTTTCAAGAATTTTCTACTTCGTGATCGAAACTGACTCTTGGACGACACGATTTCTCAACTTTTTATGCGTAGAATCATTATTTGTATGAATTGAAAATTACAATTTTTTCGTGCAAGTAATTTCTGTTTGATGACATTTTCTTCTAGTTCAAAATTAATGTTAACATTTTCTTCATAATTTCAAATGTTTCTGGTCAAAACCTCAAATCTCGATTTTGAAAGACATGATCGTTCTTTCAAAAATTTTAGCTTTTTTAGTTAAACTTCGAATTCATCGTGACTTTTCACGAGATTATGATTTTCTGGTCAAAATTATCTCTGTCCAATGACATTTTCTTCTGGACCAATGTATGAGATGATTACGAGCACTTTGGGTCATATCATGATTTTTTTTCAGAACATTTCACATGATACAGGATTTTTTGGTCAAAGTTGTGAATTTTAGCAAAAGTCAGGATCTTCTAGTCAAAATTGTGTCTGTTTTCAAGGACATTTGATTCTGGTTCAAATGGTGCTCTTTGAAAAATTGAAGCTTTTTGAGTAAAATGTTGAATTCATCACGAATTTTCACGAGATTGTGATTTTCTGGTCAAAATGATCTCTGTTTTATGTCACTTGCTTCTGGTTCAAAAGATGCCCTTTTTATGGTAAATATGAACAAATTGAGCACTTTGGGTCAAATCATGAATTTTTTCTGAACTTTTCATTCATACCTAATAATACGATTTTTTGGTCAAAATTGTTCTAGTCAAAGTAAGACCTCTACCTAATGACACTTGCTTCTGGTCCTAAGTATGACTTTTTAATAGTCATTTTTAGCACTTTTAGTCAAATCTTGAAATTTTCAAAAATATACACAGAGTGTACGATTTTTTGGTAAAATTGTGAATTTAACCAAAAGTCGCGATTTTCCAGTCAAAAAGACCTCTGCTTAATGACACTTAATTCTGGTCCGGAATATGACTTTTAATTTTAATTGTAATTTTTTAGCAATTTTGGCCAAATCTGGAATTTTTAAAAATTAATCACAATTGTGGCCAAAACTGTCAATTTTACCAAGTCACAATTTTTCTAGTCAAAATGACCTCAATTTGATGACATTTGCTTCTAGTCCAAAATATGACTTTTTTATAGTAATTTTTACCACTTTTAGTCAACTTTTGAGTTTTTCAAAAATTTCACAGGATGTACGGTTTTTTGGTCAAAATTATGATTTTTACAAAAGGTCATAATATTTCTTGACAAAATTGTCTCTATCCAACAACATTTACTTCAGATTTCAAAAATGGGCAATTTTTCGTAATTTTAAGGATTTTTGGTCAAAATTGTGAATTTTACAAAAAGTCACAATAATTTTCTTGACAAAATTGTCTCAATCCAACAACATTTACTTCAGATCTCAAAAATGATAATTTTTCGCAATTTTAAGGATTTTTGGTCAAAATTGTGGATTTAATAAAAAACCAAGATTTCCCGCAATCAAAACAATGACACCGGCTTCTGATTCAAAAAAAAAAGAAAAAAAAAAAGAAAGATTTTGGAAAGATTTTGAGCAGTTGGTGTTGCTTCCCGATTTATTTAGTAGGTAGCCAGGTACGGATAGAATTTCAAATGAATTTTTACAACTTTGCTAGCCATTTATTTTTTAAAAATGGGAAATGATGATCAGCTGTTTGTTTTGAAATTTTCCATGGCAAATTCCTCGAGAACCGGTTCATCAAAATGAAAAATGCTTAGAACCTTTTTTGTGCGTCTTTTTAAGTACTATTAAAAAGGTTATTTACTAATTTCGCGTAATTGCTTAATTCGAGGCGCTAGAAGCATTTGAAAATTTCAATCGCTAATAACTCGAGAACCGGTTCACCGATTTTTCTCAAAAACAATAGGGTTCTATTCCCAGTAGTAACAAACCTCTCATGAAAATTTCAGCTCAATCGGTTAATTCTTACTCGAGTTATCGTCTGGACAAATTTTGGGGATACAAAATATATAAAGAAACCAAAATGCGAAAATCATGCCAATCGTCTTATTTTGACCCAAAACGTCGAGAAAAATACCCCTCACCCACAACTTCCATCATCAGGTCAAATTTAATAGCTGACTTTTCTCTTTGAGAAAATCAGCTAAAAAAAGCAGAGAAATTTTAAAGAATTTCTTACAAAATTTTTTCATCCAGTCACGTTTTTTTTTTTTTTTTAGTCGAAATTACTAATATTCAAAAAAACTTGCTTCTGATACAAAAGTTGCAATTTTTCGTAATTTTAAGGATTTCCTCTCAAATCTCTAATTTTATAGAACCTTCCAAATGCACGATTTTTTGGTCAAAATTGTGATTTTTCTCATAAGTCACCAATTTTTGGGCAAAATTATCTCTATTCAAGGATATTTCATTCTAGTTTTACAAGGTGGGTCTAGGTACATGATTCTGTACTTTTTAGCCTACAGATCTCCGACAAAATATTTTTTGAGGGGAGGGGGAGGGGAGTCAAAAATCGCAGTATTTCAAAGATTTCAATTATTTACTCAAAATATAATTTGTCTCCTGTCACGACTTGAAAAAAATTCACCATTTTGTAATCAAAATTGCAAATTTTTCAAAAAAGTTATACCTATTTTATTTAGGTTAAACATGTAAATTTTTGAGTATTTTCTACAAAATTTTGAATTGACTTTCATATTTTTTTCTATAGGTCGAAATCTCAATTTTGAAACAATTTCAACAAAATTAGCTATTTTTTAGTAAAAACTTATGAATAACCAAAAGTGACAATTATTTTGTCAAAATGATAATTTTTAAATGAATTTTATTCTTGATTAAAAGTGAAAGCTTCTTACATAAATTTTAAATAGATTTCAATGATTTTTTTTCTTTTTCATAATTTTAACTTATTGGATCAGTTTAAACAAAATTCAAAATTTTCTAGTAAAAACTTGCGAGTAACAAAAAAATACATTTCTTTGGTCAAATTGACATTCAATGCATTTAATGCTTGGTTCAAATTACACACTTTTTTAGATAATTTTAAATTGATTCTATACTTTTCACCAAAATCATGGTTTCACGTCACTTCACGAAAAATTTTCTGATATTTTGACCAGAATTTTTAATTTATCAAATGTAATCATTATTTTCTGTTCCAAAAAAAAATTGTACTTTTTACACGATTTTTTTTTTTTTTTTATTGGTCAAGGTCTTGACTTTGGTGAACTTTTAACAAAATTTGAAATTTTCTACTCGAAACTTACGACTCGAATTCAAATAAAATCACTATATTATTATCAAGAACGTGACTGTATTAATTCTTTCGAAATTTTTTCCCACTTTGTTTTCGATCGAAATATCTGATAAAAATAACAGATCCACTTATACACATATGTAGGCTCGATGCAGTTATACACCACTGCGGCTGCACAGTGCCATAGTGGAAACAAAACAATTGCAGCACAAATTATCAATGTACGTGGAATTAAAAAGATTTCGATAAAAATCGAGAAACCACAGAGACCCGTTATTAAAAGACTGGAATAAAGTAAGGTAAACTTTATACTTATTTATACGAAGCACTTTAGTACGCGAACACTTCCACGAGCATTATTTATGGAGCTCGCGTGTACGTAGACGTACATTACATACATATATTAATTCGTGAAAGTAAAAGTGCCCGCGTAAAATGATACCTAGCAAAGGCATTGGTAGTATGCCAAACAGAAAATTAGAGAAAAAAAACACCCATTTTGCCCATTCTAATTCCATAAATCTATACTAAAGCGAGTACCCTACTAAAGCGTAGGTAAGCTATGTGTGTTTTATTGTAAGTTATTGACAATGTTTGAGAGAAATACTCACTCTTAAAACCACAGATCGAATATTTGATCGAAGTGTTTCTCTCTCACCGACCAGTGATATTAAGAAAAAATCATAAAATTGGATCATTTCCAAACCTTATTTACTTCGAAACACTATAGTCTTATTCCAAGACTCTCATCGAACTTTCAACTTCCAAAAAAAAAAAATCACTCTAAAGGAGAAGGAGACCAGGGACTTTAATGACCAAAAAAAAAGGCAAGTATTCAAAATAAAACAATACTACTTACCCAACTCGTAAACGGAATCATTTTCTTGAAATTTTCGTGTCAAAATAAACGTCCGATATTGCACGAACTTCCACCCACAAAACTCGCACTTCTTTTTTTTTTCAGCTACTATAAACACCAGCACACGCGCGGGTCATCAGCGTACGAAACAATGTGACGATGAAGTGAACTTAGTTAAGCGTATTACCTGAATGAACCGGTTCAACTGATTTATAACACGATTCGGTAAGAAAAGAGTGAGAGTATTATGTTACTCTAGTTAACCGCCGCGTCGCACCGCCCGCGCCCGCGTCGCGACGTTTGTATTTACGCCGGTAATACTGTAATTTTTTTCTTCTTTTTTTTGGAAAGAATTAGGTAATTCGTTCATTCGTTCTTTGACGATGCGTCATTAATTTTTTTTTTCTTTCATTTTTACCTGTTTTTACGGCGGTTTGATTACTCGCCTTTTATTTTACGTATACCCGGAGTATCGAATTATTTAATTGGGCAAGGTTACGGCATCGACATCGATCAGCGTATTTACCTACTACGTACTTTGACACTCAATGTCGTTGGAAAATGTGTAAGCCAAGTATTTAAAAGATTTTGTTTTGTATTGTTTTTCTCGGCTGTGTTGCACCCCGAGGAGAAGCTTTGTTTTTTCCTGGAATAACAACGTGTTGAAGTATCCGGCGATTCATTGAGTACTATAATACGATCAAATGACGCGAAAATCGTGTGTGAAATTCGATACCTCTCGTATAATTCGATAAATTACTGCTGCAGGTGCCACGGACGTATCCAATTTTGTTTTCGGGTTATTACGTACAAGGTGATCTCAAAAATTTCGGAAAATACAAAACATTGATGAAATTTTAAAAGAATTCAAGGTTTAGGGGCGTTCCAGAGGGTTTTATGAGAATTTAAACGAATTTCCAGGAATTATGATGGTAAAAACTTTTGAAAATGGAATGAATGAAAAAAATAAAATTCAATTAAAAATGACCAAATATTGAAATTGAAACTGGGAACATTCTAAATGTACGAAATTTTTTTTGATTTTACTTATAAGTAAAAAACAAAAACAACAAAAATAAATTAAGAATTTATAAAAAATTGAAAACTAAAAGCTGAAAAAATAAGTACAAGATTACAAAAAGTTGTATCTACAGGCAGATGACCAAAAAATTGAAGAAAATGAACAAATTTTTTTTTTTAATTTAGGAAAATTTTTGATAAATACTTAATGTAAAATGACTAAAAATGTAGAAACTGATATCGAAAAAAGTTTTTAAAAATGAAAAAAAAAGAAGGTAAGGTATCATAAAAATTACAAACCCACAAAATTTTAAGCAGTAAATTAAAGTGAAATGAACCGAAAAATTGAAAAAAAAATGAATTAAAAATGACAAAACACTGAGAACGGAGGAAAAAATAGCGAATTTCAGAAAAATTAAACACCAACGATTGAAAAAGGTTTCGTAAAAATTCTCTTTAAACGACATTAGCTAAAAAAAAAATTTAAAAAAAAAATAGAATTCCTAACGTAAAGGAAATGAAAATTCAAAAAAAATTTAATGAAATCTAAAATCCTTGCAAACTAAAAATAAAATTGAATAAAATCAAAAAACTAATTTAATCTGAACATGCAAAACTGGGAAAAAATAAAGAATTGCAAAACATTAAAAATTGTAAAATAAAAAGTGCCCACAGTAAAATTATTTAAAAAAAAGTAATAACTGAAAAGGAACTTTAAAAATTCAGAAAAATTCCGATAAAAAGCAAATGACTGAAAATAAAAATTATGGAAACAATTATAAACAAAGAGCATGGAAGGAGCAGAGCCATTTAGAGAATATAATAGGAATTCAGAGACATTAGGAAAAATTAGGTAATATAGGGAGAAATTGACAAAAAATTGAAGAGACGAAATTTGAAGAAACATGAGAAATTTACACAAAAAGTTATCTGAACAATTTAAAAAAAAAATTATACGGTTTTGTTTCAAAAAAGAAAAGAAAAAATAAAATTTAAAAAAGAGGGACTTCTTAAAAAAAATTTTTTGCGTGTGTTTTTCAATGTATTTCACAAAAGAAAATTTCCATAAAAATTTTTCTAGAGATTTTTTTTGCCCAAAAAATTTTATTTTGAAATTAGATGTAAGAATTTTTTTAAATGGAACTTTCCAAAACAAAACCACAGGCGTGATATTTAAATTTTAAATTTTTTTAGTGACCCACTGATGACTTTTTTTAGGGAAAACGGTGATCCAATAGTGACCCATATTTTCAAGAAAAAAGAGCAGAAGTGCAAGTTAGCACCACCCCTCCACGGGTTTAAACCCAAAAAATCTTTCATTTTTTGAAAGAGAAAATATTTCAGGCTTTTTTTGAAAAACATTTCGAAAATCTATCAAAAATAAAAATAAAAATTCAAAAAATTGTCTAAATTTTTTTTTGAAAAAAATTCGAAAATTCTATTTAAAAATATTTATAGTCAAAAAATTTTTCTTCAAAAAAAAGTTATAAACAAAATAGGTACAGTATTAAGTAGATACAAATTTTTGAAATGTTACCCTAGCTTCAAAAGAATCTCGAACAACTTGGCGTAAAATTTTTAAAAAATATACAAGGAATTTTGAATTGTTTCCAGAAAGTTTTGAAATTTTCCTTAAAAAAAAAAAAGATTTTTTTGAAATTGCTAGTAAAAATATTTTGATGGATTTTGATTTTTTTCACTAAAGGTTAAAAATCTTTCCTTTAAAAAAAAAATCCAAAGATTTTCAATAAAAATTAAAGAAAAAATTTAATTTTCAGGTAGGTATCTAAATTTTGAAATAAATATTTCCTTCCGAAAAAATTTTCCAGAAAGTTCGAAAATTTTCTTTAAAAAAAGACAATTGAAAAAAGAAATAGGTTTTTTTTTTTTGAAATTGCTAGTAAAAATATTTTGATGGATTTTGATTTCTTCAGAAAAGTTCAGAAATCTTTCCTTTAAAAAAAAAAAATTACTAAGATTTTCAATGAAAATTGAAGAAAAAATTTTATTTTCAGGTAGGAATCTAAATTTTGAAATAATTATTTCCTTCCGAAAAAAAATTGAAAGATTTCTGGCAAATTAAAAAAAAAAAAAAAAAAAGTTTGTGATTTTTTTTACAGAATATTTTCCTGCGAAAAAAAAATTTCTAGACGATTTTTTTGTGAGTAAATAAAAAAAAAATGTTACCCAATAATTTCCACTTTTTTCTCAAAAAAATTTCGAAACATGTAGGTAGGTACCTACCTAAGTATTTTTTTTTTCAAGTTGAATATTTTTTGTGAAAGTTACCTATTCATTTTTAAATTTTGATTGGATTTTGAGATTATCCTTTCAAAAGTTTTTGAGAGGATTTTATAGGCCATGCTTGAAGAAAAAAAATTGATAAGCTTTTTAATTTTGCAAAAAAAAAAAATGAAAAATTTTCAATTTGAAAAGAAAAGTTTGTTCAGAAAATCATCTTCAAAAAAAAAATAAATAATAAAAAATTTTATTAGATAAATTCTTTCTCAAAAATTTTATCAGAATGATAATTCTCAATTTCAAAAAGAAAAAAAAATCTTCAAAAAATTATTTTATTAAGGTCCTAGACATAATTTTAGTTATTAAGTATAAAACGTTCGATTAAACCCCTTCCTCTCCTCCAATTTCGCAAAATACAACCTAAATTATTCTTATATTATTGAAAACGGGGGTAGGGGGAGTAGTTCAATAGGAAGAATTTTCAAATAAAAGTTCAAGCTTGAAGTCGTAAGAATAATTTTGCGGTCATTACAAAAAATTCAATTGGACCACTTCCTCCCCTCCAATTCTGAATATTAATTATCTATGCAGTATGGTGGACTTCGTAAAATACCAAAAAATGGCACACCACTTCCATGCAACCAAACTACGCACACTAGACACCCGTTAAGAAATCTAAATATTTTAAAAGGCCATACACCCCTCCCCTGTAGAACCACGAACTAAAACGTTCAGACACAGCCCCCAACTCGGAAATATTATCAATATTTCAATCGAGTTTAGTCACATCTCTTTTGCAATTGTAATTATCATGATCATATTTTTTCAAAATGATGCGTCACTGATATTCAGGTAGATAGTAGATCTAGATACGAGTAGGTCTTCAACTTACCCAAATAACACGAAATCTTCTAAATTGTACAAAATAACCAATTTTCAAAAATCTTCAATATCGTCTTACCTGAAACAGAACAATAAAAACAAACCAAGATTAGTTTTTCGAATTTCGTGCATAAGCGATGCATATATGACAATAAGGCAATAAACTACACCGCAGAGTTCGTAAACCTGCAGTACAAGTGTACACGCGGAAATTAATTCAATACTTGATCTAGCAACTGCATGACGAAAGAGACACTCGATCGATTCGAGTGCAATAGCTGAAATGGTAAATATTGACGGAATGGTTATCGACCACGGTACTTGGATGCCCTAGACCTCGCACAAGTGGATACTCGAATGTTCGTTCATATTCGATACGCTCATTACGTATTCGTAACTATACAGAATACGAATAATAATAAAACAACATACCTTGGCGATCGTTTACATTACGACGAAAAATAAAATGAAAAAAAAAAAAAAAAAAAATCCTAAATAAATAAATAACCCGAGTACGTACAGTGCGTACTCATCCTCTTGCAACCAGATCGTTGCGATCCGGCCTCGCAATTATACGTAGAATCGTATCGTATTTTCTTTAATGTTTTGTTATCGTCGTGGTCTCTAAGTTGGCGGTCAACAATGTATGGTCTAGATGAAGGATAATAAACGTATCGAGGACAAATTTACCACTACACTAGATATATGTATATGCGCATATCTACGTTTATGTATTTTTTTTAAGAACTTGACGACGATGAGAATGCAATATTTAATCGAACTGCTGAGATCTATAATAATTCTATATACTACTAATTTCCAATCAAGATGGTCCATTGTACGTAATATATAGATCTTAGTACACGTAATCGATATGACATGCGGAAAGTGGTTCCGCATTCGGCAAGTGTAACTGTAGGTAACTCTATTTCAACAGGTTCCTTCGTACGAGAATGTATGCGATAAATGGTCAAATCGATAGATCCAGTGTATTGAGCAGTGAGCGCACATGAGCAGGAGAGGGTGGTGTTGTTTTTCTTCTTTTTAAAATTGCTAGTCCGTCCGTTTTTGGGCGGTGGCTGCAGGCGTCGATTGGGTCTTCGTAGATGGACTCCCCAAGATAATAGACGTATGTATTGTGTCCGAAGAAAATCTAGCCTTGTTTTCGTGCATTATACTCTTATATATTGTTGTCGTTCATCTTAATGACGAGTAAAACCGCCAAAGTATTGTATCGTACGCGACATTACAATGAATAAGTTCAGACGTTGGAAAATTATAAGGTTATTAAAGTCATGGGTGGCACGTTCGAATTTTTTTTTTCATCCATTATTATACTCGAAATACCTTTGTACCAATGTACCTCGAATACGATTCGCCAATTTCACCTGAAGGATTGAAATTTTCCACGAAATTTTCAACGTGTGCCCCATAGATGAAGCGGTCTGAGGATCAAAGCAATCGAAAGTTTAAATGCAATTTTTCTGAAAGACAATCTAGGTAGGTGTTGAATGTTTTTCGAGACAATTTTTTAAAGTTTTCAAAATAAACGCAATTCTTGGAATTTTGGCTTCGAGATAAATTTTTAAAATTGTAAAACCTTTTTTTTTTTAAATTGTGATCAAGACTTTCAAAAATTTTACAGAATTTAAAATCATCAAAACTGATTAAATTTGAGAAATGAAAAATGTCAAAGTTCATGTTAGAAAATTCTTGAAAATTCTACTCACGAAATTTTATTATTTATTTATTTTGTTCGTGAGGAATATTTATCAGAAGATTGATTAAATTTTTAATGAGTTAGCATTTTGAAGAGATTCACTTATTTCCAAAAAAAAAAAAAAAATTAAAATGTGACGTGGACTCTCTTATTACCTACTCGTAGGTCCAAAATACCATCTTTAAGAAGTAACACTCATGTGTAAATTTCGACAAATTGCGTTTTCAAAAATTGAATTTCGAAATTTTTTCAAAAAGGTACTGAAGTTGAAATCTATTAGATCTAAAAAAATGAAATTTTCGAAAAATAATAATTTTCTGTTGATATATTTTCAAGAGTCAAAATTTTTCAAAAAAATCTCAATACTGAGAAAGATTATTTACAAAATATATTCATGCACAAATGAAAATTTTTCAAATTTAAATTTCCAACTCATTTTCCAGAAAAATCACAATATTTAAAAAATTTACAACAGCAGAAATCATTTTCAAATTACCTATTTTTATGAATGAAAATTTTTGAAAATTTGAACTTTGATAAATTGATGATTTCGATTTTTTTTTAAATTCGTCAGAGGAGGATTTTGCATTGATTTTTAGAGTAGCTATTTTCATTGGTTAAATGCCATTTCGCAATTTTTCTAAATTTACTAAAATTAAAAATTTTTACAAAATTGATGGTTTTAAAAATCTTGAAAAATTCGTCAGAGGAGGGTAGCTTTTATCATTGGTTAAATGCCATTTCGCAATTTTTCTGAATTTACTAAAATTAAAAATTTTCACAAAATCAGTGATTTTAAAAATTTTGAAAAATTCGTCAGAGGAGGGTAGCTTTTTTCATTGGTTAAATGCAATTTCGCAATTTTTCTGAAATTGCTAAAATTGAAAATTTTTACAAAATTGATGGTTTTAAAAATCTTGAAAATTCGTCAGAGGAGGATTTTGCATTGATTTTTAGGGTGGTTTTTTTTATTTGTTAAATGCAATTTTGCATTTTTATTGAATTTACTGAAATTGAAAATTTTCACAAAATTGGTGATTTTCAAAATCTTGAAAAATTCGTCAGAGGAGGACTTTGCATTGATTTTTAGGGTAGCTGTTTTCATTGGTTAAATGCAATTTGAAAATTTTTCTAAAATTGTTGAAATTGAAATTTTTTACAAAATCAGTGATTTTAAAAATCTTGGAAAATTCGTCAGGGGATGATTTTGCATTGATATTTAGGGCAGCTTTTTTCATTGATTAAATACAATTTGACAATATTTTTAGAATTGCTGAAATTGAAAATTTTCACAAAATTGGTGATTTTTAAAATCTTGAAAAATTCGTCAGAGGAGGATTTTGCATCGATTTTTAGGGTAGCTTTTTTATTGGTTAAGTAAATGTAATTTTGCAATTTTTCTAAATGTACTGAAAATTAAAATTTTCACAAAATTAATGATTTCAAAATTTTTTTAAAATTCGTAAAAAAAGAAAAAAAATGTAATTTTGCAATTTTTTTCATTTCTTGCAGATACGGAAATTTTTCGTTTTTTTCAACCCTACAACTGTAAGTAGGGTTTCTCGAGAAATAATTTCTACAAAAATTTTATTAGTTTTGTGGAAATTTTAATTTATTAGTGGAAACATATTATTTAATCAATTTTCGTCCAACTCTAGGAAATTTTTATTTATTTTTCAATAGGTACATGGTACAACAGATCCTTTTTGAAAATATTTTCAAAGGTCCAACATTTTTCAAAAAAATTATTTTGATTTTTTTTTTTTTGAAAACCCAACAAAATTTGAAAAATATTACAACACATTAGATATTTTTCAAATATTTTCAAAGTTCAAATGGAAAAAATTGAATTTTGAATTTTTATTGCTGAAAAACTGCAACACTTGAAAAATACCAATTGAAACAAATTGTGTTAAAAATAATATTTTCACGATTCAATTTTTTTCAAAAAATCGGAAAATATACAGCAACTTGAAATTTTTCAAATCACAAAGTTTAAAAAATATTGTCAAAAATTAGTTTTCAAATATGTAGGTATTTTTACAATTTAAATTTTGATTTTAAAAAAAAAAAAAAAAAAAAAATTAAAACAATTTTAATTTTAAATTTTGAATTAAAACTTTTGCAATCGATTATTTTCAAAATATTTTTACGAGTCGACAGTTTTACAAAATATTTTGATTCTGAATTCTACCAAATACCAAAATATACACAAATTTTGAAAAACACCCTATCCCTGCGTACATTTTGACAAGTGTAAAATGTTCTTCGAAAATCAAATTTCGAAAAATTCAAACTCTCTAAACCCAACTAACTAATCAAATTCAAAAAGATACGAGTAATTTTGTACATAATATGTTTCCAAGAGTCGAGATTTTCCATAAACTCCCTCCGGAGGTTGCAATTTGTTCTCTGCCACGTTACTCACGACTCGGATCCAACCACCAATCGAATACGTTCGGACCTTTTAAAGGCGTATTGGAAAAATTTCGTAACGTATCCATTAAACGAAATCGTTTACGGAATATTATAATGAACATTGACCATGGAACATTTCATCACGAATTGCCAACCCGGTTGGTCCAATCTTGACCCGAGAGTTCGCCTTGTCAAAATAGCACGTAGTTCACAAACCTACGTAGTACGTACGTTAAAATGGGGAAAAAAATTACGACTAGAAACGTATCGAATGTTAATCGAGTATTGGTCGTCGAGTCGATAATGAAAATGATCCCTCTTGCTCTATAGCTCCGGCTCGATTGAGCCAAATACCGCACACCGATAATCGAGGATGTAATAAATGCATCGAACAGGTCTCCATGTCCTTTGATTTGGTGTCCGTTCGCGTCCCGGGCATATTACACTATCGAAATCGTTTTAGTATTAAAACAACGAACGGACGACGCGATGCTTAGGCATAGTATGTGTTTCGAAAGTGAAACGAACTTGGAATAAATTACGGTTTTGTTTTGTTACGATATGCGTAGGTATCTACGTAACGTTATTATAACACGTAACGACAGCTACCGACGGAATGACTCGAGGAGTTGACCGATAAGAGGTTTAGCCCAGTAAAATAAGACCAAAAAATGGTGCAAATTGTATTTTGAGTTAAATGGAATTTTTTTTCATTAAAATGTTTTTTTCAGTGTCCAAATTGACGAACAAAAAAAATCCCCGAACCCCACCCTTCGGAAAGATTCCCAAATCTGGACCCAAAACGATTCTCTCGTCGTTTCCTGCTTATAACTCTTTAAATATGCGGTTAAAAAGAAAAATTGTCATCACTAAAATTAAAGCAGATAAAATTTCTAACAGAAACGATTATATTCATTTTTTCAAAAAAGTGAACGGGTGGCGCAAAAACGCGCGTTAAAATATACAGGGGAGAAAAAAACGAAGATTGCCCCTATTTCCACGAATAACGCACAATTTTGGAAGAAGTCGATTGTATTCGGCATAGCCGGCGGATTATTATTTTCTCAAGTGGTGCTCACATTGTGGTGACCGAGGGGGGGGGGGGGGGTGAAAATGTAAATTTTTTCACCAAAAAAAAAGATTTCATAATATTTAATTTCGTTGAAAAAATTGTTGAAAAAATTTTTTCCTCATTATTCGGGTCCATTCTGAGAGGTTATGACAAAAAAATTCATGATTTTTCAGTTATTCTTATTTTTGAAAAAAGTTTATTTTGCAATGGGCGCAATTTTACATTTTTCCAAAATTTAACTTTATCGGAAAAATTGCCAAAAATTTTTTTTTCTCATCATTCGGATTCACTTTGAGAGGTTATGATGGAAAAATTCTGAATTTTTCAACTATTCCCATTTTTGGAAAAAATTCATTTTTGCGATGTATTAAAAAAGAACCAGGGTTTTTCGCGGAGCTTTTTACATGGAAAATTTCACATATTTAATTTCTTTGAAAAAATTGCTCAACATTTTTTTTCTCACTATTCGGGTCCATTCTGAGTGGTTATGACGAAAAAATTCATGATTTTTCAATTATTCCTATTTTTGAAAAAATTTCATTTTGCAATGAGCAATTTTACATTTTCCCAAAATTCAACTTTATTGGAAAAATTTCCAAAAAACCTTTTTCTCATCATTCGGGTTCACTCTGAGTGGTTATGATGAAAAAATTCTAAATTTTCCAATTATTCCCATTTTTGGAAAAAATTGATTTTTGCCATGTAAAAAGAACCGGTTTTTGCGCGGAGCTTTTTACATGGGAAATTTCACATATTTAATTTCGTTGAAAAAATTGTCCAAAAAATTTTTTTCTCATTATTCGGGTCCGTTCTGAGAGCTTATGACGAAAAAATTCATGATTTTTCAATTATTCTTATTTTTGAAAAAACTTCATTTTGCAATGAGCAATTTCACATTTTCCCAAAATTCAAGTTTATTGGAAAAATTGCCAAAAAAAAATTTTTCTCATCATTCGGGTTCACTCTGAGAGGTTATGATGAGAAAATTATGAATTTTCGTCTATTATTTGAGAATATCACAGATGATTTTCATATCTTTCTCGAGTATACTTGATAGATAGGTAGGTATGTATCACAAAAATGGTGAGACGACGATGCATAAACGAGAATAATGCGATTGCAAGCACGTATTGTAAACTCTCATCATTGATATCAGGTATTATTGATGCGGCAGCCACAGCCACAGTGGCATCATGATGTAATTTCAAACGCATTTTATTAGCTCACAGATCGCCGATCGATGTATTCGCTTATAGTATAGATATTTATTCGACATACATATATGTAATTCGTATTTCTCTCGTAGGCATTCATTGTTTGGAAATTCTTTCAAAACGTGTATTCGTCTGTGAGCTTCGCGTCGGTCACAGCTGATTATAAATCAATCGTAAGAATCATTATAGATCGGCGAATCGTCAAAGTAAAGAGACCTTCTTTTTTTCTTTTTGCATCAAAATCTCATACCTACATGGTAATCCGAGCTGCTCAAAAAGTGTTGTGATTACAACTGCGAATCGAATACGAACACATATATTGAGTTATCCAATCTAAAGGTGTAATTATAAAATTCGCCAAAATACAATCGGGCGAATTCGCATTGTTACGAATGCCCAAATGGCTCGTAGCCCGTAACGTAGCACAGGGAGATCCAGCTTATGTGTGACTGCTCAGTACTCGTATGATCGCGCAGTCGTGTTAAAAATGTTTGCCAATAAATGCAGACTTCGTTCAACGATCAATGGCTTCGAATAGCTCATGAGTTCGATCACGAGCACGATTTATTGCATAGAAAAGGATGATGGTGCAGTCATCCTTGAACTTGAAGTCTCCAGTTTAATGAAGAACAGAAGGCTTTGAATAATTTTTAAAAATTCAAAGTGTACCTACTTTTTAAAAAAAGGAAGAAAGTTACATTTTAAAAAGTAAAGCTGAATTTCGTTTTTAAAAGAAGATGCTGAATTTTGAAGAAAAAAAAACAGACATGAATCTGTTTTTTTTTTAAATTGAAAATTAAAATTTTGAATTTTTAAAAAACTAACCGAGTTTAATTTTTGAAAAATTGATTTATGAGTAAAAATAAATTGGACTGAATTTTCAAATCTAAAAAAAAAAAAAAAAAAAAAAAAAAACTTTTTAATCCAATTCTTGGAAAAAAATATAGCTCAAACTCAAAAAAATTGATGTTTGAAAAAAAATCGAAAGCCTTTTTTTTTGAAAAAAAATTGAATCCAAAAAAAACGAATTTTTGAAACTGGAACTGAAGGTTAGTAAATTTTTCAAGAAAAAAAAACAAAGTTTAAAAATTTTTTCAAATTGAAATAAACGAGTTCAATTTTTGAAAAAATAAAAGTTCAAGTTTAAAAAAAAAAAGATTGATTTTTGACAAATATGAAAGTTCCATTTTTGAAGAAATTCAGGTTTCATTTTTTAAAATAAGTGAAAGTTGTTCTAAACTTTTGAAAATACAAAAATTCAAATTGAAGAAAGTGAAAGTCTATTTTTGATTTTTTTTAATATTGAAAGTTCAAGTTGTGAAAAATAATGTTTGATTCTTGAAAAAAAAATGAAACCTCATTCTGAACGAAAAAAAATTGATTACTTATTGAATAAAAATGAAAATTTGAATTTTTGAAGGGAGAAAATATCTAAGTTTGATTTTTAAAAAGCGTGGTAAAAAAGAATTAAAGTTCAATGGTTTTAAAAAAATGAAGTTTGATTTTTGAAAAAATAAAAAATTGATGCGCAATTATTGATAATATTGAAAGTTGGAATTTAATACATTCCAATTGCTAAAATACAAAAACATATTATGTACCTACTTGTGGTTTTAATAAATTTAAGAATTTTAATAAATAAATTCTGAACGCAAAATTTATTGAAAATTCAATTTCAAATTGGCAAATATTTATGTAGATGAATGGGTAATTTTTCAAAAAAAAAAAAAAACTGATCAATTTCAATTGAGTCTTGGCGTACTAATTTTCAAAAAAATTTCAATTACATTTCGATTGAGTTGTAATTTGGCTCGCTGAAAGAGCAAATCATATTCAGATTTCAGAACCAAATTTTGAGCTTCCAAAGTCGATTTTTCTATTTTTGGTGAATTTTTGAAAATTACGAAAATAGCACATTTTAAAAGTTGAATTTTTTCAAAATCCAAAAGTGAATTGAAAAAGATTTATTGATATTCAACTAATAAGAGTTCTATTTTTCAAAATTGATCAACTTTAATATTTCTTTAGCTCATTCAACTCTCGAAAATTTTTTGGAAATAATATACATTTTTTTTTCAAACATGAAAAAGATACCAAAATAAAAACCACCAAAAAACCAAGTCAAATGGATTCATTGAACTGGTCCTAAAAATGTACCAATAAAAATATCGAGTTTGAAATTTTTTTTCATATTTTAATTTTGTGAAGATTTTGGTGTACCTACTTTGAGGGCCACTGAACCGTTTTCAATCCTTCAAGTTCTATACCATGTTTGCAATAATTTCGATAAAATTATACATATTTAAAAAAATGACATCGAGCTATCGTTCAAGTTACACAAATCAACGCAATCGTGTAGCCAGTTCCGCGATGCCATAATTCACAGCATGGGTCAAAAAAACAAATTGAAAAAATTAAAAACGAAAAATTGAACAACTACGTAATTCCAAAAAAAAAAAAACATGCATATTGAGTCATTTCTCAGACCAAATGGGCATCAATTCGACAATCCGGCAATCCACATGTCTGTTTCTGGTTGTCCTAAACCATCCACCCGAAGGCATCGTCTACCCGTAAAGAAAGAGTAGAAAATTCCCCAGCAATAATTCAGTACATATTATAATCGGTCCGTTATTAATTTAAAAACCTACGCCATAGCACGCGTACCTACGTGTACGTAGGTATCTGTCACGCCATGATAAATAACTCTCGTGTAATGGGCAATAATTGGCCGACACTTCAAGTACAAGTACGTAAAACATTTTAAAGAATACGCAGCACGGTAGCGATGATTTGTTTAAACTTGCAGCCGAAATGATACCAGATACTTTGTTTGATCTTTTTTTTCAAGATGGTTGTTTTTAAATTTCAATTATATGAAAAAAATCTCAATGAGATGCTCATGCCATACGCCAACATCTCGGCCGAGGAAATCTCAATTTAACATTATATCAAAGCAATAATCGCAGCTTTCGAATACAGCATTTTCTAGTTCTCAAGGTGCAGAACGCCTGATTTTAACGAGTAGGCAACTTATTTAACATGGCTATTTTGCGATTGGCGAAGCACAGTTTGGATGGCGCAAATTCATAATTTTGTCATTCTCCAAAGGAACGACAGAGCAATGGACAATATCCATGCAGTATTTATTTATTTATTCATTTATTTATTTATTCATCAATTTATTTTGTTTGAAAGTATAATTTCTTCACTTCATGGAAAAATATTGAATTATTATGGATGCTTCTTCTTATTATTTAATTTTTTCTGAATAAAACTTGACAAAACGTCAAATTTTTGAATATCCTCATTTGTGGGAGAAAATGAAAAAATTTGCAAATCCCAACTCCACACCTGAAAATCCAAAAAATGAATATTCATCCAATGTAATTAATCAAACTGAAACTTTACTTCTATAAAAAAAAAATTACAAAATACTTTACAAATTATTATAAAATAATTTAAAAAATCATACTTTTAAAAAAAATAAATTGTATAAAAATGGCGAAATACAGAAATCACAGCTTACAAAAATTCATTACGATTCTCAATAAATATGATCGGGGCCGCAACTCGTAAATCATTGAGCATTTTGAGAAAATGAGAAATCATTGATGGCCGGCGACGCATTAGGAATAGCGTATTGTTTGAGAAGTTCATCCAGTATACTTCTAGTTTCAGGACCAACATTGGAATTCCTACGTACAGCCGAAGGCTGCTGGATATCTTCGGGTTGAGCGATGAATAAAACCTGAGGTCTAGACTTTGGCTTAGGTTGGCCTCTGGCAGATGCTCTGAAAGCACCGCTGGGCACTCTGGGCGCACCAGACACGTCAAACTGATTAAAATCAATCTGTTCTGGAGCCTGAGCAAACTGAGGCTGCTGGTTGAAGACGCTAGGAATAGTTAAACTTTGCGGGAAAGGTCGCGGTATCGGCTCCTCTGGTGCTTCTTCCTGGGCAACTGACTGGAATCCTGCTCTCTGGGGTGGGATTTCATTGGGACGGAATTGGAACTGCTGAGGGTTTTCTCTTTGGGGAGCATTCTCGTTGGCACGGAATTGGAACGGAGGCAGGTCTCTGAGCTCGTTACCGAGTAACAATTGTAAGTTATTGAAATCCGAAGGAGATGTAGATGGTCTTTGTGGTTGGGGTCGAATCTGAACATCTTCTGGTTCGCGAACGAAATAAGGTTGTTGAGGGATTTGTGGTCTGGGGACACGTTGATCTACCAGAACTTGCTGAGGTTGCTTGGCTTGTTTACGTTTCGGTGCTGGGGGTGGTTTGGCTGGACGAACCGGTATTTGGAAGAAACTCTGGCCTTCGTCGGCTGCTTGGGGTGGTGGCGAGTCTGTATTGAACGAGTCGTCGGTATCATTGCCGAAGTTCACCGGAGGTATGGTGATTCCTTCGCCGGCTGGCTGGAAGCCGTATTTGTTAGCACCGTATTCGACGGTACGGACTTTACCGCTGTCGTCGACGTAGCCGTATTTGCCTATTACTTCGCCGGTAGCTAATTTCGTTTCGATTTTGAAACTTCCGTCGCCCCCTTCGAAACCGTAAGTGTAGGATCCGTCTTCGTTGTGTCTACAAAGAGAATGTATGTTAGCAAATGTTGTGTTTTTCAGAAAAAGAGTACAGTAAGTTTTTAGAGTCTCGGAGGCCTAAACTCTACATTACTCCTCAAAAATTTTCAAATCTTTGACACGACTTCTTTGTTCCTCTCAATCAAAAGAATATTAATCTTGTTTCATTCAATGCCCTGAGTGAATTTTGATATTTCCATGTCTTCTTAATACCTCCCAAAAAATTTAGGAAGACAATACTTAGGCAGGGACGAAACAAGGAAGTGTGGCGGTGGCCCACCCCCACTGAAAATTTTTCAAAAAAATCGGCAAATTCGTGAAAATTCGGCATGGCCATATTTTGTTAAAATTCGGTCATTTTACTGATTTTTGACGAAATTTTGTCAGAAATTCTGGAAAATTCATTAAAATGTTGCCAAAAATTTATAAGAAGTCGCCTGTTTTTTTTTGTTGATATGAGCCTACCTAAGGCTTCTCAAAAACCTTCAAATTTTGAAAAAATTAACGAAAAGAACAAAATGGTGTGACATATCGCTTGTTATGTTTTTGATGTGCTGAATTCGAATATTCGCGTACTTCTTTGATTGAGGCCTCTCCACTCTGCTTTATTGCTCCCAAAGCTTAAGCTAAGCCCAGTGGGAGGCTTTGTGAGACATCAATCAACTTTCAATGAACCGGTTCTCAACAATATACATTCTTGGTTTTTCAGAAAAATCAGCTTTTTACCCCAGGGCCAATTTTTGGTCTATTTTATTAAAACCAGAGTGAAAAAATTGTCAAAATTTACATTTTTGAATAAATCCACCAAACAAAAATCTTCCACTACAAAAAAATCATTCAAAAATGGGGCAAATTATGAAACCAGTTGTGTTAAAAACTTTGAAAACACATCAAAGTAACTCCTCTCATTCACGGTTACATCAAACAAAACAATCCACGTTGTCTATACTTAAAAGAGAGAAGAAAAAAACCGCACCACGCTGCCTCGCGTCACTTCCTCGCTTCTCCTTCGTGGCTTACACACCGCGCAGATGAGTAAGCTTCGGTCCATCGTCCTTATGCGGTAAAAACTTACGTGAGAAGCCAGTTACATAACCGAGTTCACCCATTTCTTCTCTCTCTCGAGCGCACATTACAACTACAAGATATACTTACAACCGACCGCGTATTTTCTTATTAAGATCATTATTGAAACCGTTTTCATAGCTGATCTAGTTTCGTGGTCGTTTGTTGTGTGGATACGGTGCATACCGTGGTTTTTGTTTTATATACTCGTATTCCGCATACTTGGCGAGTTATGTGCGCACACACGCTATATACGATAGAGCTCAAGTGTGGGCATATACTCTTAAAACATTACGAATCTCAATTAGTCCTACCGCGTGCTTATCGGACTCTCGATTACTTTCTATTTAATGTTTAATTAATACTCGAGTTTGTAGCCTATATAAGTCCATCGCAGATCACCTCTGGGTGTTTCTCTATCTCTCTCTCTCTCTCTCTCTCTCTCTCTCTCTCTCTCTCTCTCTCTCTCTCTCTCTCTCTTCTTGTTTCTCAAAATTATAATTAATCATCGATGCAACTCGAGCCGCGATTATCAAGTCGACTTATCCTACAGACACGCACACTGGTGTTGAACCATATATACCTGTTGATCTGTTTCAGAATTGCTACCGGTGTCGGTGTAATTTTAGATTGACCACTGGCACTAGCAATGGCCGGAGATCGTGGCCGGGCTGCTGATCGCTGAGGTACGGCGACTGAAGGTGGCGTTGGTCGGGGTGAGAATTGGAAATCTTGGTAGTCGAAGTCGCCACCATCTGATTGGAATGATCCGTCGTTTAGATTTTGACTCGATACAGTCGTCGAGAGGACCTGATGAGTATATCAGATGGATTATTTATAAGTAATTAAATTACGTTTCTTTCAATTTACCAGGAAACCTTTCCTAAAAGCGAAAACTTCGATCGAGCACTCGATTTGAAAATTTGGAAAAACTTCAACCTCGTCCCTTTCCCTTTCTGCCTTCATAGATGCACTCCAGTTCATAAAAAAAAAACAATACCTTCGATTTTGTTTAATCGCTCGCTCTCCGACTCGAACCACTTTATCGAATCTCGATCGACTCCATACTAAAGCTATTAAAAATCCCAACCAAGGTCTACGGCAACGCAGTGGTCCTCGGCCAGCTCGTTGCCACGTGTAATTTATGGACAAAAGTACGCGAGCCGTTCGTATCCGTAAGCCAGATGATAATGTACTTTCCATACATATTACTCGTACATTTGAACGTAATACAACAATTCACAAACGTGGACGTAGTATATATTAAGTATATACGTATTCGAACGTTTAATAAATTACATATCATCTCAGCGCAACCACAATTTAACGTATCCGGCATCCGCGTATGGTTCGTACGCCTCCTCGTTGGCGTTATTTACCTCCCATCGATTGTATTCCGAACGGGAAACCGAACCAGGTATCGCGTCAAGATCGCATCGAAGTTCGATCCAAAATAAGAAAAAAGGTCGCGTAATCCTCGAAGCGTTAATTTTCAATTAATTTGCGATGCCTCCGAATATTTCGATCGCGAGACAATAGGCTAATACCTACCTACGTCAAGTTGAGTAGGTATTCGATGCAAGGTTAAAGAAACAACCAGTTTGGTAGAGTGATCCGATAATCCCCTCTCCCTTCCTGATTATCAATACCATACTTTGTATAAAAAGTTTTAAACATCTAAGAATGATCCGACGGAACAAAAGTGGAAAAAGTATGAAAAACTTATTGATCGAAACGAAAAACCTAGAAAATTTGGCAGACAAAATTGAAAGCAGTGATCGAAAATCCATCGATTAATCGAAATCAAAAAAAAATCGTAGATTTGATAAAATTGAAACATTGTTCACTCAATCGAAATTTATTGGTTTAACTACCAAAACTGAGAAAATCAAAAAACTTATAAAAAATTGAAAATCTAAAATTTATCAAGTTATTCGATATTTAAAATTTTTAATGACGAATCAACAAAATTGTAGAACGTCTCGAAAATTGGATAATTTATTGAACTAACACAATGGTAGAACTTTTCAAAAAATTAATCAATCGAAAAATTGATCGAAAATGAAAAATCAATTGATTTATTAAAATAGAATCATCAATTTTTGAAATATCAGAACTAATGAGATTATTCGAAATCGAAAAATTAAATGAAATGTCAAATTTACAGAACTGCTCGAAAAATGTTTCGATTTATTATCTAAACCAAAAACTTGTGGAATTAACAAAATAATTTAAAACTTTGAAAAATTGATCAATCGACTGTAGCCGAAAAATTAATTAACTCGTCGAAATTGAAAGTAACAAAATAAAAGTTTTCGAAAAATTGATAAATCGACCAAAATTTAAGACTCGAATGGAAAAAAAATGATAATGAAATAGAAAATTTAAAAGATTGAAAAATAATGAAAAGTTGTCAAAATTTCAAATTGCAACAAAATTTTAACTCGAAATTATTTTCTGAATATTAATTGAAATAAAACAAATTTAAAAAACAACAACAACAGAAATCGAGTAAATTAGTTCATTTACAAAAAATATAAATTATTGTTTAACTAAATTAAAAAAAAAAAAAAAACTTGAATTGAAAAAATCAAAACTTTGAAACAGTTGAAAATTGAGATGCAATTCAAATTCATTTAAAATTATGAAAACTAAATAAAAATCATAAATTCAACAAACAATTTTGCTGAAAAATTGCGTTTTGTTCTAATTGATTAAAAAATAATAATTTCGAAGAAAAATCACAACCGCAGTTTTAAAAAATAAGAATTAAGAAAAATTAATACAATAATTTATTGAATTAAAAAAAAATCGAAAAACTGATGAAAAAAAGATTGATTTATAAAAATAAAAAATAATAGAAAATTGATAAAGTTGTAATAAAATTGTAAATTTTTTAGGTAATTTTGATTTGAAAAATCTTTTGCAACAATTTTTTTCAAAATTGATTTCCATGAAAACCATTCCCAAAAAAATCTATATTTTTAAAAATGTCTAAAGTTGTTCGATGTTTACATTGAAATTTTTGGAACATTCCCTTCTGAAAAAAATTTGGAGATATTTCAGGGGGAGGGGAAATGTTTTTCAAAATGTGAGCACCTCTTTTCACAAGATTTTTTTAATCGACGGAGTTTTCAACGAATTCTTTTTTTCAGTTTTTTTTTTTTTTTTATAAGGTGGATTTAAAAAAAAAATTGTTCAAAGAAAAATAATTTTTTTTTTTTGGTAGATATTTTTATTCATTAGTCAATGTTTTGAAGGACGATCTTCCAAAAAATAATTCAAAGAGAAATAAATAAAGGTAGACGATTTCTTTTGGTATTTTTTTCTATTTTTTTTTTTTTTTTTTTTCGGAGATGAGAACATCGCAATACCAAAAAAATTTCTCATTTTTTGGAGAAAAGATCTCTCATTTTTAGGCCAAAAAAAATCTCAATTTTTATGGAATAAAAAATATTTATGCCCACTAAAGAAAATTCTCATTACTTGGAGTAAACAATTTTCAATTTATCTTATTTTGGAGAAAAATTTTTTTGCTTCTGTTTAGAAATAAAAATCTTTCAATCATTCACTACAAAAAATCTCAATATTTTTATGGGTAAGCGTAAAAAAATTCTCTATAAGTAATATTTTTATGGTTTTCAGTTTCTTTTGGAGAAAAAAATATCGCAATTTTTTTGAGACTGGAAAAATCTCTCAATTTTTTAAAATAAATACTTAATTTTACTCTTTTGAATACAGCTGCATAGGTTTTGCAATAAAATCAGGAGAAAATCGATTTTTTTTTCCAAAAAATTCTGCGTCTCTTTCAAGATAATACTCTACTCATCACTTTATCAGCAAAATATTATTCGATAAAGTCAATCTGGTAAATTATTACCATTTTTTTAATTCTTAAAATTGAAGTGGTAAATTTTTCAAATTTCACCCTGCGTATTTTTTGGCTACGAGCTGTAGCTCTTTTAGCCCTCAGTAACGCATTTCAACAGTTTTTACGACATTTCGACGATCTTCAAAATTCAAAGAATCACTAAAAATGTTTGCTTAACACCAGTCAAAAATTTGAACTACCCAACTTAATCCAAAATCAGCCAGAAAATGTATTTGTGTCATGCAACTAAACCGCCCTCCATAATAATCTTTACAAATCTTCTCTCCGAAGTTGGAAATTCAAGTACCTACCTTATTAAGAAACACTCAAATCAAGAGGAGACTAATTCGCAACAAAAAAAATTCACCATCTAATTATATCACCTACACACTTCGTACCTCATGCAAAAAATAATCTCCCAACATGCTTACGAAACACCTTAAAAAAATTGCACACAAATAATTCATCACCACGTGAGACCCGATCGTCGATCATCATCATCATCCATACTTGGCACACAACACCGGTTACCCGGTGATCTTTTCAAATTCGCGGTTCCTTTTACATCCTGCTCCTCCACACACTGCTGGATTCGTGGCCAATTTTCCATCGAAATAAATTCAAATCCGCACACACCCATTGGGCAAGCGAAAAAAATTTTCCATACGTACAAAGTAGATATGATTATTAAGCGATGTAGGTACTCACCAGGAGCGCGACTACGACGGCCGTCGTGGTATAGGAACGAAAAATCGCAGCGTTCATCGCGGGAACACGTACCAAGTTATCTTATTCAGCTACGAAAGCTAATTGCACTACTTTTATGATACCGCGCAGCAGCCAAACTAATGCAACAAATACAATTACTCTCCGAGGAGGCACCCACTAGATACATTATTTATAAATACTACATCCAAGGTAAGAAGTACATTCGCGGTACCCCTTGACACCCTTTCGGCGTCGTCGTCCGATACGTACACGTTTTTTTTCCTCTTTTTTTTTCATCTTTCTTTCTTTCTTTCTTTATAACAACGGCGGTGGAGGTGGCCGTGTTCGAAGTACGTTGCAAGGTAAAGCATCTTTGTTGGTAAATTTTTTTTCGGCTAAGTTACGAACTACTGGAGAGCTTCGCCTACGCCCGTGTAAAACGATATATACTAATTATTTTTAATGAGATAGATATACCTGCAGTCGTCATTCACTCTTCGGATGATCCCCCCACGCCCACACACACACAAGTAAGATTTTTAAAATTTTTATTCCGAGCTATAACAGAGATAGATGAACTTATAGCACGATGGATGCTGTGGCTGCTCTTACACTGCATCACCGTTCGCAATATCAGATTTGAAAACTATACATATACGATATGCGAGTAATCGAATGCGTGCTTTATCGCAGTCTTTGGCAGTACCAATGCACTGTGCAGTAAACTGCAGCCTCGATTCACGTGCTCCCTCTTACCTCCCTGCCCTGACGAAGCGTCGCGTCGCGTCGCGTCGTGCACTACACAGTACACACAAACTGCTCTCTCGACAAAAACGTAAGGTATGTGGAAACGAAAACGACAAAGACCACGACTAAAATGACTACAATATTTCCAACACTGATCGACTCGTTTGTACGGCTTCGAAATGACTCAACTCTGATTTCAATGGTTGATTACTTTTTTTTTAATCAAAAATTAAAATTTATGAGGAAATGTCGATTTCACAAAATTTCAGAAAATCTTCACAGAACTTTGTTCCAAGCTTCAAAATTCAAAAAAATTGGAAAAAGCATCACAATATTTTTGCAAAATTTCAGAACGTTAATCAAAATTTCAGAAAATATTTACAAAATTGTTTTCCAACCACCAGAAATTTTTTTTAAAAGTGGGGAATTTTTTCACGAAATATCAATAATTTTTAATTTAGCGAAAATTTTGACGAATCTTGGTGAATTAAAAAAAAAGAAAAGGAGAACTTTTCATACAAAATTTTTTTAGTGAAATATGACAAAACTTTACAAAATCTTTAAATAAAATTTAAAAGATTTTTTTTGAACTTCTTCTAAAAATTAGATAATTTTTCAAAAAAATTTCAGAAAAAATTCAATGTGAAAATTATTACAATTTTCAATTGAAAAATCTACAAAAAATTGAGTAAACATTCATTTTAAATATAAGAAAATTTCCAAGAACTTCAGTTCTAATGGTAAAAAACTTTTTTTTATTTTATTTATTATTCGGGTTTATTTATTTGCATTTTTATTTTTTATTTTTTTTTTTTCATAAAAAATTTACCAACATATTATATCAAAGTATTTTATCCAACAAAAAAAATTTTCACCACTTTTGTTCAAAAATTTTTTAATGTTTTATGTTTTTTTGCGCCCTTTGCCAAATTTTTATTTACCAATTTTAAAATTTTATCAAAATTACCTACCAGAATTTTGAATTTTTACCACTTTTTTAAACCTTATAAAGATGTATTAAATTTTTAGAATTTTAATAATTTAGTATGAAAATTCAAATTACCTACGTAGGTAACAAATTTTAAAAATTGAGAAGATTCATCAAACTTCAAAAATTCATATTATAGAAATTTTAAAATAATTCGGGCCAAAATTTAAAAATTTATCTACATTTTAAAATTATCAAGTTTCAAAATATCATCAAATTTTAAATCTTTGCCAAATTTTTAAAATGGAAAAATTTATCAAATTTCAAGAATTTATCCAATTCCAAAATTTTTAGATGCTCAACCAATTCAACTTCAAATTAATAAAAAAAAAAAAAAAAAAAAAAAAAGATTATAAGAACTTGAAATAGTTATGAAAAAATCATTTAAATGTCAAAAATTCATTCATCTTAAAAATTGTTTCTTAAAATATTTTAGAAAATTGAAATAAATTTTAATAAATTGGACAAGTTAGTAAAAATTGAGTTTTTCAAAAATTTGTGAAGATTTAGTCAAAAATTCAACAAAGAAATTACGTACCTATTTGATAAATTTGAAATTTTTAACAAATTTAAAAAAAAAAAAACACAAAAAACTTTTTCGATGCAGTTAGTTTATATTTTTTTTAAGAAAAATTTTCACTGAATACTCAACTGATGTTGAAGAACTTTTTTTTGACAATTTTCTTCAATGAAAATAAATAGAATAATTTTTGAACATTTTTTTCTAGAGGATTTTTTTTTGCAGAATTTTGTACTCATTAGATTTTTTTTTTTTCAAAAAAAAATTCTCTGGATAATTTTTATCATTTTTTTAAGCTTCATAGGTAGTTCTTTTTTTTCAAAAAAATTGGCAAAATTTAAAACATGAGATGACCATTTTTTTTGGCGGGGGGGGGGGGGGGGGGGGTGGGGCGGAAGATTTATTTTATAAAATACATAATAGATAGGTACGTGAGATTTTATTTTTATTTTTATTCATATGGTTTGAAATTTGTCACTTCGTTAGTTTTTTTCTTAAAAATCAAAAATTTGAATGAGAAATCCAAAAAGATGAAAAAATGGTTATTTCCGATCCCTGTTCCCTACGTGCGCGTGCCTTTGAACTAATCAAGTAATCAAGTCAAAAAATTTCTCACCTAAAACTTCTCCACTACTCGAACTCGTCACTCAATGTGAACTACGACTTGAGAGCAAAACAAAACAAAAAAAAGAAGAAGCAAATTATTATCTCGCAATGAATAAGCGCAGCCGATTGCGGCATCTTTTTACACCGAATAGAGGAAACCATGACGAATACGAGGGCTTTTGTTCGTCCAAAAAATAATTGAACGCGATCGAATTCATCAAAGCGACGCGATTCCATTGTGATCGCAAGTTTATCCACCTTCGTTGTGCAGGCGGTTCTTGGAACTCGTAGATGATGATTTTTTTTAAAGCCATATTTTTCTCCACAAATTAGACTGAAGACTGCAATCGTGTTCAATTTGAATCCGGGTTGCGATCCTTTAAAAGTACATATCTCTCCGGGCGTCCAAAGTGGTAAGTATACTCTTCTCATTGATCGAACTTCCTACCACGCCCGACTGGCAAGGTTCCCTTTACACTTACACACCAATAATCCGAATGGTAAATGTAGAATACGTATACGTAATGTACGTACAATCACTGTCCTTAGTCAAGTTCACATACCTTGCCAATCGCCGCCAAATAACCGGTTAACGTTCCGTGTGTGCCGAAATCGTACGTACATAAAATCAGAGAGATGAAAAAATTTTATTATTAAAGTAAAACCGATACCTACGTATACGTATAAGTAGGTAGGTACTTTTACTTTGGAATCGTGTCTCAAATTTCGCACCTTCGTTATTTAATCCCTATTTCGTCGTAGCATTTTTTATTGCATCATCGTATAAATAAGAGTATAGGTTACCCTAAAAAAATATATGTATCACACTAAGCCAAGGTCTAAGTTCAATCCTAGAACTATAGGTAGGTGATTGAAGATATGATTGTATAGTAACCTGCATCGTAGAAATATGCACTGGGTGTTATTTGTGTTACAAGTATCACAAACTTTGTTTTTTTCACTATTAATTTTTCAAAATTTATAAAAAAAAAAAAAAAATGTAAATACCTATGTCAAAATAATTGAAAACTGTAAATTGGTCAAAATTGGTAAAAATTTCGAATTTTCTAAAATTATTGAGAACTGACAATTTTTAAAAATTGATGAAAATTATCAATTTCTTGAAGTAATTATAAGAAATGTGAATTTTTAAAAATTAATCCCTAAATTTGACAATTTTTCAAAATTGTTGGAAATGTGAATTTTTCAAAATTAGTAAAAACCATCAATTTTTCAAAAATACCTTGTGAATTTTTCAAGTATTGAAAATATGAATTTTTCTAAATTAATCAAAAACGTGAATTTTTTTAAATTGATGAAAATTGTGAATTTATCCAAATTATTGATAACTTTCAATTTTTCATGATTATTGGAAATTGTGTATTTTTCAAAATTGATAAGAATTGTAAGTTTTTCAAAATGTATGAAAATGTGAATTTTTCAAAACTAATAAAAACTGTAAATTTTTCAAAATTATTGGAAATGGCGAATTATTTTTAATTAATGAAAACTGACAATTTTTCAAAATTAATAAAAATTGCGAATTCGCCAAAATGATTGAAAACTGACAAATTTTTCATGATTAAGTTTTTATTAAAAATTACGAAATTTTGTTAAAATAGTTTAAAATTTGTAAATTTTTCAAAATGGATGAAAATTGTCAATTTATTAAAATTGTTAGAAATGTGAATTTTTAAAAATTAATAAAAACTGTAAATTTTTCGAAATTAGAATTGTGAATTGTTCATAATTATTGATGATCGTTGATTTCTCATAATTATTGAAAATTGTGAATTTGTCAAAATTATTGTAAACTTTCAATTTTTTATGATTATTGGAAATTGGAAATTTTTCAAAATTGATAAGAATTTGTAAGTATTTCAATATGTATGTAAATGTAAATTTTTAAAAATTAATAAAAAATGTAGGTGAGTTTTTCAAAATTATTAGAAATTGCGAATTTGCCAAAATTCTTGAAAATTGCCGAATTTTTCATAATTATTGAGTACCTACCTGTTATTCAAAAATAATAAATTTTTAAAATTGATGAAAATTGTCACTTTTTTAAAATGAATGAAAATTATCTATTGAAATTGTTGGAAATGTGAATTTTTCAAAATGAATAAAAACTGTAAATTTTTAGAAATTTTTGAAAATTGTAAACTTTTCAAAGTCGATGAAAATTTGAATTTTAATAAATTAATAAAAACTTCAAAATTTTCAAAATTATTGAGAAGTGTTTTTTTTTTAATTTATTAAAATTTATAATTTTCCAAATTAATGAATATTGGGAATTTGCCAAAATTATTGAAAACCGATAATTTTTCATTGTTATCAAAAATTATAAAAACTTCAAAATTGGTAAAAATTGTGGATTTTTCAAAATTGTTGAGAATTTTCAATTTTTCAAAATTGTTGAGAATTTTCAATTTTTCAAAATTATAAATATAATTGGAAAATTTTCAAAACTATTAAAAATTGCAAATTTTGTAAAATGGATAAAAATTGTCGTTTTTTTCAAAAAAATTATCGTAACTCGAGGTCGAAAAAATTCGCAGTTTTTCGTGTCTTCAAAAGCGTGAAAATCTCGCCGGTAAAAAAGAAAAACAAACAAACAAATAAGTTGGAGAAAAATTCATCTGAAATAGACCATGTGAATAATTAATTGAAAAATTTATATTTTTATACCAACGCACGAGTGCGTATCAAAACTTGAGAAATACAAGTTGGATCCCTCCGCTTCTCCTATCCACGAATTCGCGTGTCACGAAACACGTTGAATAAGTTGCCTATTTAACCGCCGCAAATAACGAAATGTAAAATAAAATAAAACGTACATATTAGAAAACGTATAATTATTATTATGAATACCATTCGATAAAAAAATCTCTTTACAGAATAAATGTACCTAAAATTATACGTAAGTATGCGAAAACTCGAATAAAAAAAATGAATTACTTATTCAATTTGATTAATTCGTAGCTTTGATGGATTTTACTTGAAATCTCAATAAGCAAGACTAGATTCTCCCTTTTCCCGCTGAGAAAAAACAATCACATGTTCAAGAAAACTGTCTTCTCGTGAATCGAATAGATACCTAATTCAGACAATATTGATCAAATTCTTAGACTGACGTACGAAGTATTTACAAAGATGTAAAAGAAAAGAGTACAGATCTCGATGATGATGAATAATACATCAAACGAGGAGTACGAAGAATCATTCGAACAATCGTCAAAAGAATACAAAAAAAAAATGAAATAAAAACAATGAAACTTGGCTTAATTTATAACACACGATCTCGTACCTAGTTAATTAAAAAATCTCGCCCAAACGAATCACTAATCATTCATCCAGAATAATTAATCGTATAAGAGCCGGTAAACGGATCAAAATTGGTGGCCGGATGGCCTTGGAAAATGGCCGGATTGTAAGACGCGGCCGCGGCCGTATTCTCCGGTCTGTACCAATTGTACTGCGGAGGAGCAGCTGGCTGACTATATTGCTGGGCTTCGTATCTGAAATTTGTGGGCGCCGCAGGTTGAGGCGCGAACGAACTCTTCAACGCTGGCAGAGGCTTCCTCACCAGAGGTTGTTCGGTTTTATCGTAGATGCTGGGGTCTTCGCGGTATTGACCGTCGTCGTACTCTTCGATGCTGTTACCGCCATTTTGTACGTGCAGCGTCGGAGGAGGCACCGTGATGCCGGCGCCGACCGGCTCGAATCCGCGGCTGCTGCTGGCGCCGTATTTGATCTGACGCGGTTTGCCCGTCTCGTCTATGTAGCCGTATTCGCCTTCGATTTCACCGGCTGCGCTTTTCGTTTCGATTTTGTACGATCCATCGGCGTTCTTGTAGCCGTACGTGTACGAGCCGTCTTCGTTTTGACGGTTGATTTGCTGCAGAATGGGGACCGGGGTCGAGTGTTGTTGCTGCAGCGGTGCTTGGCTCAGTACCACGCAGAACGTGCACAATAATTGAAGTAATCCCTAGAAAATTAACAAAATTTTAAGTGAATCGAAATAATAAAAATAAAAAAAATAAAATTCGCAGAAAATGAGAATTTGGAAAAAATCTAAGATTAGGTGCATACAAATTTAAAAAATTCAAAATTGAAAAAATTAAAATACCTAAAATGAAACTCTGAATGACTGAAAATTTCCAAGTTTTAAAAATGACGATTGAAAAATATAAAAATAATTGTAAAGTAAAAAAGAAGTTACCAAGTAATAGGTATAAAATTGAGAAAAAAATTGAAATTACAAAAATCGAACAAAGTTAAAGCTAAAATAATACCAAACTAAAAAAAATCAAGTACCTAGGTAGATATAAATTTGAACGAAATTGAAATCAAACAGAAATTTCAAAAAATAAAAGAAATTAAAAATTATTTTAAAACCCCAGAAATTGGAGAAAAATAAAAATTACAAAGTTGGATTATTGTAAAATTGGAAAAAAATACATGAAAAATACGGAAAATGAAGAGGAATCAAGATATATTTTTACTGAAAAAAACAAAAATTGCAATCAAATTAAACATTACTAAAAATTAAAAAAAAAAAAAAAAGGAAAAATGAAAGATTGAAAGTAAATGTAAAGTTGAAAAAAAAATCAAAATTAAAAAGTTGGAAATCATTAAAATAAAATCAAAAATTTCTTAAAATTAAAAACGTCTTAATTTAAAGAAAAATATAATTATGTATTAAACCGACATTAAAAATTTTTTTAAATGAAATGAAATTGAAAAATTGGATGAATCATACCTAATAATTGGAAAAATTGGAAATTCAAAAAAATACCTATAAAAATTAAAGAAAAACAATTAAAAATTTTTAATTAAAAAAAAAAAGATGATTGAAAAAGAATCAAAAATTTGGAAATCTAATTCGAAAATTAAGTTCAACATAAACGAACGTTGAAAAAATTATTGAAACAACGCAAAGAATTGTAGTGAAAAAATATTAAAATGAAGTAAAATTGTCAATGACTAAAAATTTGGAAAAAATGACTAAAAAAATTTAAAAGTCAAAGTAAATTAAAATTACCTAAATAAAAGTAGGAAAAAAGATGAAAAATATTTTTAAAATAGTAGGTAGGTAGCTATCCAATTTAGAAAATAAAAACAAAAAAATGAAAAATTTAAATTTGAAAAAAAAAGGAAATCAAAAAATTATCAAAAATTCAAATACTAAGGTACATTGAAATCAACTTGATTAAGTTGAGAAATAATCGAAATAAAATAAAATAAAATTTCGACTTAAAAAAATATATTTCTTAGAAAATTGGGAATTTGTGAGAGGAAATTACATAATAAAAAATTGGAAAAATTATGATTCATAATCAAATAAAAGAACAAAATGAAAAAAATGAAAATAGAAAACACTACTTACTTATGCAGTGAAAAACGAAAGAATTATAAAAACTAAAAATAATTGAAAATATTAAAAAAAACTCAAATTTTCAAAGTGAGGAAAAAAATACTGATTGGAAAAAATTAGAAAAATGAAAAATTTAAAATAAAAAAAATCAGAAATCCAACTTGAAAATTATTAAGACTTGGAAAATCGAATATAAAATTCAAAACGTGGACAAAAAACGTATAAGACAGAAAATTGAAGAAAATAGAACAAAACATGAGAAAAAATGAAAATTGAAAAAGGAGTAAAAATTATAGAAAAACAGTAAATTTTTTAAAGAAAAAATTACCAGAAACGAACGTTGAAAAATATTTGAAATGAAACAAAAACATGAAATAAAAAATATGAAAAATTTGAGGAAATCACATATATTTACCTATTCATTGGGAAAAAAATTATAAATGACTAAAAATTTGAAGAAAAAAAATCACTGAAAAAATTAAAAAAATTAGAATGACTAGCAAAATGAATTGCTTGAATTAAAATAGAGAAAACTTCAAATTTCAAGAATTAAAAGAAAATACTTATGCCTACATAAATGAAAAAAGGGGAAAAATAATTAAAAATTTATATGATTTAAAACTACCTTGAATATGGCCGAAAATTTAAAAATAATTGAAATTACAAAAAAATGGATAAATCGAATAATTGAAAAGGTTAGAAAATTGAGAAATAAAATACCTAAGCATCAACTGAAAAAAAAAATGAAATAAAATTAAAAATAGATATTTCAAAATTTGAAAAAAAAAAATTGCTTGAAAAAATCTACAATTAGAAGAAATGAATCAAATGAAAAATTGAACAAAATAATAAAAATTGGAAAATCGAAAGAATTATAGGTATACTTAGTTTAAATCGTGAAAACTTGAAAAGATTCATATTATTTAAAAAATGAAAATTGTCAAATTGTATAAAAATCAGAGACAAATTGAAATAAAAAAATTCAAATAAAAAAATTGAACATCGAACAAATAATCATGTGTATACTCAGGCAGACTAGAAATTGAAAAAAAATAAAATAATAAAAAACTTTTCCACAGAAATTTTAAAAATAATTATATGTAGGTATATCTTCACATAAGAAAATTTTAAAACATCTTTTCTACAAAAAAAAAAGAAAAAGATTTTTGGATATTTTTCATTTCAAAAAATCTTGAAATTTCTTCCTCCGAAAGAATTTCTACTCTTGAAGATCTGAGATTTCTTTATTAAAAAAAAAAACAAAAAAAAAACGAGTATTTTTTTATTCCAAAACAACTTTAAATAATTTTTGAACCAAAAAATTCGTTTTTAATTTTTTTTTATACAATTATTCCAAAAAATGAAAAAATTTTCTCCAAAAAACGGAAAACCTCCCTCCAAAAAAAATATTTTTCAGAAAATTGAAAAAAAAAAAAAAAAATTGAGATTTTATACTCTAGTAAGTAGAGTTTGAAAAGTATTTTTACTTCAAAACAATTCAATAATTCCAAAACGATAAAATTCGGATTTTTAAAAACAAAAATGAAAATTGGAACAAAAAGTTTTGATTTAAAAAAAAAATTGAAAATATCAAATAATTACAGAAAAAAAAATGAGCAATGTTTAAACAAAAGCGCCAAATCCAGACAGAGCCATTTTCACTTCGACGTCATCAAGAAAAAATTCCGGAGATATGATCTAAAACGGCACAACTTTTGCAGAACTTTTAAAAAACCCAAGACCAAGAGTTTAGGGACAGCCAAGACACATGCTGGAGGGCAAAATATTGCTCAAAATCTGATCAAAATTTCGTTCATCTCCTGAGTGAGGCGGATATACTCCTCACATCCTCACACCACCTCCTAGCTTATTTGAACAGGCCAAGCACGCGACATTTGCATTCGGCACGTAATTTTGGCGGAAGGGAAGATCATTCCTCAAACATACGCCGATCTAATTTAATTATTTATTCAGCTCAAACCGTAAAAATTATCTCGATCGGTGTAAACCGCGAAACCTTCCAGGTGAAAGTACATACATACCTCTCTATACGTATACGTATGCTTCGCAGCTTTCCGGTACACCGTGTGGGTATTAATTGACGAATACGAAAGACGCCTAATTTATTTATTTACTTCTTCGGTCTTTAAGAATATAGGTATTTTATGTAACGCGTTCGTCGCTCGTCCGCACCTCGTACACACTTTACATTACGTATTCCAGCTATTCAATTGTCTACTGTTGCTACCGTTCTTGGTCTTGGTGCCCACGATAGGCCAAGACGACCAGACGAGTACGCTATGTACGTGACCATCGTGTAATAAGCCTCTCATGTCAGCCACATGTCCGACGTATCCTAAAAATGGTAGGTGTCGATGATGGACGTTTTTCATCATCAATCCCATACAGAAATTTGGAGTCGAGTTTATAGAAAAGGCTCACTCTATTCTTCACCATCAATGTAGCTACGAATAGAAATGGGAATCCTGAATTGAATACATGGCCTTATACGGCGGATCTATAAGTAATTCGAGTCAACTAACCACGTGAGGGTGGTGATGGTGAGAGAATGAATCAAATAATATGGAAAAATGGAGCCACATTTGACCTAGTAAAATTAGACCAAAAAATAAAAACAGAGCAAATTGGATTTTGGGTAAGGGAAGATTTTTTTTCAATTTTGAAATCTTCCTTCAGTGTCCTAAATATACATCAAAAAGTCCTCGAAACTCATCCTTCGGGAAGTCCTTCAAATTTGAACTCATAAAGAGACCCTCTTATTGTTTTTCGCTCGTAACTCCTCAAATATGACTTTGATCAAAAAGATGATCATGACTAAAATTAAAGTATATAAGATTTGCAACAAAAAAGGCCATATTCATTTTTTCGAGAAGTGAACGGGTAGCGCAAAAAAATCCTTCAACTATACAGGATGGAAAAAATGACGATTTTGATTTCAAAAAGATGATATAATTGGTAAAAAATTTTCAAAAAATTATAAAAAAAAATCAAGTCAGTTAGGCGAGGGCTGAAAAAAAAATTCAACAAATTTTTACATCAACAACGGAAAAAAAATCCTCAATTTTTTTTCAAAAAAAATAAATATCTAGGTAAATAAATAAAAAATATAATTCCTCAATTTTTTTTTCAAAAAAAAAAATGAATAAAAAATAAAATATCAAGTCTCGAAAAACCCCTTACATTTAATCACCTTGCTAACTAATGTTTCTGAATTTCACCCTCTCGATCATATCTCCGGATTTCGAAGTGATCCTGATTTCTAAACCTAGCATTACTACAAAATATGTTTACAAAAAAAAAAAAAAAAAAAAAATCATACGAAGTACTTACCAAATTAACGAACGTCATTTTCATCTGGCACATGTTGCACAGCCAACTTTAACAATACGAATGTACGCAGTAAAAAGCACTATTATCTGCACTTGGAAAACGACGATCGACAAAAAATATATATATAATACACAAAAACCGGTAGCTTCGCAGCGAACTAGGTACTCTCGACTGTGATATGATTTCTCGCGGCCTCGTTGCGCTCATGCGTAATCATCAACAATGCAGTTCGAGCGTCTTATTAATGTATACGTATGTTACTCTATATTAAATTATATACCATCTACGCCAAGGTAATCGGCATACCTCCGTACTTTGCCGGCCCGGCCCGGCCGATCCGATCTTTACATAACACGTGCTGCGTCGGCCGGGTTACCTATACCAATTGGCCAGTCCCTCCCGCACCTGTGCATACGGTCTGCGGGCACGTTCGTCCGCGTACAGGGTAATTAATAAACACCTCGAGTGCTACATTAGTGTTCATTTTCCTATTAACACCACATACATTACGTAGGTACGTAGACGTACGTAGCGTCTCGTCGCTGTTATCGCAATAGTAGGCAAGGTACAGGTAGGTAACTCGAACTTTTTTTTTTTTTTTTGTACGACAGGTGCCCAAGATATTATGGCCCTTCGGAAAGGAAAAAATTTCCGCAACCTTAATTTAACCACGAATACATTATCGAACCACTTACATGCACAATTACCTTGATAATTTGATAATTATCAAGCCTCACATATTCGTAGACTGAGACTGAGACTGAGCTCAGAAGTCGATAATCAATTCGAATTTCATCAAAAGTCTAACCAAAATAATGGATTGCATAAAAAAAGGACCATAGCCGACGGATCATCATTTTCTCAAGTGGTGCTAACATTCTGAGACGGGGGAGGGGTGAAAAATGCTGTATTTTTTTCACAAAAAAACAAGACTTCATAATTATACACCATACTGATCGGTTAATTTTTCTTCGTTTCAAATTTTCTAGAAAATTTTGAGAAATCATTTTTTTATTTTAAAAAATATAGAGTATAAATGTACAAATATATTAGGTATTGAAAAAATGTGGGAAAAATCATATTTTTTTTAATGAAAAATTTTTCATTCATTTAAAAAAAATTGAGGACATAAAAATTTCATTTCAAAAAATTAAAAAAATTTTCATCCTAAAAAATTGAGAAATCTTACCTAGCTATTTCATTCTAAAAAATCAAAAAAAAAAAATCATCTTAAAAAATGAAAAAAATTTCTTTCTAAAAAAATTTTAAAAAGTCATTCTAAAAAATTGAAAAAAAAAATCATTCTAAAAAATTAAAAATTGCAAAAATTGAAAAAAAAATCATTCTAAAAAATTGGAAAAAATTTTCATTCTAAAAATTAAAAAATTTCATTCTAAAAAATTGAAAAAAATCAGTCAAAAAAATTGAAAAAAAATTAAAAATTGCAAAAATTTCCATTTAAAAAAAATCATTCTAAAATTTTTTTTAAAAAAAACATCATTCTAAAAAATTGGAAAAAATTTTCATTCTAAAAATTTAAAAAATTGCATTCTAAAAATTTTTAAAAACAGCGTTATAAAAAAAATGTATTCTAAAAAATTTAAAAAAGGTCCCAAATGTCAAAAAATATAATTTTTTTATAATTCTAATAAAATTAATTGAAACTGTGGTTTTAATAAATTTAAGAATTTTAATAAATAAATTCTGAACGCAAAATGTATTGAAAATTCATTTTCAAAAACTTTCAAATTGGCAAATATTTATGTAGATGAATGGGTAATTTTTCAAAAAAAACCCAAAAAAAACTGATCACTTTCAATTGAGTCCTGACGTACTAATTTTCAAAAAAATTTCAATTACATTTCGATTGAGTTGTAATTTGGCTCGCTGAAAGAGCAAATCATATTCAGATTTCAGAACCAAATTTTGAGCTTCCAAAGTCTATTTTTCTATTTTTGGTGAATTTTTGAAAATTACGAAAATAGCACATTTTAAAAGTTGAATTTTTTCAAAATCCAAAAGTGAATTGAAAAAGATTTATTGATATTCAACTAATAAGAGTTCTATTTTTCAAAATTGATCAACTTTAATATTTCTTTAGCTCATTCAACTCTCGAAAATTTTTTGGAAATAAGATACATTTTTTTTTCAAACATGAAAAAGATACCAAAATAAAAACCACCAAAAAACCAAGTCAAATGGATTCATTGAACTGGTCCTAAAAATGTACCAATAAAAATAACGAGTTTGAAATTTTTTTTCATATTTTAATTTTTTGAAGATTTTGGTGTACCTACTTTGAGGGCCACTGAACCGTTTTCAATCCTTCAAGTTCTATACCATGTTTGCAATAATTTCGATAAAATTATACGTATTTAAAAAAATGACATCGAGCTATCGTTCAAGTTACACAAATCAACGCAATCGTGTAGCCAGTTCCGCGATGCCATAATTCACAGCATGGGTCAAAAAAACAAATTGAAAAAATTAAAAACGAAAAATTGAACAACTACGTAATTCCAAAAAAAAACAAAAACATGCATATTGAGTCATTTCTCAGACCAAATGGGCATCAATTCGACAATCCGGCAATCCACATGTCTGTTTCTGGTTGTCCTAAACCATCCACCCGAAGGCATCGTCTACCCGTAAAGAAAGAGTAGAAAATTCCCCAGCAATAATTCAGTACATATTATAATCGGTCCGTTATTAATTTAAAAACCTACGCCATAGCACGCGTACCTACGTGTACGTAGGTATCTGTCACGCCATGATAAATAACTCTCGTGTAATGGGCAATAATTGGCCGACACTTCAAGTACAAGTACGTAAAACATTTTAAAGAATACGCAGCACGGTAGCGATGATTTGTTTAAACTTGCAGCCGAAATGATACCAGATACTTTGTTTGATCTTTTTTTTCAAGATGGTTGTTTTTAAATTTCAATTATATGAAAAAAATCTCAATGAGATGCTCATGCCATACGCCAACATCTCGGCCGAGGAAATCTCAATTTAACATTATATCAAAGCAATAATCGCAGCTTTCGAATACAGCATTTTCTAGTTCTCAAGGTGCAGAACGCCTGATTTTAACGAGTAGGCAACTTATTTAACATGGCTATTTTACGATTGGCGAAGCACAGTTTGGATGGCGCAAATTCATAATTTTGTCATTCTCCGAAGGAACGACAGAGCAATGGACAATATCCATGCAGTATTTATTTATTTATTCATTTATTTATTTATTCATCAATTTATTTTGTTTGAAAGTATAATTTCTTCACTTCATGGAAAAATATTGAATTATTATGGATGCTTCTTCTTCTTATTTAATTTTTTCTGAATAAAACTTGACAAAACGTCAAATTTTTGAAAATCCTCATTTGTGGGAGAAAATAAAAAAATTTGCAAATCTCAACTCCACATCTGAAAATCCAAAAAATGAATATTCGTCCAATGTAATTAATCAAACTGAAACTTTACTTCTATAAAAAAAAAAATTACAAAATACTTTACAAATTATTATAAAATAATTTAAAAAATCATACTTTTAAAAAAAATAAATTGTATAAAAATGGCGAAATACAGAAATCACAGCTTACAAAAATTCATTACGATTCTCAATAAATATGACCGGGGCCGCAACTCGTAAATCATTGAGCATTTTGAGAAAATGAGAAATCATTGATGGCCGGCGACGCATTAGGAATAGCGTATTGTTTGAGAAGTTCATCCAGTATACTTCTAGTTTCAGGACCAACATTGGAATTCCTACGTACAGCCGAAGGCTGCTGGATATCTTCGGGTTGAGCGATGAATAAAACCTGAGGTCTAGACTTTGGCTTAGGTTGGCCTCTGGCAGATGCTCTGAAAGCACCGCTGGGCACTCTGGGCGCACCAGACACGTCAAACTGATTAAAATCAATCTGTTCGGGAGCTGGAGCCTGAGCAAACTGAGGCTGCTGGTTGAAGACGCTAGGAATAGTTAAACTTTGCGAGAAAGGTCGCGGTATCGGCTTCTCTGGTGCTTCTTCCTGGGCAACTGACTGGAATCCTGCTCTGTGGGGTGGGATTTCATTGGGACGGAATTGGAACTGCTGAGGGTCTTCTCTTTGGGGAGCATTCTCGTTGGCACGGAATTGGAACGAAGGCAGGTCTCTGAGCTCGTTACCGAGTAACAATTGTAAGTTATTGAAATCCGAAGGAGATGGAGATGGTCTTTGTGGTTGGGGTCGAATCTGAACATCTTCTGGTTCGCGAACGAAATAAGGTTGTTGAGGGATTTGTGGTCTGGGGACACGTTGACCTACCAGAACTTGCTGAGGTTGCTTGGCTGGTTTACGTTTCGGTGCTGGGGGTGGTTTGGCTGGACGAACCGGTATTTGGAAGAAATTCTGGCCTTCGTCGGCTGCTTAGGGTGGTGGCGAGTCTGTATTGAACGAGTCGTCGGTATCATTGCCGAAGTTCACCGGAGGTATGGTGATTCCTTCGCCGGCTGGCTGGAAGCCGTATTTGTTAGCACCGTATTCGACGGTACGGACTTTACCGCTGTCGTCGACGTAGCCGTATTTGCCTATTACTTCGCCGGTAGCTAATTTCGTTTCGATTTTGAAACTTCCGTCGCCTCCTTCGAAACCGTAAGTGTAGGATCCGTCTTCGTTGTGTCTACGAAGAGAATGTATGTTAGCAAATGTTGTGTTTTTCAGAAAAAGAGTACAGTAAGTTTTAAGAGACTCCGGGGCCTAAACTCTACATTACTCCTCAAAATTTTCAAATCTTTGACACGACTTTTTTGTTCCTCTCAATCAAAAGAATATTACTCTTGTTTCATTCAATGTCCTGAGGGAATTTTGATATTTCCATGTCTTCTTAATACCTCCCAAAAAATATAGGAAGACAATACTTAGGCAGGGACGAAACAAGGAAGTGTGGCGGTGGCCCACCCCACTGAAAATTTTTCAAAAAAATCGGCAAATTCATGAAAATTCGGCATGGCCGTATTTTGTTAAAATTCGGTCATTTTACTGATTTTTGACGAAATTTTGTCGGAAATTCTGGAAAATTCATTAAAATGTTGCCAAAAATTTATAAGAAGTCGCCTGTTTTTTTTTTTTTTTTTTTTTTTTTTTTATGAGCCTACCTAAAGCTTCTCAAAAACCTTATTAACGAAGAGAACAGAATGGTGTGACATATCGCTTGTTATGTTTTTGATGTGCTGAATTCGAATATTCGCGTACTTCTTTGATTGAGGCCTCTCCACTCTGCTTTATTGCTCCCAAAGCTTAAGCTAAGCCCAGTGGGAGGCTTTGGGAGACATCAATCAACTTTCAATGAACCGGTTCTCAACAATATACATTCTTGGTTTTTCAGAAAAATCAGTTTTTTACCCCAGGGCCAATTTTTGGTCTATTTTATTAAAACCAGAGTGAAAAAATTGTCAAAATTTACATTTTTGAATAAATCCACCAAACAAAAATCTTCCACTACAAAAAAATCATTCAAAAATGGGGCAAATTATGAAACCAGTTGTGTTAAAAACTTTGAAAACACATCAAAGTAACTCCTCTCATTCACGGTTACATCAAACAAAACAATCCACGTTGTCTATACTTAAAAGAGGGAAGAAAAAAACCGCACCACGCTGCCTCGCGTCACTTCCTCGCTTCTCCTTCGTGGCTTACACACCGCGCAGATGAGTAAGCTTCGGTCCATCGTCCTTATGCGGTAAAAACTTACGTGAGAAGCCAGTTACATAACCGAGTTCACCCATTTCTTCTCTCTCTCGAGCGCACATTACAACTACAAGATATACTTACAAGAAAAATTAATAAAAACTTTAAATTTTTCGAAATTAAAATTGTGAACTTTTCATAATTATTGATGATCGTTGATTTCTCATAATTATTGAAAATTGTGAATTTGTCAAAATTATTGAAAACTTTCAACTTTTTATGATTATTGGAAATTGGGAATTTTTCAAAATTGATAAGAATTGTAAAGTTTTTCAAAATGTATGAAAATGTGAATTTTTCAAAACTAATAAAAACTGTAAATTTTTCAAAATGATTGGAAATGGCGAATTATTTTTAATTAATAAAAACTGACAAATTTCAAAATTAATAAAAATTACGAATTCGCCAAAATGATTGAAAACTGACAAATTTTTAACGATTAAGTTTTTATTAAAAATTACGAAATTTTTAAAATAGATGAAAATTGTGAATTTTTCAAAATGGATGAAAATTGTCAATTCATTAAAATTGTTAGAAATGTGAATTTTTAAAAATTAATAAAAACTGTAAATTTTTCGAAATTAAACTTGTGAACTTTTCATAATTATTGATGATCGTTGATTTCTCATAATTATTGAAAATTGTGAATTTGTCAAAATTATTGAAAACTTTCAATTTTTTATGATTATTGGAAATTGGGAATTTTTCAAAATTGATAAGAATTTGTAAGTATTTCAAAATGTATGTAAATGTAAATTTTTTAAAATTAATAAAAAATGTAGGTGAGTTTTTCAAAATTATTAGAAATTGCGAATTTGCCAAAATTCTTGAAAATTGCCAAATTTTTCAAAATTATTGAGTACCTACCTATTATTCAAAAATAATAAATTTTTAAAATTGATGAAAATTGTCACTTTTTCAAAATGAATGAAAATTATCGATTGAAATTGTTAGAAATGTGAATTTTTCAAAATGAATAAAAACTGTAAATTTTTAGAAATTTTTGAAAATTGTAAATTTTTCATAATTATTGATGACTGTTGATTTTTAAAAAATTAGAATTGTAAATTTTTCAAAGTCGATGAAAATTTGAATTTTAATAAATTAATAAAAACTTCAAAATTTTCAAAATTTTTGAGAAGTGTTTTTTTTTTAATTTATTAAAATTCATAATTTTCCAAATTAAGGGTATGCTCTCGGTTTCTTATCAGTACGCGAAAGACACGAACTTAGAACCGCTGTATTTTCGCGAATTTTCAACGAAATGTTGTGAAATTTTGATATGTGCTTTATAGAAGCTGTAAAATTACAGGACTTATAAGATATTTTGGAAAAAGTATTTATTTTTGGAAGAAAAATGAAGTGTAGAGGTGACTTTTGGGTGAATTATTTCCGCGACTTAGAAAGGTCGGATGAAAAAAAGCTTATAAGTCCTGTTCGAGCATTACTCCGACGATGCGAAATATGAGAAAAAATTGAAGAAATGTTCAATATTCGCGGAAATATGACGGTTCTAAGTTTCGAGTTTTGAACAAAATTCATGGTGATTTAGGACTGAGCAAAGTGCAGGGGGTCATTTCAATGCTGCTCATATCGTGTAATATGCAATCCAATTCGATACCGAGAGCATACCCTTAATACTGATAATTTTTTATTGTTATCAAAAATTATAAAAACTTCGAAATTGGTTGTGGATTTTTCATAATTAAAAATCGACAATTTTTCAAAATTGTTGAGAATTTTCAATTTTTTAAAATTATAAATATAATTGTAAAATTGTCAAAACTATTAAAAATTGCAAATTTTGTAAAATGGATAAAAATTGTCGTTTTTTTCAAAAAAATTATCGTAACTCGAGGTCGAAAAAATTCGCAGTTTTTCGTGTCTTCAAAAGCGTGAAAATCTCGCCGGTAAAAAAGAAAAACAAACAAACAAATAAGTTGGAGAAAAATTCATCTGAAATAGACCATGTGAATAATTAATTGAAAAATTTTCATATTTTTATACCAACGCACGAGTGCGTATCAAAACTTGAGAAATACAAGTTGGATCCCTCCGCTTCTCCTATCCACGAATTCGCGTGTCACGAAACACGTTGAATAAGTTGCCTATTTAACCGCCGCAAATAACGAAATGTAAAATAAAATAAAACGTACATATTAGAAAACGTATAATTATTATTATGAATACCATTCGATAAAAAAATCTCTTTACAGAATAAATGTACCTAAAATTATACGTAAGTATGCGAAAACTCGAATAAAAAAAATGAATTACTTATTCAATTTGATTAATTCGTAGCTTTGATGGATTTTACTTGAAATCTCAATAAGCAAGACTAGATTCTCCCTTTTCCCGCTGAGAAAAAACAATCACATGTTCAAGAAAACTGTCTTCTCGTGAATCGAATAGATACCTAATTCAGACAATATTGATCAAATTCTTAGACTGACGTACGAAGTATTTACAAAGATGTAAAAGAAAAGAGTACAGATCTCGATGATGATGAATAATACATCAAACGAGGAGTACGAAGAATCATTCGAACAATCGTCAAAAGAATACAAAAAAAAAATGAAATAAAAACAATGAAACTTGGCTTAATTTATAACACACGATTTCGTACCTAGTTAATTAAAAAATCTCGCCCAAACGAATCACTAATCATTCATCCAGAATAATTAATCGTATAAGAGCCGGTAAACGGATCAAAATTGGTGGCCGGATGGCCTTGGAAAATGGCCGGATTGTAAGACGCGGCCGCGGCCGTATTCTCCGGTCTGTACCAATTGTACTGCGGAGGAGCAGCTGGCTGACTATATTGCTGGGCTTCGTATCTGAAATTTGTGGGCGCCGCATTTGAAAAAATTAAAATACCTAAAATGAAACTCTGAATGACTGAAAATTTCCAAGTTTTAAAAATGACGATTGAAACATATAAAAATACTTTTTCAAAATTGTGTACGCATGGAAAAAATAACAAAATATACATAATTATACTTAGTTAAATAATAAAATAACGACAAATTTGGATAAGCGGATTGATAAAAATTAAAATGATTTTCATTAAGATTCACACCATGCTCTCAACATGTGGTTCGTGGAACTTTCCTCGTGACTCTGTTTTTTTTTTTTTTTTTTTTTGTATTGCTGAACACCCTGCAAGGTGGAAATATTTTTTAGTCAATGTAATGTTCAACATTTTAATTCTTTATCAGAAAGTGAAGAGAACAGGTTTCAGGATATGTCTAATAGTCATCCAAATTTTTAAAAATAAATTCTCAAAGTTTTATAAATTGTTTCGTACAAAATATCCAAAAGTCTTTACGGTAATGTTTTTCTTTTCTTTTTCAGACATCGTAAAAGCACAAATTGTAATGACCTGTGAAATGAATTTAGTCTTCTTCTCATACTTTGTCAATTTGTTGTTGAACTACTTCATTGGCTCCATTGATCTTTCTTCTATATTATTGACTACTCTTATAAATATTATTTTGTTTCTCATATTTTTTTCTGAGCAGTGGTATAGGTTAATATGCCCAGACTTCGCTCTGTTTTCATAAACGCAGTATTCATTTTTAATTTCTAGAAAAATTTCTAAGAATTTGCCCCAAGGAGGATGCTGAGAAGGTTCCTCTAAAAAAAGTGGAAATCTCCACATATTTCAAATTTAATTTTTTCTCGACATCTCTATTTCAAACAGACCCGAATAAAAACCACAAAGACGATATATTTATATATTTACATAGCTTTCACGCCTTTCATTTTAGAAACAATTTCATCTTTTAAATTTCCAAAGCTTCAGCAGATTTTTCACGAATTTGAAACGATTTCATTTTTTAATTATTATCTTTAAAATTTGAGATCATTATTATCATAGTTTTTATTTCATTTTTGCAATCTTTGCAAAATTTTCGCAAAAGGGCCATCTTGTTAAAAAAAAAAAATAATTATAACAACGAAAGAGAAAATCAAAAATTACGATTTTTCAAAAAAAGGTAATTTATTGCTACTTTGGCGTGGTAACACTGCGTCGCATTTGTTGCAATAATTTTTTTTTTCAAATCAAAATGATCGAATTTTGGTCTGAAAAATTCATTTTTTTATGTAAACTTGCCATTTGAAAACATATCATGTTAGTAAAATTTCAAATAAGATTCAAATATACATCAAAATATATTTTGCACGAGATGTTTGTCGTTATTTAAATAATTAAAATCCAAAAATTAATTAATCTAATCAGTAGCTCATTTCGGCAACGCGACAATTGATCAAAATGAGACTAATTTATTAGTAGCTATAGCTTTGTTTTTTTATCGCGGATTGTGCAGAATCTGGATTATGGATTCTAACATTTACTTCTCAAAAAAAGGTTTAGAAATTTTCTGATTAATTATTCTGAAAGGTTTATCAAAAACAAAACAAAAGAACACAAAAAATCCATAATCCACTTTCATAATCTACTCATCGAGCAGATTATTAAATGGATTCACACAAACCCTCACAATCCAAAATCCAGATTGTGCATAATCCGCGATAAAAAAACAAAGCTTATGTTTTTTTAACGCGGATTATTGCATAATCTGGATTTTGAGGGTTTGTGCTTTGTGAAAATCCATTCAATAATCTGCTATATGAGTAGATTATGAAAGTGGATTATGGATTCTACTGTGTTCTTATGCTTTGTTCTTGATAAAATTTTCAGAATAATTGATCAGAACATTTTCTAAACCTTGTTTTAAAAAGTAGATTCTTATAATCCATAATCCAGATTTTGCATAATCCGCGTTAAAAAAACATAGCTAATAGTAATTTCAATTATTATGCAAATCGATCGTAATTATTATAATTAACTTATTTTATTCCGATTAATAGATAATTAAAACGGCAAAAATCATAAATTTCACTGCATAAATCCACAATATCTGATAAAAACGATAATGCCTAAATTAATTCGTGCAATCTCTAATCCGGATCAGAATTTGGAAAGGTCAGTTACGACCTTTGATCAATTCCGCAATTCCATGTTTTTTTTTTTTTCGAAAAACTTTTACAAAAATTGAGACCATCTTCAAAAGAACAGCGGAATATGGGCAGATTTCAGGTATGTTTCATGTACACGTCGTACTTGAATTTTTTCGTAATAGTAAACGATTCGGTTATATTTGCAGTGCGATAAAGTGAGTGATTACTGGTGCATTTGTTTACGCATTTGTTATATTATATCATTTCCTCGAGTTATCTATTGAATATCGAATCATTTCGCGTAATTAATCGAATATACCGATGCCGATAGGAACAAGATCAGTTACGTCTTGCGAGAGAGGCCAGGAAAGCTGAAAATTATTATTACATTGCTCCAGAACCGAAGCTCGCTTTCGTCGTCCGAATCCGAGAGTAAGAGTTGATCGTATCATTTTTTTATTAAATAAAATTGTCAATATTTTGAATTCCAAATGTATCATTTTATAGTATCAACCGAATTCAAAAATATAAAACTGTTTGAAAATTTTTGATGAAATTCCAAAAGAAAATTTTTAAGAGCTTTGGAACTTCTCATATAAATGAAAAGGTGAACTTTGGGCTTGATAGACTGTTGGAAAAATTTTCAAAAATCAGCATTTTTCATATTGAAAAAAAGTTTTAATAATCTTGTTAAAGTATAAAATTGATTGAAATATTTTGATGAAAAGCCAAATGTAAAATCTAATGAGCTTATGAAATTTTCATATAAATGAAAAGTTGAACTTTGAGCTTGATAGACTGGTGGAAAATTTTTCAAAAATCGCCATTTTTCGATTTGGAAAAAAATATAAAATTGTTAGAAACTTTTTGATGAAATTCCAAAAGGAAAATCTAATGAGCTTATGAACTTTTCATATAAATGGAAAGCTGAACTTTGGTCTTCATAGATTGATGGAAAGTTTTTCAAAAATCGCCATTTTTCGGATTGGAAAAAAATTCCAATAATCTTGTTAAGGTATAAAATTAGTTGAAATTTTTTGATAAAAAGCCAAAAGTAAAATCTAATGAGCTTATGAACTTTTCATATAGATGGAAAGTTGAACATTGAGCTTGATAAACGGGTGGAAAATTTTTCAAAAACCGACATTTTTAAATTTGGAAAAAATTTCTAAAAATATAAAATTGTTTAAAAAATTTTGATGGAATTCCAAAAGGGAAATTTTTGGAGCTTTGGAACTTTTCATATAAATGAAAAGATCAACTTAGGTCTTGATAGACTGGCGGAAAATTTTTCAAAAATTACCAGTTTTCTGTTTGGAAAGAAATTCCATAAATATAAAATTGTTTGAAAATTTTTGATCAAATTCCAAAAGAAAAATTCAATGAGGTTTGAAACTATTCATATGAATGAAAAGTTGAACTTTGGGCTTGATAGACTGCCGGAAAATATTTCAAAAATCACCATTTTTCAGGTTGGAAAAAAATTCCAATAATCTTGTTAAGGTATAAAATTGGTTGAAATTTTTTGATGAAAAGCCAAAAGTAAAATCTAATGAGCTTATGGACTTTTCAAATAAATGAAAAGTTGAACTTTGGTCTTGATAGACTAGCGGAAAATATTTCAAAAATTGCCCTTTTTCAATTTGGAAAAAAATTTCAAAAATATAAAATTGTTTGAAAATTTTTGATGATATTCCAAAAGAAAAATTTAATGAGCTTTGGAACTTTTCATATAAATGAAAAGTTGAACTTCGAGCTTGATAGACTGGTGGAAAATATTTCAAAAATTGCCATTTTCCAATATGGAAAAAAATTCTAAAAATATAAAAATGTTTGAAAATTTTTGATGAAATTCCAAAAGGAAAATTTGATGAGTTTTAGAACTTTTCATATAAACGAAAAGTTGAACTTTGGTCTTGATAGACTGCTGGAAAATATTTTAAAAAATTGCCATTTTTAAAATTGGAAAAAATTTCTGAAAATTTTTGATAAAATTCCAAAAGGAAAATTTAATGAACTTTGGTACTTTTCATATGAATGAAAAGTTGAACTTTGAGGTTGATGAAGCGGTGGAAACTTTTCAAAATTCGCCATTTTTCGGATTGGAAAAAAATTCCAATAATCGTGTTGAGGTATAAAATTGGTTGAAATTTTTTGATGAAAAGCCAAAAGTAAAATCTAATGAGCATATTAACTTATCGAATAAATGAAAAGTTGAACTTTGGTCTTGATAGACTGGCGGAAAATATTTCAAAAATTGACATTTTTCAATTTGGAAAAAAATTCTAAAAATATAAAAATGTTTGAAAATTTTTGATGAAATTCCAAAAGGAAAATTTAATGAGCTTTAGAACTTTTCAAATAAATGAAAAGTTGAACTTTGGTCTTGATAGACTGGCGGGAAATACTATTTCTAAAATTGGCATTTTTCAATTTGGAAAAAAATTTCAAAAATATAAAATTGTTAAAAATTTTTTGATGAAATTCCAAAAGGAAAATTCAATGGGTGAGTGGAAAATTGGTTTCTATTTTATTGAATAAATATATAATTATACTTCTGAGTTTGGGGTAAGTACATATTTTGTTGATATGCGAGTTAATGTCGAGTAATGCTGTAAAACTGTTGAAGGTATACAATGTGTACATGGTGTCTGTGAGGTTTAGATTTGGAAACTTTGGAAGAAGTCGAAAAATAAAAAGTGGGTTTAGAAGTTAAAAAAAAAAAAAAAAAAAAAAAAAAAAATGCAAAGGGTTAGATTATATCTAAAAGTTATAAAATGCCAAAATAATCAACCCCAAAGTTCAACTTTTCATTCATATGAAAAGTTTCAAACCTCATTGAATTTTCCTTTTGGAATTTCATCAAGAAATTTAAAAAACATCTATATTTTTGGAAATTTTTTCCAATCCGAAAAATGTTGATTTTTGAAAAATTTTCAATAAGTCTATCAAGGATCGAGTTCTTTTTCACAGGTGAGCAAATAAAATCAATGAAACTAGTCCGTAAGGAAAGAGAAAAAATACTTATACCTAATAATATTATTTTACGAGAAATTTCAATTTCAAGGCGGTTGGAAGTTGTTCGAAAGGGAGTCAAACCGACGACAAAGAATTGCCTTATTGCGAAAATAAATGTTGAATTCGTTATTACTTCGCGACATAAGAGTTGTAGCTTGGGCACCGGTTTCTAAAGTTTTTGAGCGCTCAGCTCAGTTACAAAAAACCGCACTACTATTATTTTGAGTGATTGGTTTTCCCTCGGAGATCCAGATATTGAGGTTTTCAGAAACTAAGTATTATCAATTTTTTGATACAAATTTACACTACCTCACTCGCGTTCATCAAAATGTTGTGGGTGTGTGCGTGTTTTTTTTTTTTTTTTTTTTTTTTTTTCCAGAAAATGAACGACTCTTGGCGAAGTATAATCGGAGTTCCTGATTTTTGTAATTTATGTTAAATCGATAATATGAAATATAATGGCATCACAATTTTCACCGGAGAAATTTTTCAAGCCGAAGTATCGTTGCGTTGCAAAGAAATTGTGTAACACCTCGAGATTCAAGTAATTATGAAAATGGAGAGAAAATATTATCATACTTCTGGCGTTGTTAGCAACGGGCATGTATATCCTAAATCCAATACCTTCCAAATCATTCAGTCACGGTAAGCAAAATAACAAGTTTTCGCAATCTTTCGAAATGTAAGTATACCTATTTTATATTTCGCTTTTGTAGGCAAGAAAACCATGCAAGAAGAAGAGCCATAACTAATAGCTGACACATCGGGAATTCGCAAAATTTTAGACACGTTTCTCACGTTGGTTGGGATCGGTGTTGCGATTACTTGGGTTTATTCTGTTCCCGCGGTCGTAGTAGAGTTCCAAAGGCGTAAATTTTAGGCGTTTCAACCGGATTAGGAAGAGCGGCCTAAAAATATCAAAGATGATTATACTGACAGGCCTCGTCGTTAGAAATATTCCATCAAAATCGGCTTCGCTTTAAATCTGTGACTCGCTTCCGACGAAAAACGATTGGTAATCCGAGTTGAGTTCCTGCTCTCCACGGTCGCCACGGTGCGGTATACGATAAAGCGGCGTATCAGTTGGATAGCCTTGTTGCGGCGTCCAATCAACGTAAGTGAATGGAAACCCAATGCTTAAATCGGAGAAATGACTTCAAAAATAACAACAGAATACAATTTCATTTTCACGGGGAGGAAAAAATTCGAAATAAGAAGAGAAAATTTATAATCACCGTTTGCAAAATATGAGCTGGTTGTTGACTTTGTTAAACGAACAGCACATTCCCTCGTCGGTCAGCGCCGAATTGAATATTTCATTATTTTGTAGCAGTTTTGCTGTTCGCTGTACCATTAACATGAAACCCATCATCTCGTCACAAGGCTGCAATACCTTTACCGTGAAATTTTTTGCTTGATGCCACGAGTTGGTGGTTTCATCTTCCAATAACGATTGTTCCAAAGTTGAAGCATTCAATTGTCTGCTGGTGTATTTCTTTCCGAAAACTATTCTTGAGCAAAAAAAATATTTTCAAACATTTTTTCTTCTTTTTTTCTCAAAAAAAAAAAATAAATAAATAAAAAATAAAAAACATTAGATTCCTTTTTTTTGAAATAGTGCCTTTCAACTTTTTAAACCAATAGAAGCTCGAGAGGTTTCAAAGACGATGTTTGTTTTACTTGTGTTCCTGCATTTATTATTTATTCAACTGCAAGGTTTTTTTTCTTTCGACTTTTGTAGATAAGTCGAAATAAAATTATGTGATTTGTTTTGGTAATAAAAACTGATCTTTGAATTTTTGAAGAGTTGCATGTGTTTCATTTCTCCTTTAATCACTGATTTGAGGGTGTTGTTTTTTCCACCAGTCTGGGGTAGTTCATAGAAATGAATCAACTGAATCTCTAGACTTGGAATATTTCTTTGAAGTTTCGTTTGCCATTTTATTTTATTCAAAATTGGGGGGAAGAAAGGGTTCAATCAACATTTTTGTAATATCCAAAATTAGTCTAAAGTCTGTTCTTAGGTATTATGAGCATATTATGTATGTGTTGTTGAGCCTATTTTTTCATGATGAAAAATATGCAAATTCAAAGTTTCATTTCAAAAAATGAAGTAAAAACTTTGTATAAAATCGATTCTACTGCATCTCAACTGGCTTCAACATAAATATCAATAGGTTTTGTACCAAAATAATAACGTTACTGAGATAACAAAAAAGTTTCGTTATTTACAACCTTGATTCAGATTCCTTCTAAAAAAAGAAAAGAAAATATGAGAGATAAAGATTTTATTCAATCCAAAAAAATTATTAATCCCTTTCAATGATTACTTGCCCAATAGCACAAAATTTGAGAATTTCTCAAAAAAATGCAGGGTTGTAAATAAAGAAACTTTTTTCCGTTATTTTAGTAACGTTATTATTTCGGTACTGAATTCGTGTGATTTTTTGTTATTGTTTCGTTACGGTATTTAGTTACTTTCAATTTTTCGTTACGTTCCGTTATAACGTTACTCAGATTACCAAAATTTCGTTAATTCTTCAGTTTTATAATTTTGTTACATTACAACGAAACTTCTTCATTATTTCGTTACGTTATTTCATTACTATACATGTGGGTACTCAAAATGTGAGAAATTTCACTCCAAATACACTTTTCTATAGCTTGTTTGGAAATTGAACCAATACCAATAACAAAAATAACGAAATTAAGAAAAAAATGAAGTAAAAGCTTTGTATAAAATCAATTCTACTGCATATCAACTGGCTTCAACATAAATATCAATAGGTTTTGTACCCAAATAATAACGTTACTGAGATAACGAAAAAGTTTCGTTATTTACAACCTTGATTCAGATTCCTTCTAAAAAAAGAAAAGAAAATATGAGAGATAAAGATTTTATTTAATCAAAAAAAATTATTAATCCCTTTCAATGATTACTAGCCCAATAGCCCAAAATTTGAGAATTTCTCAAAAAAATGATACCTAAATAAAAATTCAAAATTCTGAACAAAATGAAACAGTTTGGATCAGGTAGTATCAGTGATGATGATTTTTTTTTTTTTTTTTTTGAATGGAACAATCTACATACATAAATTATAATTGCAATGCTAAAAAAAATAACTTAACGAAAAAATAACGAAAAAAACGAAATTTTTTCGTTACGTTATTTTTGAAATTTTAATATTACATTTTCGTTTTGTTTTCTTGAAACATTCTGTTCCGTTATTTCATTTCGTTACAATTTTTCCTATAGTCAGATTTCGATATTTTGTTACGTTTCGTTACAGTCAAATTTTTTTGTTACATTTCGTTATTTCGTTACGTTTCCGTTCCAGCAACCCTGGTTCGGACGCGCTCGGAAACACGAGTGCAACTCGAGCGTTGCCGAACGGGGTTGAACGGTTGCCGAGCGTCAGCCGAACCAAGTCGAACATTGCTTTTTTCCTCTGGCCTTACCATGGGAGGCGTTGAATTTTTTCAATTCTTTTCAAAATGATCGAATTTTGGCCTGAAAAAATGAAAAGTTCATTTTTTTCACATAAACTTGTCACTTGAAAACAATACTTTAGTGAAAATTCAAATAAGATTTAAATATACATCAAAATTTATCTTGCAAGAGAAGTTCATCGTTATTTAAATAATTAAAATTCGAAAATTAATTAATCTAATCAGTAGCTGATTTCGACAACGCGACAATTGATCAAAACGAGACTAATTTATTAGTAATTTCAATTATTATGCAAATCGATCGTAATTATTATAATTAAATTATTTTATTCCAATTAATAGATAATTAAAACGGCGTAAATCATCAATTTCACTGCATAAAACTATAATATCAGATAAAAAAAATAATGTTCGGACTAGACTAATTATTAGTCTGTCAGAATCTCACGACTGTTGTACCTAATGTGTGCTCACGGGCGAAGTGGTTGGCGCTACCTCACGTTTTGCGTTTGGTATCGGAACGGTGTGCGGCTAGTCAGTATTTTTTGCCTCTTTATCAAAACAGCAAATAAGCCGTTTTAATTTATTAAACTTTATTCTTAGTAGGTATTATTATTTTATTACAAAAAGCCTGAAATGATATTATTGAAATGTTTTTGAATAAAGTTTAATAAATTAAAACGGTTTATTTGCTGTTTCGATAAAAATGCAAAAATACTGACTAGCCGCACACCGTTTCGATACCAAACGCAAAACGTGAGGTCGCGCCCATATATCTGAATGTAGTTCAGAATTATATAATAAATCGTACGCGGTTAATATCGGTGCCATAAATACGTAATGAAAAAATCAAAATTCAGCCATGTCTCCCCGGTTGTGATATTTTTTAAAGATTAGTTTGGCAATTTGATTTTTAATGTTAGTGCATATTTTGTCTATCCCACAGTGTAATATTCGCTTGTATGAAGGATAAAAATGATAATAATTGGATTTCCTATCTCCGCAAAAAAAAGAAGATCGTCGATAAGAAATTTCATAACATGGATGATATTTCTTTTACTCTTGCTCGTTACGAATGCTTCCGAAGTGACATCGAAAAGTAAGCAAATGCATGTTTTTAGTTACATATTATATTTTTTTGTTGATGGAAGAATGTTTATACCTGATTGATTACCTATTAAATGCATTATTATCATTTTCAATAATGATTATAGTGATATGATTTATTCATAATTCATCAATCATTTTTTATGATATTAAACGCGCCAACCGATGAAAATCGTTGTGCTGCCAATTAGAGAGAAGTTACGTCAGAGAGGACCTTTTTTTCACCGAACAGACGCAGATATGCGAATAGTTTCGAGAAATTTAACCATTGCCCATCGAGGTAGAGGTCACCGTGACGTAAAAATTAACAAAGATATTTAAATACCTATAAAATGTATCTTCTAGTATCTTCTATTTGATGCCAGACCATCGTTACTCGGACAATTGGTCATACATATAACTAATGGAGAATTTTTAATTTGTTTTAGTATGCATCGGCACGACCAGTCGGATATCTGTACCGCAGAATCGAGAACATCACTATCAAAATATGCGAGACCGCTACATCAATTGCACCTATGTAGATGGCAACTTGGAACTTACGTGGATACAAAACAAAAACCTGGATTTGAGCTTTCTGCAGCACATTTCAAGTTTGGCAGACCACTCACCGGACATCCTGTATACTCGTAGACGGCGCGCGCGAGCTGTAAGGTCTCTCTAATAAGCTCGTATAATGTTTTAGAGCTAATCGAATTAGAAAACTTGCGGTTAACTCGATCGAGTGGAGTGAAATTTTTTTACAATGTATTCGCGTTGATATGCCCCCGCCAGCGATCACGCATTTAAAAATAACCCGTTCTCGCCGAATCGGTAATTATAACAGTAGGATTACATTAGTCGTGTAATAAATTTGACATATGTTCGAGCATATTCAAAACGGGCGACAAAACACAGCGAATCTCGCTACAAACTCTGCGCGCGGGCTTTTAATGGCATACAAATAATATTTTTATTCGTACGTTCATATATTTATGTCCGATGTACATCGAAGCCAACTCACAGTTGCGTCAACTCAATAAACGAGCGTTATCTCATCGAAGACATAAATTAAAAATAAAATTCAGCGCAGTCAAAACTTTTAAAAAGAATGTGTTTCGTCTGTAAGAAATAAAATACTAGCAATAGAAGGAAGAGTTTAGTCGTAAATTTCACATAAGAAATATTTTTTTCTACCAAATACTTATTTTGGGTTAGAGGCGCGCGACGGATATATCCATTGCTGAGATCTTGTCCAAAGGCTCCCCCCCCGCTGAGGCGCTTCAGGTTATTTTACACTATACGATAACCCCCACCGTAAGTTGAAATTCCTTTTAATGTGACAATCGTGAAAATATTTATCTTATTTTATTCATATTCTTTGGATTTTTATTTTTGTTTGTATTTAATTTTAGTCGGAATAAATAAAAACTATAGGGTGTCGATAAATGTTATTATTGCGCTGTGCATGCCACACATTCGCTCAGCAGTACCTCCTACTAGTTATACCTACAAGGCTACCTATTAGAATTAAGTAAATTTCTTCATTATATTTATTCGATTGTCATAAAACGTTAACTTTTGCTTCTATTCTCTTGGGAATCTTATTTCAATAGTTTTTATTAATAAGAATGACCTTATGTGATATAGCACAGGTTGAAAATTTTTCTAAGTCTAATTCGATCGATCTCGGGCAAAATCGTATAATTTCGGTAAAAAGAGAATGAATTTCGAGATCGGTTACTCAAGGAGAAGCATACCTTGATACCTGTTTTGATCGTTATATAAGATAGTCAATTTTTCTGTTTTTTAATTTTTTGAAGTGTAATTAAATAGTTTGCAAATTATTTGAATGAAATTTTAATTGTGTTTTTAACGGAGTTATTATGAATTGAATTGTGGACCATAGGCACAAGGTGCCTATGGTCAGGTAAAAGTCATCGGCGAAGCCGAATGGCTAAAGTGTAGTTTAAATGGGTCGACGAAATTGATATGTCTCCTTTGAGAGACTTTTTCCCCGTAAATCCCCGATGTAAATATCGTAAGTAAAATAATCGCTATGACGATTCTATGTATGTAAGTAATTTTTATATTTTGAAATGATCGCTATGTCGATCTAAATCTTCGAAAATAATTTGATATAGTCGTTATGACGACTTGAAATATTTTTTTCTATCTCGATATAGGTTCTCTGAACTTGATGTAAATATTATAAAATTTCATAGTCTAGTAATCTACTTTGGTAAAATTTGAAATTTATTCGTGTGCGTTATCTAACGCTATTTTAGAACTCAAAAATTGATAGATGTAGGTTCATACCTACTTTGTAATAAATAAGTAGGGAACTTTTGATTAGATAGGTAAATAGCTAGCTAGGTTATCTTAATTCTTCGTGTAGGTAGGTTATTCCTTTCTACATTTTATTCACCTATAAAAATCCCACAATCCCTCTTCCTATCTCAAAATTTTATCCTACTAATTATTCCTATCCAAGTACCATTAATCCTTCGACCTAAACATATACCTATTTTTTCTTTCACTACACGACACTTATATCAATAAAACTGTGTTGACTTACGCCCAATTTTTTTTTTTTGCCATTTCTCACTTTCTAGCGAGTCTGAACAAAAAAAAAAAAATTCACCAGAGACTTCAAAATAGGTAATCCGAAATTAGGTTCATCCACCTCGAATTGTTCAACATTAATTCAGTCAATTTTGTGAAAAAAATTTGGAGGAATATGAAAAATTTACGCAGCCTCAGAAGTGGTTTAAAAATTTGTTTGATCAATTCAGGAGGTTAAAATTAAGTTTAAATTTCAATCTCGATAATTAATTTGAAAATAAATAAATTTTCCAAAAACGAACAGACAGATTTTTTCACGTGATTTTTCCATTCATCCTTGTCTCACCTAATCCCTCATTTGTTTCCTTTTGAGTTTGAGCCACAGGTAGGCCTACAGCTACTTTACTCCTATATTTAATTGTGATTATTTTACATGCATACCCCTCCAAATGAAATTTCGTACCCACAGAGTGTAAAAGTTGACCAGTTCCGCTAATCTAATCGTCTTTAAAATTCAATAAAATCGAAAATTTCTATTTTTTTCTTTGGTTCTTTCAAAAATTCAAGTTTCTTGTTTTTTGCTGAAGTCGAACTAAATGACTTAGAATTACAAGTTGAAAAATGTCCATGACATGAATTTTAGGCCCTCAGGACATCTGAGAGAAGGTTCTGAGTTCCAAAAATGACGCCATTAGGGTACTCGTAATATAGGTAAAAGAAAATTAGAAGAAATGGAAAAATAACGAATTTTGCCCAAATACGGGTTGATGGCACATTTAGGTGTTTTTGATAATATATTTGTTGCAAGAAAAAAATATTTTGATCAAAAATTGTCATTTTTGGCCAAAAAATTTGCGAAAAAATGAGGGTTTTCACATTTTTGCTTACGTACCACAACATTAAGAAATTCTGAAAAAATATGCGTTACATTTTCAAAACTTTAAAAAATTCAGTTGAATTTTAAAAATTGACAAAATTTGTTTTTAAAAATTCAAGATTTAAAATTGACTAAATTATGAACTTTCATAAGATTTTCAAAATTTTCCAAATTCATAGAAATTCATAAATTCACGTTTTCACAAGATTCAATTGAATTTGAAAAATGAGACAAATTTCAGAAATTTCCTACTTTTGAACGTTTGCCAAATTTTCAAAACTTAAAAATTACCTAGTCCACAATTTACCCAATGAGTCAGCTATTAGATGATTTTCAGGTGAGAAGGGGGGGGGGGGGCTCGAGAAAAATTGCGACGTTGGCCATACATTCTCAGAAATACTCGTTTAAAAAGCTCTCTACAATTTTTAACAGTTCTCACATTAAAAAAAAACCTTAGGTCACTTTGGTAATGATAATGAATTACGCGATTCAAATTTAATTAACTTTTTTTTTTTTTTTTTTGAATTTATCTGATTTATAAAAATTTATAAATGTTCAAAATTGATCGAATTGAGAAACCTTCACCAAGTTTTCAAAATTATAAGAATTCATCATTCATCAAAATTAAAAATTCACATTTACATTTTATTGGGAAATTCAGCTGAATTCCATGAATCAACCATTTCAGTAAATTTAAAATTTACCAAATTGTGAACTTTTACAAAATTTTCAAAATTGAACCCTATACCTAGATGCAAAATCCGTCAAGTCCACTTTTTTCGAAATTCGCTTTTTTCGCGATTCGTATACTAGGTACCATCCGCCATCGACCCATAACAAGAAAATCCGCAAAGTCCAGTTTTTACACAAGTAATCGGCCATCAAAGATCGCTCTTCCATTCAAAAACAGCCAGTTTTGGAAGGTTTCTGATTCAGTTACAAAACGTTTCTGTGAGCAGACATCTTACCCGGCACTACTGCACGACCCCCTTCACTTAACAGGCCAGGAAGGCTCACTTGACAACGCTGTAATATCTCGACGGCGTAGGCTGACTTTTTGGATTCTCCATAAGACACAATGCTAATTCATAATGCAATAACTCGAAAACTATCAATTTTACAAAAAAAGTCAAAGAGACCTTTTTTAAATAGAATTAAAAGAGCTTTCCATTCATATATAAATGTTTTGAATTTGAGTGAAATTGACGAAATTGGCATTTTTCACTTTTCACTAAAAATTTCACCAAATCCAAAAAAATTCTATACCAATAGAAAGCTTATTCAATTCTCTTTAAAAAAGGTCTCTTGGACTTTTTTCGTGAAATTGATGTTTTTCGATTTATTGCAATTTGAATTAGCATTACATCTTATGGAAAAACCAAAAAGTCAGCCCACGTTGCGACGTTGCCAATTCTAGCCTTCCTGGCCTGCCAAAGTGTAGGGGGTCGTGGTACTTGGCATTTGGCAACAGAAATTCAGAAAATGCGCGCGTTAAGTTGGTGGGAAACGTGGTAATTTGCAATTTTTTCACATAAATTCTGTACACTAAAGCACCGAAGATGGAAGTCCAATTTTTTTCGACTTCGAGATTTTTATTGTTTATGAACCTACAAGTGTCAAAAATTCGAAAAACGTAAAAACCTCGAAGTTGAAAAAAATGTGACTTCCATCTTCGGTGCTTTAGTGTACAGAATTCTTATTGTCTGGTTTTAAATCGAGTAAAATATGAAATAAAGTGTGAATAAACGCGTTATTAAATAATAATTAACTCGTTAATACGAAGAAAATGTAAAAATAATGTAAAACGAATAAAAAATCCAAGATTCAGGTTGTGTTCATCGTTTTACAGTGCAGCCATACACTAACAAGAAAAAAAAAGTACTGTCAAAATTGAACGAAAATTTAAAAAATGGGTTATTTGATAATTTAAATCGATTACAAAGAATTAATAATTATTATTTTTCAATTAATTTTATTTGAAATAAGCTTTAATTAGTTCGTAAAATGAAGAAAAACGAGTTTTTTGGCGGTTTGTTTATCATTGCTGAGAATTTCAGTTCACGTTTTGCCAACACTCGTAAATTTTCATGCGTGCTGCGTGGGTTACAACTTTTGATCACGTGATCAAATGTTTTGATGTTGAAATTTTTGCATTTTTTTTTCAAATTGAAAATTATTTTTGACGAATTTGAGCCCAAAAAATATAAAATTTTGATTATTTTAATGATTTAAAGAAGTATAATTGTTTCATTAATTGAAAATAAAACCGGCCATCGTGTTACCTTGCGGTAGTGGGTTCACCAGTCTCAATTGAGTTCATTATTCACACCATAATTATAAATAATATTTTGTGGTGTTTTATAATTATTTTGCACTTTGAAACCGATGCCCATTCGTTTAGATACTTCTACGACAGAAAATATTATGTATATAGCTTAAAGAACACTCACAGTTGGCAGCAAATTGGTTATTAGCTCACGTCAACGATCCAACTCTAGACCTACCATCGCTCAGAGAATATGTTTTATACGCTTGTCCATACGGAGAAATTTTACAGCAGTTGGAAGTGTTTTGGAATAAAACTCGCGACGAATGTGACTGGAACGGTGCTCTGAATTTTATACCTCACGTTACATTGTTGTTTTTTTTCCCAGGTATTATTAATTGATCAAAAAATAAAACTAGAGATCAGAACTAATCAAAGTAATTGTTTGTAGGCGCCGGATGAATGGATCAGGTCGTTAAGCAAGAATTAGAAGCTGTAGATGCGGTCGCTTACATTTCGCCTAATTTTATGGGATTGTTTATATTTGCTTCCTCTTATTCTTATGGCACAAATGCCACGAGCGTAAAGTCAAAGAGGATATCGTCAAAATGACCATGGTATTGACCGGTATTGAGGACAGCGAACCCCTGCATCCATCTCACGTGAAACCAAATCTCGCAAAATTGAGATTAGCCAAAGAAAACGAACTGAGAAAGAGCACTATTCTAGGTTCAGGTGCATTCGGCACAGTGTACAAAGTACGTATTCAGATCTCCTCTCGCCTCACGTACAGCCGAATTTTAATTACTCGTTTAGTATTTTTATGTACGTTGAGGTTTTTTCTAATTTATTATTTATTAACGTAATGTATGCGATTCATTTTTCAACTAGGTACAAAATTTTAACGTATTTTTCAACAATATTTTGAGTTTAAATAGGTACCTGTAAAGTAGTTCATTTTTATTCGAATTTTTTTTCAAGTAATGTAATTTTTTCGCATACTCGGCTGTACCTTGGTTCAATTTCTGCTTATTTCGATCAAAAGTAAAGTAACGTAATGTATGCGACCTATTCTATACGTATGTACAAATTTTTAGCCAATTTTTTGACCTTTTTTGAATTTTCATAGGTGTTGTATTGGTTGGTATTTTGTTCAATTTTTCAAGTAACGTAATTATTTCGCATACATGATTGTACCTTGATTTTATTTTCATTTATTTTGATTCGAAATAACGTAACGTAATAATTTTACCCGGATTTGTAATTTTTTTTTTAAAACTATTTTACTCGATTTTTGACTCGGAATGGTATTCTAGTTGTATTCTGCTCCGATGCCTGAATTTCATTCATGGCGAGTTGGAGTGGGGCAAGGGATGTGTGATTTCATCACACACTCATTCTAGGTACTAATTTTTTCTTTGCCAAAGGCAGGGCGAGAACAGTGTAATTTTTTTTAATTTTTGCACTATTGTATAGGTACCTACCTATGGGTTATTTTTCTCACTCGACTTGATTTTTTATTTATCATGTTTGAGTTGAGTAAATTATTTGAGTATTTGGTAATACTTGGTAACCATAGTTTATCATTATTTTTACCACGTCCTCAGATCAACTGTTTTTTATGAACTGTTTGACTGAGATGGTGGTACCTACGTAGGTAATTTGTAACGTATATACGTAGCTCGATTTTTTTTTCTACCCTAGGTGGTCGAGCAATTTTATTTAATTTTACATCACTGGGGCAATTTTCATTTTTTGCCTATTCGATTCAGTGATTATGTAGTTACCTAGTTAATTACCTATTTAGTTAATGGTATTTTTGTAGGAGTCTAAAAATTCGATGTACCGCCGAATTTCAATTATTAGGTGATTTTCGAATTTCTAGTGTAATTTTGCCAAAGTAAGGGCAAATCTGGTGCATTTTATTTGCACTTTTATAGACGTATTTTGGTATGATGAAATTTTTCATTCAACTTGGTTTTTGTATACCTTGTTGGAGTGAAGATTGAGTAATTTTTTTACGAGTTTAATCATACCTAATGCAGTACCTACTTGCCACTTGGTTGGGATATTTTTTCTTACACCAGTGACTGGGTGCCTACCTATTTACTTACGGTTCAATTTACTACTTGACTTGGTTCTGTACCTAGTTCAAGTTTAGTGAATTATTTTCGTATTTATACCTATCTAGTTGTGCCCATTTATTTTTGATTTTTTGACCAATTATTTTTTTTTGGAAAGTAACGTAATTTTTCGATTCGATTAACGTAACTGGGGCACATTTCGGCAAAATTTTTTTTTTACGTATACCTTGTGTAATAATCAACGTAAATATGCTACTCATTTTTATTTTTTTGTATAAAGGGACAGTGTAGTGTAAAATAATTTTTGATTTCGTTTTTCAAGGTATACAAAATAGATCAATTTTTACCAGCTTATGTATTTTACGTCTCGTACACGATAATTAATTAACGTAAATACTACACAGTAAATTTTTTTTTTCTCATATGTATGTCCCAGATAGTGTAGTAGGAATTATCGTAACGTAACCATTGCATCACTAAATTTTCCTCTTGTACACTAATTTGACTCTTCCCTTTCAGAAGAACTTTGGCTATTCTGTTTCGACTTTTGTACTTCAAACGCCAAAAATCCAAAGACGAGTACCCGTTATAAAAAAAAAATAGGGGGAAGAAGGGGATGACAAAAAGCGAGTAAAACACGCAAAAAACAGTCGCGTGGGCGGGTACTCGCTCCAAATTCGGAATTTAGAGGAAGAAACGTCCAGAACTCTAATGGAGAAAAATCTCGCTATTTTTTTAAATTTTTTTTTGTGGTTTTCTTTTCTTTTTTTTTGCTCTGGCGTGAAGGTTGTTCTTGTATGTGTGCAGCTGCCAGCTATTTTCGAAGCTGCACACAGTGGCTGTCCAATCCGATCTGGTAAATTTCCATTCCGAACCAGATCGTGGTACCAGTAAGTCCCTGGCTCGTCGTTGCTCAGCTGGGTACGAATGTCTTCGTCGATCGTCGTTTTTCTGCCTGCGTTGCCGAATGAGATTCGTCGTACACCTGCGTTGCTGTCATCTACTGTCACTGTTGGCCCTCGTCGTGTCGCCGTCCAAGCGTATAGGTCCCTGGTCCAATTTTTTGTCGAATGGTGGATTGGTCAACGCTGTCGTCGATCGCCTGCCAGGCGCAACGTGAATTACCTATGTATTTTTGCTATTTGCTTGCAATTCAATTGCAACGTGTTTGTAAATATAGATTACGATCTGTTTTCTGATGTAATTTTTTTTATTTTTTGTTGTTTTATGTATATGATGTGTTTATTTTTATGAATTTTTATCTGTTTTTTTTTTTGAATATGTCTGTTTAGATACGATAATTTGTTTTCGATTTCAAAATTGATTTTTATTTTTGCTCTCCAGTCTCGACTCGAGATGCGTAAATTAAATGAGAACCTAAATTCAAATTTTTCCTCGTATACCTGAGTCAAGGAGAAGGGTACGAGCGAGTAAAATTTTCTCTTCTCAATTTTTTTTTTGTAACTCAAAATTTTTTTTATTTACTCGCTATGGATTTTTCTTTCTTTCTTTTCCGGTTGTTTGCCAGGTTGGTTGAGTGTGTTGTATGTCTGAGTGAGGAGTAGTTCCAGTTCGTGGGTGTTTCGCATTTTTTGTCTCTCTTTTTCGATCTTTTTTCAATCGCCTACCACATCTTTCGACGTGTCAAAGGACACCTAATTCAAAAATGATTTTTTTTTTGTTTTTTGTTTTCTCTTTTGGTTTTTCTTTTCAACTTTTTTGGTCATTTTGGGCAAAATTTTTTCTCAGGTCTTCATGTGTGTCAGGGTATTTATCGCTCCTGTCTGCTCTTCATCGTCTCTGAATTTGCGTCAGCGAATTGGCCGAAAGGTGAATTCGTGGTCTCCAGACTGCCCAGTTTTGCCGAAAGGTATTGCTGGGTGATGCATATCTCAGCGTCGCTGACGAGCTGGTGGGATAAGGGGTTGAATACTTTGGGTTTCTATTCATCCTCACACTCTCCTTGTCTTGCATTACCAATGGCTTGCTATTTGTTGTATGCCTGATGGGTGAGTGGGGTTGGGTGAGTATGACATCCTGGATATTCTTCTTCCCTGCGGTGGATCGGTAGACTGCATGACTCTAAAACCCAGGTGCTACACCGCCCTCTCTAAAGCAGTGGGGGCATATGTCATAGGGAGAATGTGGCCCACGCCTCTGGTGTAACACTGTTGGCAATGTGGTATAGGTAGGGGTATAGTATCTCGTATGAGATACGAAGCTCTTCTGAAAGTTAGTTAATGTGGATGATAGGTTAATGTGTGGACGGGTAAATATGTATATGCGAGACGTCGACGCCTGGCTGCTTTCTCAGTGACAGAGAAGCTTGCCTATGTGGCGATGTAAAGCGAGTTAATTTGTATATTATTGTTTCAAAGTGTTAAATGTCAAGTCCTTTTGTCAATGTGTTTCAATATATTCGTTTATTTCACGTATCCGAATTCGAGTTATTTCCGCGAGTATCAAAGTGTAAATGTGTAGAGTCAGAATAGGGTAATGTAGGGATTAGCTCAGTCTTCTCTTACCAAGTCAAAGTCGTGATTTCTCTCTCTCAAGGAAAGAGAAAAAATACTTATACCTAATAATATTATTTTACGAGAAATTTCAATTTCAAGGCGGTTGGAAGTTGTTCTCGTTTAAAAAGCTCTCTACAATTTTTAACAGTTCTCACATTAAAAAAAAACCTTAGGTCACTTTGGTAATGATAATGAATTACGCGATTCAAATTTAATTGATTTTTTTTTTTTTTTTTTTGAATTTATCTGATTTATAAAAATTTATAAATGTTCAAAATTGATCGAATTGAGAAACCTTCACCAAGTTTTCAAAATTATAAGAATTCATCATTCATCAAAATTAAAAATTCACATTTACATTTTATTGGGAAATTCAGCTGAATTCCATGAATCAACCATTTCAGTAAATTTAAAATTTACCAAATTGTGAACTTTTACAAAATTTTCAAAATTGAACCCTATACCTAGATGCAAAATCCGCCAAGTCCACTTTTTTCGAAATTCGCTTTTTTCGCGATTCGTATACTAGGTACCATCCGCCATCGACCCATAACAAGAAAATCCGCAAAGTCCAGTTTTTACACAAGTAATCGGCCATCAAAGATCGCTCTTCCATTCAAAAACAGCCAGTTTTGGAAGGTTTCTGATTCAGTTACAAAACGTTTCTGTGAGCAGACATCTTACCCGGCACTACTGCACGACCCCCTTCACTTAACAGGCCAGGAAGGCTCACTTGACAACGCTGTAATATCTCGACGGCGTAGGCTGACTTTTTGGATTCTCCATAAGACACAATGCTAATTCATAATGCAATAACTCGAAAACTATCAATTTTACAAAAAAAAGTCAAAGAGACCTTTTTTAAATAGAATTAAAAGAGCTTTCCATTCATATATAAATGTTTTGAATTTGAGTGAAATTGACGAAATTGGCATTTTTCACTTTTCACTAAAAATTTCACCAAATCCAAAAAAATTCTATACCAATAGAAAGCTTATTCAATTCTCTTTAAAAAAGGTCTCTTGGACTTTTTTCGTAAAATTGATGTTTTTCGATTTATTGCAATTTGAATTGGCATTCATCTTATGGAAAAACCAAAAAGTCAGCCCACGTTGCGACGTTGCCAATTCTAGCCTTCCTGGCCTGCCAAAGTGTAGGGGGTCGTGGTACTTGGCATTTGGCAACAGAAATTCAGAAAATGCGCGCGTTAAGTTGGTGGGAAACGTGGTAATTTGCAATTTTTTCACATAAATTCTGTACACTAAAGCACCGAAGATGGAAGTCCAATTTTTTTCGACTTCGAGATTTTTATTGTTTATGAACCTACAAGTGTCAAAAATTCGAAAAACGTAAAAACCTCGAAGTTGAAAAAAATGTGACTTCCATCTTCGGTGCTTTAGTGTACAGAATTCTTATTGTCTGGTTTTAAATCGAGTAAAATATGAAATAAAGTGTGAATAAACGCGTTATTAAATAATAATTAACTCGTTAATACGAAGAAAATGTAAAAATAATGTAAAACGAATAAAAAATCCAAGATTCAGGTTGTGTTCATCGTTTTACAGTGCAGCCATACACTAACAAGAAAAAAAAAGTACTGTCAAAATTGAACGAAAATTTAAAAAATGGGTTATTTGATAATTTAAATCGATTACAAAGAATTAATAATTATTATTTTTCAATTAATTTTATTTGAAATAAGCTTTAATTAGTTCGTAAAATGAAGAAAAACGAGTTTTTTGGCGGTTTGTTTATCATTGCTGAGAATTTCAGTTCACGTTTTGCCAACACTCGTAAATTTTCATGCGTGCTGCGTGGGTTACAACTTTTGATCACGTGATCAAATGTTTTGATGTTGAAATTTTTGCATTTTTTTTTTCAAATTGAAAATTATTTTTGACGAATTTGAGCCCAAAAAATATAAAATTTTGATTATTTTAATGATTTAAAGAAGTATAATTGTTTCATTAATTGAAAATAAAACCGGCCATCGTGTTACCTTGCGGTAGTGGGTTCACCAGTCTCAATTGAGTTCATTATTCACACCATAATTATAAATAATATTTTGTGGTGTTTTATAATTATTTTGCACTTTGAAACCGATGCCCATTCGTTTAGATACTTCTACGACAGAAAATATTATGTATATAGCTTAAAGAACACTCACAGTTGGCAGCAAATTGGTTATTAGCTCACGTCAACGATCCAACTCTAGACCTACCATCGCTCAGAGAATATGTTTTATACGCTTGTCCATACGGAGAAATTTTACAGCAGTTGGAAGTGTTTTGGAATAAAACTCGCGACGAATGTGACTGGAACGGTGCTCTGAATTTTATACCTCACGTTACATTGTTGTTTTTTTTCCCAGGTATTATTAATTGATCAAAAAATAAAACTAGAGATCAGAACTAATCAAAGTAATTGTTTGTAGGCGCCGGATGAATGGATCAGGTCGTTAAGCAAGAATTAGAAGCTGTAGATGCGGTCGCTTACATTTCGCCTAATTTTATGGGATTGTTTATATTTGCTTCCTCTTATTCTTATGGCACAAATGCCACGAGCGTAAAGTCAAAGAGGATATCGTCAAAATGACCATGGTATTGACCGGTATTGAGGACAGCGAACCCCTGCATCCATCTCACGTGAAACCAAATCTCGCAAAATTGAGATTAGCCAAAGAAAACGAACTGAGAAAGAGCACTATTCTAGGTTCAGGTGCATTCGGCACAGTGTACAAAGTACGTATTCAGATCTCCTCTCGCCTCACGTACAGCCGAATTTTAATTACTCGTTTAGTATTTTTATGTACGTTGAGGTTTTTTCTAATTTATTATTTATTAACGTAATGTATGCGATTCATTTTTCAACTAGGTACAAAATTTTAACGTATTTTTCAACAATATTTTGAGTTTAAATAGGTACCTGTAAAGTAGTTCATTTTTATTCGAATTTTTTTTCAAGTAATGTAATTTTTTCGCATACTCGGCTGTACCTTGGTTCAATTTCTGCTTATTTCGATCAAAAGTAAAGTAACGTAATGTATGCGACCTATTCTATACGTATGTACAAATTTTTAGCCAATTTTTTGACCTTTTTTGAATTTTCATAGGTGTTGTATTGGTTGGTATTTTGTTCAATTTTTCAAGTAACGTAATTATTTCGCATACATGATTGTACCTTGATTTTATTTTCATTTATTTTGATTCGAAATAACGTAACGTAATAATTTTACCCGGATTTGTAATTTTTTTTTTAAAACTATTTTACTCGATTTTTGACTCGGAATGGTATTCTAGTTGTATTCTGCTCCGATGCCTGAATTTCATTCATGGCGAGTTGGAGTGGGGCAAGGGATGTGTGATTTCATCACACACTCATTCTAGGTACTAATTTTTTCTTTGCCAAAGGCAGGGCGAGAACAGTGTAATTTTTTTTAATTTTTGCACTATTGTATAGGTACCTACCTATGGGTTATTTTTCTCACTCGACTTGATTTTTTATTTATCATGTTTGAGTTGAGTAAATTATTTGAGTATTTGGTAATACTTGGTAACCATAGTTTATCATTATTTTTACCACGTCCTCAGATCAACTGTTTTTTATGAACTGTTTGACTGAGATGGTGGTACCTACGTAGGTAATTTGTAACGTATATACGTAGCTCGATTTTTTTTTCTACCCTAGGTGGTCGAGCAATTTTATTTAATTTTACATCACTGGGGCAATTTTCATTTTTTGCCTATTCGATTCAGTGATTATGTAGTTACCTAGTTAATTACCTATTTAGTTAATGGTATTTTTGTAGGAGTCTAAAAATTCGATGTACCGCCGAATTTCAATTATTAGGTGATTTTCGAATTTCTAGTGTAATTTTGCCAAAGTAAGGGCAAATCTGGTGCATTTTATTTGCACTTTTATAGACGTATTTTGGTATGATGAAATTTTTCATTCAACTTGGTTTTTGTATACCTTGTTGGAGTGAAGATTGAGTAATTTTTTTACGAGTTTAATCATACCTAATGCAGTACCTACTTGCCACTTGGTTGGGATATTTTTTCTTACACCAGTGACTGGGTGCCTACCTATTTACTTACGGTTCAATTTACTACTTGACTTGGTTCTGTACCTAGTTCAAGTTTAGTGAATTATTTTCGTATTTATACCTATCTAGTTGTGCCCATTTATTTTTGATTTTTTGACCAATTATTTTTTTTTGGAAAGTAACGTAATTTTTCGATTCGATTAACGTAACTGGGGCACATTTCGGCAAAATTTTTTTTTTACGTATACCTTGTGTAATAATCAACGTAAATATGCTACTCATTTTTATTTTTTTGTATAAAGGGACAGTGTAGTGTAAAATAATTTTTGATTTCGTTTTTCAAGGTATACAAAATAGATCAATTTTTACCAGCTTATGTATTTTACGTCTCGTACACGATAATTAATTAACGTAAATACTACACAGTAAATTTTTTTTTTCTCATATGTATGTCCCAGATAGTGTAGTAGGAATTATCGTAACGTAACCATTGCATCACTAAATTTTCCTCTTGTACACTAATTTGACTCTTCCCTTTCAGAAGAACTTTGGCTATTCTGTTTCGACTTTTGTACTTCAAACGCCAAAAATCCAAAGACGAGTACCCGTTATAAAAAAAAAATAGGGGGAAGAAGGGGATGACAAAAAGCGAGTAAAACACGCAAAAAACAGTCGCGTGGGCGGGTACTCGCTCCAAATTCGGAATTTAGAGGAAGAAACGTCCAGAACTCTAATGGAGAAAAATCTCGCTATTTTTTTAAATTTTTTTTTGTGGTTTTCTTTTCTTTTTTTTTGCTCTGGCGTGAAGGTTGTTCTTGTATGTGTGCAGCTGCCAGCTATTTTCGAAGCTGCACACAGTGGCTGTCCAATCCGATCTGGTAAATTTCCATTCCGAACCAGATCGTGGTACCAGTAAGTCCCTGGCTCGTCGTTGCTCAGCTGGGTACGAATGTCTTCGTCGATCGTCGTTTTTCTGCCTGCGTTGCCGAATGAGATTCGTCGTACACCTGCGTTGCTGTCATCTACTGTCACTGTTGGCCCTCGTCGTGTCGCCGTCCAAGCGTATAGGTCCCTGGTCCAATTTTTTGTCGAATGGTGGATTGGTCAACGCTGTCGTCGATCGCCTGCCAGGCGCAACGTGAATTACCTATGTATTTTTGCTATTTGCTTGCAATTCAATTGCAACGTGTTTGTAAATATAGATTACGATCTGTTTTCTGATGTAATTTTTTTTATTTTTTGTTGTTTTATGTATATGATGTGTTTATTTTTATGAATTTTTATCTGTTTTTTTTTTTGAATATGTCTGTTTAGATACGATAATTTGTTTTCGATTTCAAAATTGATTTTTATTTTTGCTCTCCAGTCTCGACTCGAGATGCGTAAATTAAATGAGAACCTAAATTCAAATTTTTCCTCGTATACCTGAGTCAAGGAGAAGGGTACGAGCGAGTAAAATTTTCTCTTCTCAATTTTTTTTTTGTAACTCAAAATTTTTTTTATTTACTCGCTATGGATTTTTCTTTCTTTCTTTTCCGGTTGTTTGCCAGGTTGGTTGAGTGTGTTGTATGTCTGAGTGAGGAGTAGTTCCAGTTCGTGGGTGTTTCGCATTTTTTGTCTCTCTTTTTCGATCTTTTTTCAATCGCCTACCACATCTTTCGACGTGTCAAAGGACACCTAATTCAAAAATGATTTTTTTTTTGTTTTTTGTTTTCTCTTTTGGTTTTTCTTTTCAACTTTTTTGGTCATTTTGGGCAAAATTTTTTCTCAGGTCTTCATGTGTGTCAGGGTATTTATCGCTCCTGTCTGCTCTTCATCGTCTCTGAATTTGCGTCAGCGAATTGGCCGAAAGGTGAATTCGTGGTCTCCAGACTGCCCAGTTTTGCCGAAAGGTATTGCTGGGTGATGCATATCTCAGCGTCGCTGACGAGCTGGTGGGATAAGGGGTTGAATACTTTGGGTTTCTATTCATCCTCACACTCTCCTTGTCTTGCATTACCAATGGCTTGCTATTTGTTGTATGCCTGATGGGTGAGTGGGGTTGGGTGAGTATGACATCCTGGATATTCTTCTTCCCTGCGGTGGATCGGTAGACTGCATGACTCTAAAACCCAGGTGCTACACCGCCCTCTCTAAAGCAGTGGGGGCATATGTCATAGGGAGAATGTGGCCCACGCCTCTGGTGTAACACTGTTGGCAATGTGGTATAGGTAGGGGTATAGTATCTCGTATGAGATACGAAGCTCTTCTGAAAGTTAGTTAATGTGGATGATAGGTTAATGTGTGGACGGGTAAATATGTATATGCGAGACGTCGACGCCTGGCTGCTTTCTCAGTGACAGAGAAGCTTGCCTATGTGGCGATGTAAAGCGAGTTAATTTGTATATTATTGTTTCAAAGTGTTAAATGTCAAGTCCTTTTGTCAATGTGTTTCAATATATTCGTTTATTTCACGTATCCGAATTCGAGTTATTTCCGCGAGTATCAAAGTGTAAATGTGTAGAGTCAGAATAGGGTAATGTAGGGATTAGCTCAGTCTTCTCTTACCAAGTCAAAGTCGTGATTTCTCTCTCTCAAGGAAAGAGAAAAAATACTTATACCTAATAATATTATTTTACGAGAAATTTCAATTTCAAGGCGGTTGGAAGTTGTTCTCGTTTAAAAAGCTCTCTACAATTTTTAACAGTTCTCACATTAAAAAAAAACCTTAGGTCACTTTGGTAATGATAATGAATTACGCGATTCAAATTTAATTGATTTTTTTTTTTTTTTTTTTGAATTTATCTGATTTATAAAAATTTATAAATGTTCAAAATTGATCGAATTGAGAAACCTTCACCAAGTTTTCAAAATTATAAGAATTCATCATTCATCAAAATTAAAAATTCACATTTACATTTTATTGGGAAATTCAGCTGAATTCCATGAATCAACCATTTCAGTAAATTTAAAATTTACCAAATTGTGAACTTTTACAAAATTTTCAAAATTGAACCCTATACCTAGATGCAAAATCCGCCAAGTCCACTTTTTTCGAAATTCGCTTTTTTCGCGATTCGTATACTAGGTACCATCCGCCATCGACCCATAACAAGAAAATCCGCAAAGTCCAGTTTTTACACAAGTAATCGGCCATCAAAGATCGCTCTTCCATTCAAAAACAGCCAGTTTTGGAAGGTTTCTGATTCAGTTACAAAACGTTTCTGTGAGCAGACATCTTACCCGGCACTACTGCACGACCCCCTTCACTTAACAGGCCAGGAAGGCTCACTTGACAACGCTGTAATATCTCGACGGCGTAGGCTGACTTTTTGGATTCTCCATAAGACACAATGCTAATTCATAATGCAATAACTCGAAAACTATCAATTTTACAAAAAAAAGTCAAAGAGACCTTTTTTAAATAGAATTAAAAGAGCTTTCCATTCATATATAAATGTTTTGAATTTGAGTGAAATTGACGAAATTGGCATTTTTCACTTTTCACTAAAAATTTCACCAAATCCAAAAAAATTCTATACCAATAGAAAGCTTATTCAATTCTCTTTAAAAAAGGTCTCTTGGACTTTTTTCGTAAAATTGATGTTTTTCGATTTATTGCAATTTGAATTGGCATTCATCTTATGGAAAAACCAAAAAGTCAGCCCACGTTGCGACGTTGCCAATTCTAGCCTTCCTGGCCTGCCAAAGTGTAGGGGGTCGTGGTACTTGGCATTTGGCAACAGAAATTCAGAAAATGCGCGCGTTAAGTTGGTGGGAAACGTGGTAATTTGCAATTTTTTCACATAAATTCTGTACACTAAAGCACCGAAGATGGAAGTCCAATTTTTTTCGACTTCGAGATTTTTATTGTTTATGAACCTACAAGTGTCAAAAATTCGAAAAACGTAAAAACCTCGAAGTTGAAAAAAATGTGACTTCCATCTTCGGTGCTTTAGTGTACAGAATTCTTATTGTCTGGTTTTAAATCGAGTAAAATATGAAATAAAGTGTGAATAAACGCGTTATTAAATAATAATTAACTCGTTAATACGAAGAAAATGTAAAAATAATGTAAAACGAATAAAAAATCCAAGATTCAGGTTGTGTTCATCGTTTTACAGTGCAGCCATACACTAACAAGAAAAAAAAAGTACTGTCAAAATTGAACGAAAATTTAAAAAATGGGTTATTTGATAATTTAAATCGATTACAAAGAATTAATAATTATTATTTTTCAATTAATTTTATTTGAAATAAGCTTTAATTAGTTCGTAAAATGAAGAAAAACGAGTTTTTTGGCGGTTTGTTTATCATTGCTGAGAATTTCAGTTCACGTTTTGCCAACACTCGTAAATTTTCATGCGTGCTGCGTGGGTTACAACTTTTGATCACGTGATCAAATGTTTTGATGTTGAAATTTTTGCATTTTTTTTTTCAAATTGAAAATTATTTTTGACGAATTTGAGCCCAAAAAATATAAAATTTTGATTATTTTAATGATTTAAAGAAGTATAATTGTTTCATTAATTGAAAATAAAACCGGCCATCGTGTTACCTTGCGGTAGTGGGTTCACCAGTCTCAATTGAGTTCATTATTCACACCATAATTATAAATAATATTTTGTGGTGTTTTATAATTATTTTGCACTTTGAAACCGATGCCCATTCGTTTAGATACTTCTACGACAGAAAATATTATGTATATAGCTTAAAGAACACTCACAGTTGGCAGCAAATTGGTTATTAGCTCACGTCAACGATCCAACTCTAGACCTACCATCGCTCAGAGAATATGTTTTATACGCTTGTCCATACGGAGAAATTTTACAGCAGTTGGAAGTGTTTTGGAATAAAACTCGCGACGAATGTGACTGGAACGGTGCTCTGAATTTTATACCTCACGTTACATTGTTGTTTTTTTTCCCAGGTATTATTAATTGATCAAAAAATAAAACTAGAGATCAGAACTAATCAAAGTAATTGTTTGTAGGCGCCGGATGAATGGATCAGGTCGTTAAGCAAGAATTAGAAGCTGTAGATGCGGTCGCTTACATTTCGCCTAATTTTATGGGATTGTTTATATTTGCTTCCTCTTATTCTTATGGCACAAATGCCACGAGCGTAAAGTCAAAGAGGATATCGTCAAAATGACCATGGTATTGACCGGTATTGAGGACAGCGAACCCCTGCATCCATCTCACGTGAAACCAAATCTCGCAAAATTGAGATTAGCCAAAGAAAACGAACTGAGAAAGAGCACTATTCTAGGTTCAGGTGCATTCGGCACAGTGTACAAAGTACGTATTCAGATCTCCTCTCGCCTCACGTACAGCCGAATTTTAATTACTCGTTTAGTATTTTTATGTACGTTGAGGTTTTTTCTAATTTATTATTTATTAACGTAATGTATGCGATTCATTTTTCAACTAGGTACAAAATTTTAACGTATTTTTCAACAATATTTTGAGTTTAAATAGGTACCTGTAAAGTAGTTCATTTTTATTCGAATTTTTTTTCAAGTAATGTAATTTTTTCGCATACTCGGCTGTACCTTGGTTCAATTTCTGCTTATTTCGATCAAAAGTAAAGTAACGTAATGTATGCGACCTATTCTATACGTATGTACAAATTTTTAGCCAATTTTTTGACCTTTTTTGAATTTTCATAGGTGTTGTATTGGTTGGTATTTTGTTCAATTTTTCAAGTAACGTAATTATTTCGCATACATGATTGTACCTTGATTTTATTTTCATTTATTTTGATTCGAAATAACGTAACGTAATAATTTTACCCGGATTTGTAATTTTTTTTTTAAAACTATTTTACTCGATTTTTGACTCGGAATGGTATTCTAGTTGTATTCTGCTCCGATGCCTGAATTTCATTCATGGCGAGTTGGAGTGGGGCAAGGGATGTGTGATTTCATCACACACTCATTCTAGGTACTAATTTTTTCTTTGCCAAAGGCAGGGCGAGAACAGTGTAATTTTTTTTAATTTTTGCACTATTGTATAGGTACCTACCTATGGGTTATTTTTCTCACTCGACTTGATTTTTTATTTATCATGTTTGAGTTGAGTAAATTATTTGAGTATTTGGTAATACTTGGTAACCATAGTTTATCATTATTTTTACCACGTCCTCAGATCAACTGTTTTTTATGAACTGTTTGACTGAGATGGTGGTACCTACGTAGGTAATTTGTAACGTATATACGTAGCTCGATTTTTTTTTCTACCCTAGGTGGTCGAGCAATTTTATTTAATTTTACATCACTGGGGCAATTTTCATTTTTTGCCTATTCGATTCAGTGATTATGTAGTTACCTAGTTAATTACCTATTTAGTTAATGGTATTTTTGTAGGAGTCTAAAAATTCGATGTACCGCCGAATTTCAATTATTAGGTGATTTTCGAATTTCTAGTGTAATTTTGCCAAAGTAAGGGCAAATCTGGTGCATTTTATTTGCACTTTTATAGACGTATTTTGGTATGATGAAATTTTTCATTCAACTTGGTTTTTGTATACCTTGTTGGAGTGAAGATTGAGTAATTTTTTTACGAGTTTAATCATACCTAATGCAGTACCTACTTGCCACTTGGTTGGGATATTTTTTCTTACACCAGTGACTGGGTGCCTACCTATTTACTTACGGTTCAATTTACTACTTGACTTGGTTCTGTACCTAGTTCAAGTTTAGTGAATTATTTTCGTATTTATACCTATCTAGTTGTGCCCATTTATTTTTGATTTTTTGACCAATTATTTTTTTTTGGAAAGTAACGTAATTTTTCGATTCGATTAACGTAACTGGGGCACATTTCGGCAAAATTTTTTTTTTACGTATACCTTGTGTAATAATCAACGTAAATATGCTACTCATTTTTATTTTTTTGTATAAAGGGACAGTGTAGTGTAAAATAATTTTTGATTTCGTTTTTCAAGGTATACAAAATAGATCAATTTTTACCAGCTTATGTATTTTACGTCTCGTACACGATAATTAATTAACGTAAATACTACACAGTAAATTTTTTTTTTCTCATATGTATGTCCCAGATAGTGTAGTAGGAATTATCGTAACGTAACCATTGCATCACTAAATTTTCCTCTTGTACACTAATTTGACTCTTCCCTTTCAGAAGAACTTTGGCTATTCTGTTTCGACTTTTGTACTTCAAACGCCAAAAATCCAAAGACGAGTACCCGTTATAAAAAAAAAATAGGGGGAAGAAGGGGATGACAAAAAGCGAGTAAAACACGCAAAAAACAGTCGCGTGGGCGGGTACTCGCTCCAAATTCGGAATTTAGAGGAAGAAACGTCCAGAACTCTAATGGAGAAAAATCTCGCTATTTTTTTAAATTTTTTTTTGTGGTTTTCTTTTCTTTTTTTTTGCTCTGGCGTGAAGGTTGTTCTTGTATGTGTGCAGCTGCCAGCTATTTTCGAAGCTGCACACAGTGGCTGTCCAATCCGATCTGGTAAATTTCCATTCCGAACCAGATCGTGGTACCAGTAAGTCCCTGGCTCGTCGTTGCTCAGCTGGGTACGAATGTCTTCGTCGATCGTCGTTTTTCTGCCTGCGTTGCCGAATGAGATTCGTCGTACACCTGCGTTGCTGTCATCTACTGTCACTGTTGGCCCTCGTCGTGTCGCCGTCCAAGCGTATAGGTCCCTGGTCCAATTTTTTGTCGAATGGTGGATTGGTCAACGCTGTCGTCGATCGCCTGCCAGGCGCAACGTGAATTACCTATGTATTTTTGCTATTTGCTTGCAATTCAATTGCAACGTGTTTGTAAATATAGATTACGATCTGTTTTCTGATGTAATTTTTTTTATTTTTTGTTGTTTTATGTATATGATGTGTTTATTTTTATGAATTTTTATCTGTTTTTTTTTTTGAATATGTCTGTTTAGATACGATAATTTGTTTTCGATTTCAAAATTGATTTTTATTTTTGCTCTCCAGTCTCGACTCGAGATGCGTAAATTAAATGAGAACCTAAATTCAAATTTTTCCTCGTATACCTGAGTCAAGGAGAAGGGTACGAGCGAGTAAAATTTTCTCTTCTCAATTTTTTTTTTGTAACTCAAAATTTTTTTTATTTACTCGCTATGGATTTTTCTTTCTTTCTTTTCCGGTTGTTTGCCAGGTTGGTTGAGTGTGTTGTATGTCTGAGTGAGGAGTAGTTCCAGTTCGTGGGTGTTTCGCATTTTTTGTCTCTCTTTTTCGATCTTTTTTCAATCGCCTACCACATCTTTCGACGTGTCAAAGGACACCTAATTCAAAAATGATTTTTTTTTTGTTTTTTGTTTTCTCTTTTGGTTTTTCTTTTCAACTTTTTTGGTCATTTTGGGCAAAATTTTTTCTCAGGTCTTCATGTGTGTCAGGGTATTTATCGCTCCTGTCTGCTCTTCATCGTCTCTGAATTTGCGTCAGCGAATTGGCCGAAAGGTGAATTCGTGGTCTCCAGACTGCCCAGTTTTGCCGAAAGGTATTGCTGGGTGATGCATATCTCAGCGTCGCTGACGAGCTGGTGGGATAAGGGGTTGAATACTTTGGGTTTCTATTCATCCTCACACTCTCCTTGTCTTGCATTACCAATGGCTTGCTATTTGTTGTATGCCTGATGGGTGAGTGGGGTTGGGTGAGTATGACATCCTGGATATTCTTCTTCCCTGCGGTGGATCGGTAGACTGCATGACTCTAAAACCCAGGTGCTACACCGCCCTCTCTAAAGCAGTGGGGGCATATGTCATAGGGAGAATGTGGCCCACGCCTCTGGTGTAACACTGTTGGCAATGTGGTATAGGTAGGGGTATAGTATCTCGTATGAGATACGAAGCTCTTCTGAAAGTTAGTTAATGTGGATGATAGGTTAATGTGTGGACGGGTAAATATGTATATGCGAGACGTCGACGCCTGGCTGCTTTCTCAGTGACAGAGAAGCTTGCCTATGTGGCGATGTAAAGCGAGTTAATTTGTATATTATTGTTTCAAAGTGTTAAATGTCAAGTCCTTTTGTCAATGTGTTTCAATATATTCGTTTATTTCACGTATCCGAATTCGAGTTATTTCCGCGAGTATCAAAGTGTAAATGTGTAGAGTCAGAATAGGGTAATGTAGGGATTAGCTCAGTCTTCTCTTACCAAGTCAAAGTCGTGATTTCTCTCTCTCAAGGAAAGAGAAAAAATACTTATACCTAATAATATTATTTTACGAGAAATTTCAATTTCAAGGCGGTTGGAAGTTGTTCTCGTTTAAAAAGCTCTCTACAATTTTTAACAGTTCTCACATTAAAAAAAAACCTTAGGTCACTTTGGTAATGATAATGAATTACGCGATTCAAATTTAATTGATTTTTTTTTTTTTTTTTTGAATTTATCTGATTTATAAAAATTTATAAATGTTCAAAATTGATCGAATTGAGAAACCTTCACCAAGTTTTCAAAATTATAAGAATTCATCATTCATCAAAATTAAAAATTCACATTTACATTTTATTGGGAAATTCAGCTGAATTCCATGAATCAACCATTTCAGTAAATTTAAAATTTACCAAATTGTGAACTTTTACAAAATTTTCAAAATTGAACCCTATACCTAGATGCAAAATCCGCCAAGTCCACTTTTTTCGAAATTCGCTTTTTTCGCGATTCGTATACTAGGTACCATCCGCCATCGACCCATAACAAGAAAATCCGCAAAGTCCAGTTTTTACACAAGTAATCGGCCATCAAAGATCGCTCTTCCATTCAAAAACAGCCAGTTTTGGAAGGTTTCTGATTCAGTTACAAAACGTTTCTGTGAGCAGACATCTTACCCGGCACTACTGCACGACCCCCTTCACTTAACAGGCCAGGAAGGCTCACTTGACAACGCTGTAATATCTCGACGGCGTAGGCTGACTTTTTGGATTCTCCATAAGACACAATGCTAATTCATAATGCAATAACTCGAAAACTATCAATTTTACAAAAAAAAGTCAAAGAGACCTTTTTTAAATAGAATTAAAAGAGCTTTCCATTCATATATAAATGTTTTGAATTTGAGTGAAATTGACGAAATTGGCATTTTTCACTTTTCACTAAAAATTTCACCAAATCCAAAAAAATTCTATACCAATAGAAAGCTTATTCAATTCTCTTTAAAAAAGGTCTCTTGGACTTTTTTCGTAAAATTGATGTTTTTCGATTTATTGCAATTTGAATTGGCATTCATCTTATGGAAAAACCAAAAAGTCAGCCCACGTTGCGACGTTGCCAATTCTAGCCTTCCTGGCCTGCCAAAGTGTAGGGGGTCGTGGTACTTGGCATTTGGCAACAGAAATTCAGAAAATGCGCGCGTTAAGTTGGTGGGAAACGTGGTAATTTGCAATTTTTTCACATAAATTCTGTACACTAAAGCACCGAAGATGGAAGTCCAATTTTTTTCGACTTCGAGATTTTTATTGTTTATGAACCTACAAGTGTCAAAAATTCGAAAAACGTAAAAACCTCGAAGTTGAAAAAAATGTGACTTCCATCTTCGGTGCTTTAGTGTACAGAATTCTTATTGTCTGGTTTTAAATCGAGTAAAATATGAAATAAAGTGTGAATAAACGCGTTATTAAATAATAATTAACTCGTTAATACGAAGAAAATGTAAAAATAATGTAAAACGAATAAAAAATCCAAGATTCAGGTTGTGTTCATCGTTTTACAGTGCAGCCATACACTAACAAGAAAAAAAAAGTACTGTCAAAATTGAACGAAAATTTAAAAAATGGGTTATTTGATAATTTAAATCGATTACAAAGAATTAATAATTATTATTTTTCAATTAATTTTATTTGAAATAAGCTTTAATTAGTTCGTAAAATGAAGAAAAACGAGTTTTTTGGCGGTTTGTTTATCATTGCTGAGAATTTCAGTTCACGTTTTGCCAACACTCGTAAATTTTCATGCGTGCTGCGTGGGTTACAACTTTTGATCACGTGATCAAATGTTTTGATGTTGAAATTTTTGCATTTTTTTTTCAAATTGAAAATTATTTTTGACGAATTTGAGCCCAAAAAATATAAAATTTTGATTATTTTAATGATTTAAAGAAGTATAATTGTTTCATTAATTGAAAATAAAACCGGCCATCGTGTTACCTTGCGGTAGTGGGTTCACCAGTCTCAATTGAGTTCATTATTCACACCATAATTATAAATAATATTTTGTGGTGTTTTATAATTATTTTGCACTTTGAAACCGATGCCCATTCGTTTAGATACTTCTACGACAGAAAATATTATGTATATAGCTTAAAGAACACTCACAGTTGGCAGCAAATTGGTTATTAGCTCACGTCAACGATCCAACTCTAGACCTACCATCGCTCAGAGAATATGTTTTATACGCTTGTCCATACGGAGAAATTTTACAGCAGTTGGAAGTGTTTTGGAATAAAACTCGCGACGAATGTGACTGGAACGGTGCTCTGAATTTTATACCTCACGTTACATTGTTGTTTTTTTTCCCAGGTATTATTAATTGATCAAAAAATAAAACTAGAGATCAGAACTAATCAAAGTAATTGTTTGTAGGCGCCGGATGAATGGATCAGGTCGTTAAGCAAGAATTAGAAGCTGTAGATGCGGTCGCTTACATTTCGCCTAATTTTATGGGATTGTTTATATCCGAAGATAATTCGATTGTTTTAAAGAGGATCGCTTTGCAATACGTTAAAGAAGTATCGAATGCCAGTAAGAGTTCGATTTTCTCAACTGTTATTCTGGTCGTTTGGATTTCAATCTTTGTACTTTGCAGTTATCAATGATAATTACGAGTAGTTGGACGCGATAGCTACGTGCTTCCCTTGGTGTACCACAGCCACGAGTAGATTCTTAATTTTACCCAAAAACATGCAATGGAAAGCGATATCATGCGAGTACGTGAAGTTGCAACGGTTGCTGGATCTAAATACGAGTTTTTTTTTCCAGCTATTTCCCTAGAGCCTCATGTGAAATCTTTACATCTAACGTTGGCTTATCAATTTCAATCCGATGATTTTGAAAAGCTAAAAGAACTCATACACGAGACCATCGATTGCAGTTTACTCACTCAATGGGAAATCAGGCTTTACTCTAGAGATACCAGAGTAGCCGGAAAATCGATAGATTGGAAATTTCATTCTAATTCATTCAACTCTTCTATGAAAAGAACTATGTATATTGGTTAACTTTTTATTAGGTGTACAAAGTGATTTATTCTCACCTACCAAAGGAATCTGACGAATTGGAATTAAGAATAGGAAATTTTATTTACGTTAACGAGGATGCTGTCGCCAATTCACCCGATGGTTGGGTCGAAGGAACTTCCTGGCTTACTGGTGATGATGAATTTTGCTTCCTGCTCTGAAAACCTTTCTAACTACACATTCTAAATTTAGTATATAAACTGACAGTAGAAGATGGCCGTATATTTTCCTATTTTAAATATCCGATTCGTCCCTCTCGAGTGTCGGACTGTAAATAAACCAGAAAAATACGAATGCGTGAATAATCATAGATGAATAATATAAACTACGTAATGTTCGATGGTGCAATCAGGTGAGCATGATAATCGATGAAAACATACAATTGCATGTAAAGAGCAGAGCTGGCGCGACTCAGAGTTTCGAGTGTGAACTCCGAGTTCGACTCCGAGTTCGACTCCGAGTTCGACTCCGAGTTCGACTCCGAGTTCGACTCCGAGTTCGACTCCGAGTTCGACTCCGAGTTCGACTCCGAGTTCGACTCCGAGTTCGACTCCGAGTTCGACTCCGAGTTCGACTCCGAGTTCGACTCCGAGTTCGACTCCGAGTTCGACTCCGAGTTCGACTCCGAGTTCGACTCCGAGTTCGACTCCGAGTTCGACTCCGAGTTCGACTCCGAGTTCGACTCCGAGTTCGACTCCGAGTTCGACTCTTTTTCACAAGGAGTCGAAAAAAATTTGAAAAAATCGACTCCTCACTAAGAGTCGAACATTAAACTGATTCACGACTCTTCTCAATTTGCGACTCTTTTTTACTCACGACTCTTTTTTCACTTGCGACTCTTTTGATTCACAACTCTTCATATCACGACTCACACGACTCTTTTCATCTCTCAAACTCCCTTTTTCCGCGATTCATGCGTAGTGTAATCTCGTGTGTTGTATTGTAACTGTTGTAAGTTTAGTTTTGATTTCAATTAATTTTCGAATTGTTTCAATTTCGTGATGAAAAACTTCGAAATCTATTTTAAACACACAAGATCTACAAAAGGCAATGATACTTGTAACATTGTACCTATGTTACAAAGAGCGACGTTAGGGGAAATGCATCGAGCTGATAAGATATTGAACGAGCTCGATGCATTAAAATAGAGCAAAGTCATAGTCGTTTTGTATGCTTGGGTTATGAATGTTATGTGTTTTGAGTGATTGTGGTGTATTACAGGAATAAGTGTTATTTTTATTTATATTTAATTAAGTTAATTACGTTAGAGTAGATGGCAGGCTAAAAGGCCGTATGAGGTTACGGTCGGGGGTAGGGAGATAATAAAGGGGTAGTATTTTATACCATTCAATGGTAGTGTAAGTTTTTATATACACGATGTGATGTCGTGTATAGTGACCTAATGGTCACGATTGTAATGCAATATTACAAAGTGGCGCCCAACGTGGTTTAGCTTGCTAAGGGCCGAACCGCGAAATATTTTGGCTCAAAATTATATTTTATATGCTAGTCGTGCATTTTGGTATTTCAAAATTCTTTGTGATCATTTACATAACATACTTACACTATCAATGAAGTATTGTTTAAAGATAGGTACATATTGGTGACGTTTTACGAATTTTAATAATGGTATGGTGGTATAAACCAAAAAATTATTTTACCATAGGGAGGTTGGTTTTGTGGGTATAGAATAGGTACGAATTAAAACATGAAAAATACGTAATACGACGAACGTTGAAGATAACGGGGAGGTTGGAATGGTGGTGTCAAGATAAGTGTACGTCGTCGGTAGAATTATTATTATCTGATGTGGTTGATTTTCGTATGTATAAAGATGGGAAGATTTTGCATGGTGTTGTACGCATGTTCTCGTATACGTATACTCTATGATCATATTTATCTTCGTGAATATTTTGCGCTCGGTGTACACTGTGGCCGAAAAGTGTGCACAATTCGAATCGGGTTTGAAATACTTTGATCAGTGCGTGCTGATTAGACGACAATTGTTTGCTGGCGCGATATCCTAGGAATAGGTATCGATATTCACCCATCCAATTAGTCTAAGTTGCTTGTGATGTGAGAAGTACCTAAGCTTATCAATGATAATCTATCAAATTATTGAAAATTGAAGCGGTGATAGGTGTGTTGAGTAGTGTTGCATATTTTAGCGTGTGTACCTATACGATGTGGAGGATGATCGTACTTGTATATATATTTTACCACGGAATAAACCGAATGCGTTTACGTGTAGGTTGAGAAAGATAACTTGACGATGTATTTTTGCGTAGATAAAATATAATTCGTTACCAATAATCAATTTCATAATGCAATACGATAAAACTACCATTACCTAACACGTAAACTTACCAATAGAAAATTATTGCTACGAAAGTGAAAAAATTTCCAGTATACCCTTTCTGTTTCCCCTTACCCGACCGTGATCTTGCCTATTTATGAAAAAACAGATTACTTATTCCCTCTACTTGGTCATTTTGCTGTTCTACAGTGCAACTATTCTTTATAATTATTGTTATCGATTTATTTAATTATTCATCTACGTATCAGTTGCATGATTGATTTTTTTTTTTTTTTTTTTCCTTTTCTGAGTGAATGTGTTGAGTGCTTGTTGATTTTTTTTATTATTCTGCTAGTGCAGTTGATCTTGCCTTGTTGAATTTTTTTATTATTATTCTGCTGGGGCAGTGAATTTTCCTTATTATTTGGGTATTTGGTATTACTGTATATAAAATTGATAACTCATTCAAATTTTCTGGTAATTTTTCATGCGGACTGCAAAAAAGGTAGCATTAAAAAATATCCGTGATAATGACTGCCACATACGAAAGCAACATAGAGGATCTATCTACAAAAGTTCCTATGCAATATTTTATGCCGTTGTCGTTATATGGAAAAGAAGATCAAAAGTTGACATTACTCGATAAAATCAAGGCAGTAGAGAAAACGTATAAAGAACGTAGGAAAGAAGAAAACAATCGAAATGGATATCGATCTAAATCGAGATCTCGATCTAAATACAGTGACAGATCAGATTCTTCTTCTTCAAGGTACAGTTCAACTAAAAGCTGGTCATCGCGTGGTTCATATTGTGACAGGTCAAATGATTCACGTAGGTCATATGAGAGTAGAAGTTCTGGAAAGTCTACTACACCTAGACATAGGGATTTGACACCTTATAGGGAATTAACACCTAGGTATAGAAAGAGAGACTGGACACCTCGAAATGGGGATTCGGCCTCCCGGTATCGAGAGGGTAGTCGTCGTAGTTATGATGGATCAAAGGATAGACTGAAACATGTAAGTCGTAGGGATAAATACGAAGGAAACAATCGTAGTCATGAAAATCAGAGTGAGGGTAAGCACAAAAAATCAAACAAAGATGATGGTAAATCAGGAGGAAGTAAATCTCGTAGTAGATCAAATTCAGTTCTTTCTTCAAAGTCTAAACATTCTGATACTCATAAATCGGAAAACTAGAGGGTGAGGTACTTCAGAGAAAATCTACAATAGCAAATGTAAATGAAAATATAAATACGCCTTTATTTTACAATGATTTTCAAGTATTGGGAGATTCTATTGGTAGAGATTTAGCCACATTCCCAAACAGAACTAAAGATAAATTCAAGCTATGTCGAGGTGGATATAGGCTGAAGTACCTCCTAGATGAGTTTAAAAATAATTCATTATTGAGTTCGGATAAGGTCATTATCATCATCGGAGCGAATGATGTCTCGAAGCTCCGATTAGATGTTGCCGATTGGCAAAACGATTTTGAAGAACTTCTTGATTTACTGTTTTCTAATAATTCTACCCGCTTAATTATAGTCTCCACTATAACTCCTCATCTAAACATGGTGAGCAAACATGACTATTGGAAGAACCTACTTACTATGAACAATTTTATAAGATCTCTGGTTAATAAATATCCTCAACTTTATGTTCTGGACTCATTTTCCCATTATGTAACTCCAATTGAAACCGTAAACCCCATCAAATGTAAACAAATTATCGCCAACCCATTGGTTGAGAAAATGATTCGAGTAAAACCTATTGAGTCTTTTTATCGAGACAATGTTCATTGGAACGAATCTGGCATGGCGATTATTAAAGACAGGCTCGAGGTAATCCTAAATAAACATAAACGCTGCAAAGAGGGTAAAGATGGGGGAAAAATTTTCGATGTCTCTATATCTAAAAAAGAAAATGAGGAAAATGATGAGGAGGATCCTCCAATCTTGATAAACGTGCATACAGGTAATTGTTCTGATAAAAGTATGGTTGATCCAGGGAGTCGGTTTGTTTTAATGAGCGACGCCTACTATGAAATTTTGCGTAGAGAAAACCACCAGGTAATCAAATCAGAGGTGTCATGTAGAGGCCATAAAATCCAACTAAAACAGGCTGCAGGTAATTCACGGTTAAAAGTTGTTAAGAGTATTGAACTAGGTTTCTCGTTGGATCACAATAAATCCACAGAGTATACAATATCTGTTATTATTATCAAGAATTTAAATCACAACATGTTGTTAGGCCGGCAATTTATAAATAAATTTAAGATGGACATACTTACTTCTAGAGGGGTTATAAATATTACCTGTCCGATATCAAATACTATTCACGAAATTAGGTTTCAAAAAGATGAAATTTTGCAAAAGCCGATGGTAGATAATGTTGGTAATATTAATGAACAAAATAAGAAAAAACGAGTAACGTTCAAACTAGAGAATGACTACAACTTATTTGACAAAGAGTCTGGGGAAAGTTTTCATATAGGGGGAAATAAAAAACTCGATATAGACATGATCCTAAATAGACACAAAAAAGTTTTCCAAAAAGGAATAGGAAGGTGTAATAAATATGTCCACCACTTTAAATTTATATCGAAACCACCTCCTATTTGGTGCAAAACAAGGCCAATTCCTAGGAACTATAAACCTCAAGTTGATGATATTTTTAAGAGATGGTTAAAAAATAAGGTTATTAAAAGGTCAAAATCTACATATCGTATACCTCTCACTTTTCCAAAGAAAAGTAATGGTAAAATTCGGCCCTGTGGTGACTTCAAACCGCTTAATAAATACCTCTGGATGCATCCAAACGAAGTGCCTCATATCGAAACTATTAGAACAAAATTTAAAGGAATGGTATTTTTTACAACTATAGATTTTAATGACGGTTTTCTGCAAATTCGATTGGCTAAACGTCACCGAAAATACTGTGCTTTTAGTTATGATGGCATACCTTATGAATTTACTCGGGTCCCATATGGTACTAAAGACAGTATGCCTGCATTTATTGCTGCATTACAAAAGATTCTTCAAGACCTAGATTTTGTAATTTGCTATGTGGACGATGTTCTTATAATGAGTAAAGATTGGAACGAACATCTTCTTCATATTGATACAGTCCTAGAGAGAATAGCTGAGGCTGGTATGACTATTAATAAAGAAAAATGTCAATTTGCAAAAAACAAGATCAAATATTTAGGACTTGTAGTTGATGCCAAAGGCACTAGACCAAACGACAAAAAAGTAGAGGCTATTCGAAATCTCCAACAGCCTAAAACTGTGAAAGATGTACAAAGATTTATTGGAAGTCTAAATTTTTTTAGACCGTTTATTCCCTACTGTTCAAAAATTGCCAAACCTCTGATCCAACTTACTGCAAAGAATGCAAAATTTCACTGGGGTTATAGAGAACAGGAAGCTTTTGAAAAGTTGAAAGAGTTACTATGTCAATATACCCTTTTGTCACATCCTGATTTTTCTAAACCATTTGTTATCTACACTGACGCAAGCAAAGATGCGGTGTCTGGGTGCGTTTGTCAGTGGGATGGAAAAGGCTATAGACCCATCTCTTTTTGCAGCCGAACTTTATCCAAATCTGAAGCTCGGTATCCTATTATGGAATTAGAGTTACTAGCAGTTGTTTTTACGCTAAAAAAGCACCATTACATCTTAGCAGGGAGTAAAATTGAGCTATATACCGATAATAAGCCTTTGGTACATCTCAAACGAAGGCCACTGCTTCCAGATAGGGTAATGCGTTGGTTTTTATTCGTGGAGAATTACGATGTAAAAATACAGCACATTGAAGGAAAACAGAATATTGTTGCAGATATGCTATCGAGAGCAACAAGAAAAGCAGAGGGAGGGGTTGTCGCTGCGGTATCTACTCGCAAATATAAAAAATCAAAATCTGAACCGGATAAAATTTTCGATAAGTTACGATTGAAGCTAAAAAACTTTAACAAAATTCAGCTTGCCGATGAAAAAATTAAGGTAGCATTAAAAAAGAAAGATCGTGATTATAAAATTTCGAACAAGATAGTTTACAATCGTGGAAGAGATGGTAGATGGCGAATTGTAATTCCAAGCGAGATATTGAATGATATGCTCGAATTTTACCACAAAGAATACATCCATATCGGTTGTTCAAAATTATATGATATCATACGTCGAGCATTTACCTGTAAAAACCTTTTCAAAAAAGTGCGAGAATTTGTGAGAGAGTGCGAAGAATGTCAAAGAAGTAAAAATGTAAGTAGACATAATCATGGTGAATATACGGCTCTTAAAGCGAAAAAACCTGGTGAAACTCTGTGTGTTGACTTCTATGGCCCTTTACCTACAGCACGTGCTGGTATGACATACATTTTAGTAGTGGAGGATTTATTTACCAAATTTACTCGCCTATACCCACTAAAACGAGCTAATACAAACGCAGCAATTAGAGCCCTGGAAAGATACGCTAAGGATTATGGATATCCTAGGAAGATTCTAAGTGATAATGGCACGCAATTTTCGGCATATGCGTGGCGTTGTCACTGGAAGAAGAGGGATGTACGGGTAGTAAATACGGCATACTATACCCCGCAATCCAATCCTAGTGAAAGGGTAATGCGAACAATAGGAGACTGTTTGCGCCTAACATGTGGACAAAAACATAGGTCATGGCCCAAGGTAATTCCCATAATCGAGAAACGGTTGAATGATACCAAACATTCATCAATTGGAGGTATACCTAGTGAGATAGTTAATAAGAAACTAATCCCAGACAAAATTTTGAAAATGTTGGATATAGATAATTTTGTCGATTATACGATACCAGACTCAAAACAAATCGAAAAAACTTTCTTACATGCCAGTGAGAGAAGAGCAAACTTACATAGGAAAAAATGGAAGGCGGTTAAATTAAATAAAGGAGACGTTGTATATATCAAAACTCACAAACTGTCTGACAAAAATGCAGGAATATCTGCAAAACTATGTGATAAATTTGAAGGACCTTATTTGGTGAAGAAGGAACTTTATAGAAATTACTATCTCTTGGTTTACAAACATGATAAAAATATAGAGAAAAAAGCTAATATTCGTCAGCTCAAATTGATGTAAATAATCAACTGAAACGATAAAACCATTTAATAACGTCGCTCTCAAAATTTTAACTCCATCAAAATTTATTGCCTATATCTTTGAAATTGGCCCCCAAAATTTTGCCAGGGGGTATTTGTAACATTGTACCTATGTTACAAAGAGCGACGTTAGGGGAAATGCATCGAGCTGATAAGATATTGAACGAGCTCGATGCATTAAAATAGAGCAAAGTCATAGTCGTTTTGTATGCTTGGGTTATGAATGTTATGTGTTTTGAGTGATTGTGGTGTATTACAGGAATAAGTGTTATTTTTATTTATATTTAATTAAGTTAATTACGTTAGAGTAGATGGCAGGCTAAAAGGCCGTATGAGGTTACGGTCGGGGGTAGGGAGATAATAAAGGGGTAGTATTTTATACCATTCAATGGTAGTGTAAGTTTTTATATACACGATGTGATGTCGTGTATAGTGACCTAATGGTCACGATTGTAATGCAATATTACATACTGTGGTAAGTATAATATAAAATAATTAAAATTAATCTGATATCTGTATCTCTGTTCCGTAGCGTTTACCTTAGATTTTGAATTACTCTGAGCTATCTACGAATATTGAATTCGAATTCGGTGTTCTGCTTCTGCTGTGCTGCACTAGTCTAAAGTTGTATTCTTAAATTCGTATTTGTATTCTCCGAAATCATAACTCATAAGTAAGTCATTACCAACATACCAACTACCAAGACCATAAGAAGTTCAGTTTAAAATTATCAACCATTTTCCTCAGCCATTCTCATTAGTCATTTAGTTAGTGCTTTTGCTTTCTCTTTGAAGTTTGAAGCTTAGTTGAACGTTTCAGTAGTATTTTTCAAAAATTGTAGGATGCTTAATTGGTGATAGTACTGCTTGCGTTGTTTCTTAACTACCATATGCCAAGTCACTGATATTAATTGTTATAATTCCCAGGTACTGAAGATATTTGCAATGGAAGATCACTTCGATTATTTGAATAATGGTAATGGTAACATCGATGATTTTCCCTCGGTTAACGATGTTGTTGAAGAAGTTGTATCCACTTATAATCATGGAACTCTATCAGCAAATGAAAATAGCAACCACGAGGATTCTGATTATCATCCTTCTAAGTCCTCCGAGTCGGCAGAAAGCGAAAGTTCTAGTGATGACGACGTGGAGAGTGGAGCTGAATCCATACCCAAATCTGTACCCACCAAACGAATACCCAAACATGTACAAAATAATAGTAGTACTGGTCGTGTCAAACCTACTAGTGTCAAAGGAAAAGAAAAACAAAAAGATGGTCCTCTCTTAAAGAAGAGTGAGTTCAAATTTTTAAAATATTTGATAACTTTATAACATTTGAATTGATGAATAAACGAATAATTTGGTTTTTATTTCTTTATTAGGGAAAACAAATGGACCCCCACCGCTCCTCCGAGTTCTTCCATCCACCGAAATCGCCAATTTGGAAAACAATATCAAGAAATCACCACTGTTTGATGGAAAATATTTCCACTTTGTGTCACTTGAAAAAATAGTGAAGAATGGAAAATATACGGAAAAGATTACAAGTCGATGTGCGAAATGTTCAGTTTTACTCAGCGTAACTAACTCTTCTCGTACCAATTTAACTCGTCATATGAAGGTAATTTGAAATTTTTTACAATTATTGAAAAAAAAATTAAGTTATAAATATACTAGTCCTTCTATCTGGTTTGTTTAGAGAAAACACGGATTTGACTTCACAGAAGAATATAAGAATTATAAAGATCAGAAAAGGAAGAATAAGAAAGCACAACGTTGTAACGATAATACAGAAACTGTCAGCTCCGAGTCTACTCCACCTTCGGCTCCTTCTGCGACATCAAATTCGAATTCTACCACCATTGAAAAAAATACTACTCCTGTGCATCAGGATCCGGGGCAACTCAAACTTGAAGATTTCAATATTCATCCTGTTAGCAATAATCAAACTTACGATGAAGATGATGATCCTAATATGACCCAATATGGGCGGCTCAAGCGAATTAAAGACAAACAAAAGTTACTTAACCATGGGTTCGTAAGATTCGTAACAAATGGCTGCCACGCATTTTCTATCGTAGACGAAAAAGATTTCAAGAAATTAATTCAGATTGCGAACCCGAATCTAAATGTCTATTCTCACCAAACTTTAATGAAGGAGATTAATATTAGCTACGAAACTTCTGTTAAATTTTATCGAAATATAGCCGAAAAATACCCTTACTTGTCTCTAACATGCGACATTTGGAGTACCGCTAATCAAAAGAAGAGTTTCATGGGAGTAACCATGCACTGGATCGATGACAAGTGAGCATTTTAATTGATTTTTTATTTTTTTCAAGTAGCAACCTTATGAAGTTTACTGAGTCAACGTTTAGAATTGCATAAATAAAATATTCAAAAAGCAGGGATGGTTTACACTTACACGTATGAATATGAATCATTGGCGCTTTCAATATTCAATTACAAAATAATAAAAAAATAATAAAAATTAAAAAACTACAAAAAAAATTACATAAAAATAAAAAAATTAAAATACCTACATTGAAAATGCAAATTTCTAAAGTTTCCTCTACCTTTTTTTTTATTTTCTTTTTTTGACACGTGTTCCCAGTTCTTAATTCTCGTTTCTTATGTTTTATTTTTTATTTAATTACAGACTTGAACGAGCATCCGCTGCTATAGCGTGTGAAAAAATTTCTGGTAGACATGATTATGCCAATATAGCTGAAACTATTGGCCAAGTACTCGCGAGATTCAATATTACACCTAGTAAAGTATCAGCGATAACAACGGATAACGCTAGCAATTTTGTTAAAGCCTTCAAGGAGTTTGGACTGCAAAATGTTTACTATGCAGAACGCGAAGATTGTGAATTCGATGAAATTATCGAAATTGATCTTGAAAACGAGTGCTCCGAATGTTTGACTTTCGATGACGAAGTTTTACGTGATGGTAATAGTCGGGCAAGCAGAGTATTAAATCTACCTCCGCATTTTAGGTGTGGATGTCACACTTTGAACCTAATCGCCAGTGCAGATTACCCAAAATTTATTAACGATAAAAAAAATGATTTGAAAACTATCCATGACTCGTTGATGAACAAATGCAACAAAATATGGAAAGGAAGTAGGCAGTACCTGGCATATCAAACCCTATTCAAAATTCTCGGAAGAAATATACCATATCCCTGCATCACTCGGTGGAATTCTCTATATAAGGCTTTAGAATTTTTCGTTAAAAATAATGCTAAAATGCCAGAAGTGTTAGAATGTGTCGGGGAGGAAGAATTCACTGTATTAGAAAAAGATTACTTGGATGCGTATGTAAAAGCGGTGAAGCCAATTGCCGATTCTTTGGAAATTTTCGAAAATGAAGAAAGGTTATACGGTTCGTTTCTACCAACTTTATTCGCCACTGAAGTCACGTTATCTGAATTGGCGAGTTCTTCGGAATTGAATATGGATACAGAACACGAAGAATCCGTCGTCGTCATTGCCAACGAACTTAAAACAAATTTTGAAAACCGTTTTAGGAAATTTCTCAGTTTAAAAAACGAAACAGAGGTTAATATGGCTGTTCTAGCCACTTTAACCCACCCCAAATATAAATTAACCTGCTTTAATGAAGACGAAGAAGAGAAATTCAAACGATTACTGGTATGTTGGCTTCAGTTTTTTTTTACAATTTTTATTTAAAATTTTGAATTCATTCATGTTTTGAATTTTTTAGATCTCATCAGTGGAGAAGGATTGGAACGATGTACAACAAAATGCAGAAAGTGAGGAGCAGAACGTTCAGCAAGAAATCTCAGAGCAAGATTTATTCATTTCAAAATGCAGGCGAAGGAGAGGAGAAAATGCTGAAATTGCTAACGCATGTACGTAATTAATAATTCAATAACTTTTTTCATGGTTTTATTATGCATTATTTTCCAGCCTAGACTAGACATAATTTAGCTATTATTGAAAAATCATTATAAAATTACCTAACTTTGTTGTTTTAATTTCTCATAGCTTTGACCAGCACTAGGGATGATGATAATCGTTTTGAAGAACTAACCAAACGTCAAATTAACAAATATTTCGAAGATAAGCGTGTTCAGCTGCGAATGTTAGACGATTACCCTGCGGTCAAAAAAGTATTTCTTAAAACAAACGTCGTTCTCAGTAGCTCGGCATCCGTTGAACGATTATTCTCAATCGCCAAGTTGATTTTAAATGATAGAAGGGGTTCAATGTTGGACTCAAATTTTGAAAAGACGTTGATTTTACGTAGTTTTTTTACCAATCATAAACCAGATTGGTAATTTTTTTTGTTTTATATTTTAAAAATTCTAGGTTCGCGAACTTACGATGGTTTCTTTCAGTTTTTTTCTTATGTGAAAGATGACAGATCGTTGAAAATTTTTATTTTTATTTTTTTGCTGATTTTTTATATTTTAATTTTTTAATTTAAATTTAATTAAGATTACAAAGTTGAGAAGGAGGTTTCCTCTCTTTTTTAAAATTTTTTCCGTTGTTTTTTTTTCATAAACATTAAACAATGACATTTTTGATGTTATAAAAATGTGAAAAATAAAAATTGTATTTCTTGCATTTTGATTTTTTTATAATTATTTTAATTTAATTTTAAATTAACGTTAGTAACGTTACAAACTTTTTACTTACTTGAAAATTAAAAATTAAAAAATAATAAATTGAAAAAAAGAGTCGTGAGGAGTCGGAAAAAAGAGTCGCGAGGAGTCGGAAAAAAAGAGTCGCGAGGAGTCGGAAAAAAGAGTCGCGAGGAGTCGGAAAAAAAGAGTCGCGAGGAGTCGTTCATTAAAAGAGTCGGACTCATGAGTTTAATCAAATTTGTAAAGAGTCGCAAATTGAAAACTCTTCGACTCAACTAGCAAAGAGTCGAACTAAAAGAGTTCGACTCCCAAAAGAGATGAGTCGCGCCAGCTCTGCTTTCAAAAAGATGAAAACATTGAAAATTGAAATAAATACTCGTCATGACGGAACGAGATCGTTCAGTCACGAGTTACGAGCGTGTGAGTTTCGCAAGGGGATTTGCCTTTGACTATATACAATAATGGACTGGTAAAGCCCCATAAGAGCAATGTTAAATTTTTGATCCGATATGCCGGCGTTCCGATTATGCAATTTCATAGGCAGAGTGGAAAAAAATCTTCTGCACATGCGCCAAAACAGTGAAACATCACAGTAGAGAACCGCTGGGCCGCCATATTGTGCCTTGATATTTTTTCAAAAATTTTAAACTCAAACAAAATTCAATTTTTTTCATTGCAATCGAAAGGTTTTTTAATTTTATACAAAAAATATCTCTTGACATTTTTTTGCTAAAATCGTATTTTCAGAGTTATGAGCAAATATAAAATTCAATACTACGAAAAATGGCGGACCAGCATACCCGTACTGAAAATTTTTTTCACTCAAAATTTTTGGGGTTTCTGCTAAGGAATTACAGCTGTTCTACCAGTCCATTATTGTATATAGTCAAAGGGATTTGCTAAATGCACGGAGTTGTGTCCGAAGTCGAAGCAGTTGGTCTGTAATTTGGAATTGTTTGTCATTCACCAACGCCACACCAATTATTGTGTTCAAGTCTTACTTTAATCTTTGTTTTTTTTTCGCGAAGGAGTTTATAAACCAAGAATGAATAAAAATAATTATTTTGAAGCATTTTCTGAATAAATTTTTGAAATTTTTCATTATAAAAATTGGGTGTTGCTATTTCCACCAGCCTGGGTGAGTAGTTCATATAGAATGAATGAATCAACTGAATCTGCCGTTTCATCTGGACTTTGAATGTTTCTTTCAAGTTTCGATTGAAATTCATTTTATTCAAAATTGGTGGGGAAGGAGGGGTCCAATCAAAATTATTGTAATATCCAAAATTATTACCAGGTCTTCAAGGTATAACTTTTGTTTGAAGTTTTTTTTAATTGGACCCCTCCCCACTTACTTTGCACAACACTTATAGAAGATATTGATTAAAAATCCCAGATGGGTGAGCGAGGAATGATCCGATAAAAAAAAATTTCAAATAAAAGTTGTAGAGCAAGATCGTAAAAATAATTTTGGTCATTACAAACATTTCGATTAGATCTCTCCCTTTCCTCAAATTTCACATCATAATATCAGGTAGATACTTTTTCAAAATTTGACGAAGGAGCCCAATTGAAATTTTTTCCAAACAAAAGTTGTAGATTGAGGTCCAAGAAATAATTTTTGTGATTATGAAATTTTCGATTGGACCCTCCCCTCTGTTCTAATTTTGCATAATGGCTTGCACACTTATATTATTAAAAAATTGCAAAGGTAGAGGTTCAATTGAAAAACTTTTCAAACAAAACTTGTAGCCTGAAGTTTTGGAAATAGTTTTGGTCATTACAAAAATTTCGATTAGACCCCTTCCTCTCCTCCAATTTCGAATATCAAGTATCTACGTAGTATATGTATTGGACTTGATAAAATTTAACAAAAAAATAATTTCTGAAAAATTTCAAAGTTCATTTCGTATTCCTGGTTTAATAAAATTTTACAAGGATTTTTGCATTGCACAAAAATATGAAGACCTCATTCACGAAAAAAAATAAATAATAATAATGATAATTATTATAAAGGAAGATACGAAGTATGGTGAATAACAAACGATTCCCACTTACCGAACGACTGATTCGACTCCGGACACAAATCCGTGCATTTAGCAAATCTCGAGTTTAGCAAGACCCATGAAATATTATCACAAAAAATTTGAAATTTCTTCTAGTCGAAAAATTTTGTATTGGCAGAGAGTAGCTACCAGTAGCTGATTTATTGAAAAACTTTTACAAAAATTGAGACCATCTTCAAAAAAACAGCGGTATATGACAGATTTCAGGTATGTTTCATGTACACGTCGTACTTACATTTTTTCATAATAGCAAACGATTCGGTTATATTTGCAGTGCGATAAAGTGAGTGATTACTGGTGCATTTGTTTACGCATTATATTATATAATTTCTTCGAGATAGTCTATCTACTGAATATCGAATCAGTTCGCGTGATTAATCAAATACCGATGTCGATAGGAACAAGATCAGTTACGTCTTGCGAGAGAAGCCAGAAAAGCTAGAAGTTATTACATTGCTCCAGAACCGAAGCTCGCTGTCGCTTTTGTCATCCAAATCCGAGAGTAAGAATCGATCGTATCATTTTTTATTAAATAAAATTGACAACATTTTGAATTCCAAATGTATCATTTTATAGTATCAACCGAATTCCTCCGAAAGTGCGCAAAGTTTTGCAGTTATTCGCTTATTCCGTCTTCGCCAAATTGTCAAATTTAATGAGGTAAGCATAGACATTTTACTTTTATACATGGACCGCTCGTTTAAATCAGCGGTTTTGAAGCATACATTAAGTAGTGTGCGTGTGTATTTACGATATGATTTTGCGATCCTTACGTTGTGTGCGTTACCAACACAACGACTTATTATGTGTAAAATATACACACACACCTTTGTCTGCGCATGAGCAGAAGCGTTTTATCAGAATAGAAATTTCGTGCTTCAAAATCGTTAATCGGGCTGATTTTAACATTGGACGAGCGGTCCATATACTATAAAAGTAAAATGTCTATGGAGGTAAGTAAGCTTTTCTTCAAAAATCACTATGATGTTGCTTCTCGCTCGCGTTATGTTTCTGATTACACAATTTGCATTACGAATTTTATTAGGCTACCATCAACGTACTACGTGTCTGCGAGCCCTATATCACAGGATAATTTGAAAAGTCCACTGTATACGATGAATGGTACAAAAAACCAAAAATATGTATACCATATGCGGTCGCTGGAGTTGTGATCTTCGTCACCAGTATTATTTTGATATAAACGCCTTGCGCAAGGTAAGATTGTTTTTCGCCATTTTCGAGGCTAGAGTCGGCTTTGCCAAGCTATGTCGGATTAATCGAGCTCGTTTCATCTAGCTGATCGTACTACCGGTCGCGCCGTTTAGGTACGTACATACACCTATACCTACATATTCTAATCGACGGTTGTAACGTGTTAGTTGCAGGAATTGGAAAAGAAGATCGTAGCTTGGCTGTGTACCTTCGCGGCGTTTACAGTTTTCCGATTTGTAGCGTGGGTTTTCGTTTCCATAGAGTCAACGATCAAAATATTTAATCTACAATCCCATCTTCCATTCATATTGAACGCGATCGTGCAATGTTCAGAGGATTTTCCACCGGATATCGGGTATATTATTGCGCGCATATTCCCGACTTGACCAACGTTAACGTTTTCGATAAACCAGGCCGAATTAAACCAACCGAACCGAAGAACGACCGTCCCGTCGAACGGGTAGTCGCTCTGTTTCAACCAGAGTAAGTATACGAGTATATGCGAATCCTTGATCATTCAAATGAAAATCTCGCGCTCCTATTGTTCATCTCTAGAATGAAAACTGCGCTCTTATTAATTGTTGCAGCGAACGCGGCGAGTTTAAAAAAAAAGTCGTGTCTGCTATTCGAATCACACAGCCAGCAGCTGAGCAGCGGACTGTTTCCAGCATTTTACGGAGGCACAAAACATTCCAAGGGTGCTTTCGAAAACTGGATTACGTTCAATTCGACTAGTAGATTTTGTCGCTCGTGAGATTCGTTCTGTGCAAACTAGCGACATAGGTTCGTTCAGTAGTGTTAATCGTTCTTATATTTAGTATCTGTGGTTTCACATTAACGTGTTACTTGAAATAGTTTCCTTTGAACTCCGTACTTTTTAGAATTTGTTTGTCATGTTTATTCGAATTAATACAGTTTATTTCGAGTATAGAACATTTAATTCCGAACTAGTAACAGATTTCGCACCGCCTACCAAACCAAAGTAAATTTAATCGACTTATATGTATATACGAGTAAGTACATGTCGTACTTCCGTTCGTATTTCGGCCGCGGTCTCTATCTCTACTATACTCGTAATGTCTTACGCGTTTTCTTTGCGCATTTCAGCGAGCGCTACACGACTACATAATAGCTTTGGAATTTGCTAAGCACTTCTTCGTTTACGGCTTCAAAGGAATGGTATTGACAGGTAAACTCGATCAATGTTTGCTCCTCCCGTCCTGTTTTCAACTGTTATTATCGTTTCAAATTATCACGTTTCCGCTTTGAGACGAGATACGCGGCGATCGTACTCGCGTATATATGTATTACGTACATTACGTATGTATACCCATCGACTTTACTTACGCCACAACCGCATTTCGCCTTTTTTCAGGTTCACATTGAAAACAGTCGCCGCTATTGGAGTTTTCTATAGCCGGATTCCTGGCGGGAAGCTTTGTGAGAGAATTACGTACAGAGTAAGAGGAATGATCTCTATTCTCTTGCGCAGTAGTCGGTAACCAAACTATTTTAAGACATGAGCCCTATAGATGCAAAGTCCGCCAAGTCCATTTTTTGACATTTTTGAGGAGAGGCGAAAAAACGTAAATTTGAGGCTGTTTTTGAATGGAAGAACGATCTTTGATGGCCGATCACTTATGTAAAAATTGGATCTGGGGAGATTTTCTTGTTATGGGTCGATGAAGGATGGTACCTAGAGTACAAATCTTGAAAAAAATGAATTTCGAAAAATTTTGGACTTGGCGGACTTTGCATCTATAGGGCTGACGATACCATTCCACATGATTTCAAACTTGAAACGATGTGACACTATTTCGTGGTGCCACAACGAAAATTTTGGTGCCTGAACTTACAACAAGTATGTAAAATGGTGCCACAACTACATTGAGGAAAAGTACGTATATATAAATAAAAGATATACGTCAATAACACTGTTACCAAAAAACAGTAAATCGGCCGTATCGCTGGCTTTTCTCTTCCTCACTCTTTTCGTAATGAAACAAATGTCACGCAAGATTTATAACAATAATAAAATGACACTATATACCTACTTTACTTTTCTCAGGTTTTTCAGAAAATTCTGAATTTTTCAATTTTTTTCATTTTTGAAATAGATAGACTTGATCGTTGTGTGAATATCATTTTTTTTTGGGGGGGGGGGCACTTTCAATTACCACTTTTCTTAAATTCGTTTTTTGAATTTCAAATTTTCCAAAAATTCAATTCCTCAGGAAAAAATGCTCAAATTTTTTTTTCTCATTATTCGAGTTCATTCTAAGAGCCTCTGATGAAAAAATTTCAAATTTTTCAGTTTTTCCCATTTTTGGAGAGAATTGATTTCTTGATGTGAATTTCAGATCTTCCTTAAATTCAATTTCTTTCAAAAAATTGCTGAAATAATTTTTTTCTCATTACTCGAGTCTGTTCTGAGAGATTCTGATGAAAATTCTGAATTTTCCAATTTTTTCCATTTTTGAAATAGGTTTGATTTAGTCGTGTGAATATCAAATTTTTCTTGAATTAAGAGTTCTTTGAAAAAATTGTTCAAAACCCTTTTTACTCATCATTCGAGTCCATTATGAGAGGTTCCAATGAAAAAATTCTGAATTTTTCAATTATTCCCATTTTTTCGAAAAAAAAAAATCATTTTGAAATGTAATAAGTACCAATTGTTACTTTTGACATGGTAAATTTTTAACTTCCTTCAAATTCAATTTCTTTGAAAAAATTGCTAAAATAATTTTTTTTCCAATTATTCTAGTCGGTTCTGAGAGATTCTGTGTCACATTATAACTTCTGTACAGTTTCTTCATTCAAAGCTAAAAATGATTGCAGGCTTTGTCAACCGCTGTTGTACAACATACATGTACCGATGGCCCGATGGAATTCATTGGATGAAAAAAGACATCGGTGTTTTGCGTTTGATTCGGGACATAGAGAATCGTATTTATTCCGACTATTTTGTCGTATGATTTGGGAACATGAAATTTGTAACAGTATGTAGTATTTAGGCCCCAAGCTATTCCTACACACTTTCGAAGCGGTGGTAAGTTGTCTCTTGCGGAAAGGTAGAAAAAGCCAAGTTTTTGTGTATCAACGCTGTAATCTTTTCTTAGTTTTCTTATGCTAGGAACGTATTTTGGCTTTCAATTTTGCCAGCGATGAAAAAGCAGCCCATATGAGAGGGATTTTACTCGAAAAATTAAAAAGCAAAGAGCAGAAAAGATTGGGTTAGATTTTGCCGATTGTCTCAAATAATTAGGTCAAGTTAGTATCATTAGAGAAAATTGAATATTGCTTCATATTTTACTCGTACGGAATGCAAAATATGAGCTCGTTTTTTACTTTGTTAAACAAACAGCACAATATTCCCTCGTCGGTCTGCGCCGAATTGAATATTTCGTAGCAGTTTTACTGTTCGCTGTACCATTTACAAGAAACAATCATAATCTTCCAATAACGATTGTTCCAATTTCCAAAGTTGAAGCGTTCAAACTGCTCGTACGATATCGATCGATAATATTATGCTTTCGTACCAATTATAGTTTCCAATAATAGCTAACGATCCAAATAACATTTACGATGGAATTTGCTCGGCTAACATTTTTCCAACTTTATTCATATCGCAAATAGTTATCGCCGGAAATGGAATTTTGGTCAACGAGGTGGACTTGGGCGAAAGAGACGTAATCACCGGCACATTTTGTACTATTTTTACAGTAAATCGATAGTGAAATATCATGGAGAAACACTTGGTTTTGTTACGTCTACGTAGGTAAATTTCGATGTGGTTCGATGGTTTCACCCTTGCAAAATATGTAATTAACTAATTACCGTATCGATATAATTTTTTTTCCAGAGATTCGAGGATTATGACGTGTTCTTTGGAAGAAACTCACGGCAAGAATACCGACAAGATGGTCACAAAAATTTGGAATTGTTACAGGAACAAGCATTGTTTTCGCATTTTTTTTTGGTCAACTTTGTAATTGTAAAATATGTTTTCAATGTATATTCGAGCACTTACTTGTCAAAAGCCTGTGCAAAAACTCAATTTGCCAGCTGCATTTGTAACGGGCTATTTTTACGATTGCATCCTCGCAGTACTGATTTTTAGGAACCATCAAAAAGTTGCCCAGTCCAATACTTCCTTGATGCGCAAATTCAAAATTGGAGGTCAGGGAGGGGTCCAACAAAAATTTGTATGATAACCAAAATTATTCCTAGGACATCAAGCTACAACTTTTGTGTGAATTTTTTTTCGATTGGACCCCGCCTTTTCCAACAATTTTTCATAACACAATGAGAATAACACTCAAATATACCAATTAAAAAATGAAATCGTGTGAGAGGAAAGGCCTACTTTGAAAATTATCTCAGATCAAAGTTGTAGCTTAAAGTTCTAGGAATCATTTTGCTTATTACAAAAATTTCGATTGAATCCCTCCCTCCCCTCCAGTTTCACATAAAATCACGTAGATACCTTTTGAAAATCAAAAGAGAGGCATATTTGAAAAAGTTTTCAGACAAAAGTTGTAGATTGAGATCCTAAAAGTAACTTCAGTGATCGTAAAATTTCATTTAGACCCTCCCCTCCCCTTAAATTGAGCATAATATGACAAAAACATATTACCTATTGTAATCTGGTAGAGGTGGGCGTTCGATTGAAAAATATTTCAAAGAAAAGTTGTAGTTTGAAGTCTGGGAAATAATGTTGGTTAAAACAAAAAAAATTTATTTGACCCTTCTGTGCACTTCAATTTTGAATTTACGTAGCTGCAAAGTATTGGACTTTGCAAAGTTTCGATGGTGCCAAAAAAATCAGTACTGTCGGGGATCCAATCGTCTACTTTTGTGCTGATTCGTTCCTCATGTATTGACGGTTTTTTGCGTTTGCATAGGAAGAGGGTGTTCCAATTTAATCTAGCTGAAGACGAACATTACCGTATTAAATCAGATCTGGCCAATTGCTGTGCTCGTAAGAAGCAGATACACAAATGGGAACAAGAAGTGCTACGCTTGGAAGAGAACTAGAATTCTACTTTCAACGTTGTGCAGGTTGGTACATTATTTCATTTGCTCATTTGAACGATGGCCAATGGCGACAGAATGAATATCTAATTAATTGCTATTTGGAACGCAGTTGCCGAAAATTGGACAATTTTTTCATATAATCGCCGCTGTACTGAAGAAGAAGCCATATTATGTTGTCAGTTCGAAATCGAGCGCATGTTTTTGATTCCATCTCACTCTCAATCGTTCAGAAAAATGTTGACAGTAAGTATTATTGAAGCGAGTCGTACTTTTAGTGTAAGTATTATAGTATAGTATAATCATAGTGCATTTGAGAATACGAGTAGTGCATAATATAATTTGTGGTGTAAATGTGATTGGAAAATATGTCAAGTTTTTTGAATTTGTACCTACATTATTCGCCGAATATCTACCTACCTAATTATATCTAGTGGTTTATTTTTTTCAGAGACAAATTTCGCAAAAAACATGCCTCCTTTGATGATCTGATGATGAAATTGAAACAACTTTTCATCAATTGGTATTTGGTATACGAAGATGAAAATCACAATAGTTTGGCCGTATCGTTAATTGCGTGTAAAATGTTATTGTCCGCATAGAACCGGGATTCCTTCGAATCGTCGGTGAATAAACTAACCATTGTTGACTACACACATCGTAAGAAAATTCAATGTACTATCAAAGTCAAAAGGTTGTCACTGTGAAATCTCTATGCGATCGTTTTGTGGTATGTACGCATTCTACGGTCGAATCGTGCTTATTTACGTAGGTATTCAGTATTTTTACATTTTTTATAAAACAATGAATAAACGTTAAAGAAATTATTATTAGAGAGAGAGAGAGAAAGAGAGACTAAGAAGAAATATTTGCACACTTATGTTATTTTCAACACTTTTCTCAATTTTTGTCTGTACAAACAATTAATCGTAAGACAGAAAATTTTACGTCATTGATTTATTGTTTCAATAATTATCGCTTCGACAGTTTCATTTCTTGAAATACTTATGTTCATTTTATTTTGTTCTACAGGAAGACAACGACGCCAGTTCAAATAAAAAATTTCACCAAGGAAGAGGTGAAACTTATCTTCAGTCACTTTTTAATATTTCGTTGTTCCATCGGCAATATCTCACGTTACTTTTTTTCAATTTTTTTCTTTCCTCAGGAGATTTTTCCAACGAAAACGAAACGTTGAACAAGTTTTTTTCAAAAAGCTGTACCAACTTCGAAATGGTGGTCAATTCGGTCGAAGGATTTCGTTGCTCGATCGACGAGCTTATTTACTGGGACGTGGAAACTTCCAAAAAGGACAGAAAATTGACGAATCACGAAGTTATCGAATCTTTGCGTCATTTAGAAAATCGTATAATCAAAAATGAATATGAATTCTTATTCATCGAGTGAACGAGTGAATGATCGAATGAATCGAGCCAGAATGAAACTATTCGATGAATGGAAAAGTCTCGATCCGCGGTAATGATTTTGTTCTCATTCCTTTTTGTCGCCTCGACTCAAGTAGGTATATTTTTAAAAAACGATTTGCGCAAATTCTTAGATTTCAACATTTTTTGGACGACGAAGGGAACGCGTCGAACAATGAACGAATGTCACACGAAAATGCTGAAAGCGAATGGGCACCCTCTAGCGACGCGAATAATTCGTATCACGACTCGGCACTTGTAGTAAAAGTAAGCCGAGTAAAAATGTCAAAAATACTGACGAAAACGAAACGCGATTCAGTTTGAATACGATCAACGAAATCAAGTAAGAGGCAACGGTTGATGAAAAGCGCGAACGTCTAACCAACGAAACCGGATGTCGCCTCTATTTTTATTGAAACCAAAATAAAAGACAAAATTTCACCATCGGGTAAATACCGCTGTGTTTTATTATGGCCACAAGCTAGGCGTCAACTTTCGAGTTCTTTTTTTTAAAGCGAACACGATACGATTTCAGAAACGTCCAACGTCAGCAGTCGCAGAAGAAGCTCGGTAGCCAGTAATAACGTGTTCCATAAAAAGTTATTTTTCAGCGACAAAAGCGATTTCGAATCGCTGGAAGAAATTTACACAGACGACGATTGGGATGTGCCGAACAACAAATTGGTGAAGCAATTGAAATTGAACGCCAAAGACGCTAGCAGAAGAAGGAAGCAAAATCGTAGAAAACCAGACCGCAAACCCGAACCCGAATGCGCAGTAAATGCCAAAAACAAAGCGTCCACTGTGAAAGAAATGGAACACACTACTATTAAAAAAGACAAACTGCGAAGAATACGACAGCGGTACGTTCAAGCAGGAAGACGAGTGCAAACAGCAGCAAAAAATTTATGAGCATTTTTCTCAAATACTTTTTCATAAAGCCCGCTTTCTACATCTACCTTGAACTGAGTTTGAGCACGGCCCGACCGTCCGGTAATAAAGTAATAAAACCCGGAAAACGGGAGTGATTTTTTTTTATTCACCCTGTGTCTAGAATCTTCGAGCAGGTAAGAGGGTTTTGTCGACATGTGCGTTATGCAGAAGAAAATAATAATTCTTGTACGTCCTGGATTCAATGGTCATTCGTTTTTATGCTGTGTATATTCATTCGATATGAGTCGCTTTGCCATTTTGTTTGAATAAGTATCACGTGTTGGTGTATTTGGCCATGTAATAGAAAACAGGTCCATATTTCCTCAAATCCAGACTGCCTTTAAATTACACTCCATGATTTAATTCATCAGTTTCGGTGACTGGCCTTCATGTGAAAATAGGATGCTGCCTCCTTTGAAGATCCGATTGTCGAACAAATATTTGCGAATGTCTAACACCAAGCACTATATCAAATAGGTGAAAAATCACCGAATCCATTTACGTAGTCGGTACATGGACGTACGAATACCGGCTTGGAAAATAATAATTACAAAACTGGATCAAACAGGATCGTGCTAAATGCAGATGGCTTCGGCAACTTGACGTCATCTTACTGTATGATGGACTTGGAATAATTTTCTACAAAAATGAAAATTCAATTATTTCAATTCAATCGAATTTATGTAATTTAAAGGGAAGCTAGGGGTTCAATGGAAAAATGTTTGAAACAAAAGTTGTAGAATAAGATCTGAAGAATAATTTTGGTCATCATAAAATTTTCAATTGGACTCCTCTTTCGCGTATAAATTTGTATAATACTGCGTAAATACTCACATTTTTCAAAATTAGGGAAGAGGGAGAGGGTAAATTGAAAAAATTTTCAATCAAAAGTTGTAGACTGAGATCTTGGGGAATAACTTGGGTAATTTTGAAAATTTCAATCGGAACCTTCTGTCTTGCAATTTTCATTTTTCACAATCACAATATCAACATCAATACTTATTATTCAAAATTAGAGGCATGCGAGGGGTGCAATCAAAATTTTTGTAATAATTAAAATTATTCTCAGAATCTTAATCTACAACTTTTGTTTGAAAAAATTTTCAATTTACTTTCCCCCTCTTCCTCTAATTTTGAAAAATGCGAGTATTTACGCAGTATTACAGAAATTTAGACGCGAAGGAGGGGTCCAATCGAAAATTTTATAATGACCAAAATTATTCTTCAGATCTTAGTCTACAACTTTTGTTTCAAACATTTTTCCATTGGACCCTTCGCCTTCCTTTAAACTACATAATTTTCATTTTTGTGGAAAATTATTCCAAGATGGTAAGATGACGTCATGTTGCCGACGCCATCTGCATTTAGCACAATCCGATCAGACATCACATCGACAAAATTTATAAAAGGAAATATTCCATAAATCACGACCATTGAAGTGCGATAAAACGAATGTATGATGTATGAACCTACCTATTTTCAACTCGAGTGAACCAGTTTATCGAAGTTTTAACAGCTTCTATCTTTATGCGTGCTAACATTATAGCTATAAAAATTAATTAAGGAAATTAAATTATATAAAGGATTACATGATTTTTTTTGGTTTTGCTTTTGAATTGTTCCTTTTGGGTTCTGATTAACCAAACCAAAAATTTTCGAACTTCTCCCCTCTCGGGAAGTTTCCCAAACGTGGACCCAAACTGACTGCTTTATTATTGATTTTCGCTTTCAACTCTTCAATTCTTAGTTGAAACAGAAAAATCGTCTCAAATAAAATTAATGTTGATAAAATTTTCAACAAAAAAAGTTGTAATGACTGTTTCCAAAAAGTGAACCAATGACGCAAAATCACGCCTCGAAATTTCTTGAGCAAGCGACAGAAATTTTTGTCAGCCAATTTTTAAGGAGGTGCTTTACCTAAAGGTAGGAAAACAAAATAGGTAAAGCGAGCGAATTTTAAATCTCATTTTTAAAGGAAATTACGCAAGAGATGGCGATTTTCTTGCACAAGACAGATTTAGTGCAATGTTTTATTTGTTAAAAAACGTGTTTCGAAGTTCTAACGTATTTACTATGCGCGTAATCTGGGAAACAAATACGACCTCGAAATTTAGATCTCTACCGAATTGCGGCTTCAATTTTTCGCCAAATGAGCTGAATTTTGGATATGTCATAGTCAGAAACTCCCCGAAGTGTGCTTACTTCCCTCATTTTTCATTTAATGGGTTGATGCTATGTTTTTGTACAGGTTGAAAATTTGAAGCGGTGCAGTAAATAAACTACTAAATTTTCTGAAATTTGAGGAAGTAAGCACCCTTTGGGGAGTCTCTGGCTATGACATATACAAAATTCAGCTCATTTGGCGAAAAATTGAAGCCGCAATTTGGTAGAGATCTAAATTTCAAGCTCACTAACCAACAAAAAGAAAAATGGAAAGATATCTTGAAAATTATTTAATGTTTAAATTGTTATTTATTGTTATTGTTGTGAAAACCATACGCTTTTTGAATGTTCAATAATGGTACGCCAAAGTAAAATATTTATTTTTTGTTGAAATTGTGTAATGCAAAGTTGAAAAAAATGAAACTATTCAACGCTGATAATACTCGTATTTCCCAACTGTTCTTAAATTATTATTTGAAAATTTCGGTTTTTCAACCAATCAAAAACAGCAATATTATCAAAACAAAATACGTCATTTTAGAAACAGTTTTGTTTGTTCCGGCAAAAAGAACATACCAAATTTTGAAATCCAGAAGGTGTGGCGATTGTTCTCTAGGAAAAAAGTTATAGGTACCAATATGATCAGAAAAAAATGAATTTCAACTCGGATAAAAAAAATACGTTAACGAAGAAAATACCTATCTACCTCGTTTTGAAAAATGTCTGAAAAGTGATATCCTCATGCTCCCAAGAGTTCAGAAAAATTATTCAAAAATTGTACGAAAAAAATTATATTTAGAGCAAAGATTTTAAGGCATATTTCCTTCGCATTTCACGACACACTGATCTCATGATTATACATTCATACAAAGTTATAACCTAATTGTTTTACATTTTGCATAGTATAAAATAATAATACTTTTACGTAATTTTTGCTAGGATTGTCATTGAGTCGGGAAACATTTACAAGGAATTTTTAAAACACCAACAATTTTTGAAAAATTGTCAGGTGAAATTTCCCCCAAAAAAACATGTAATTTGAAAAATTTTTGTTTGACAAATTTTTTTTTCAATTTTTTTTTCAAACGTTACCCAAATTTTTTTCCAGTTTATAATCGGATCTTCGGTTGGAGATTTTATACTTATATTTTTTGCCCAAAAAAAAAGGGAAACTCTTACAAAAAGGTTTTTAAAAATTTCTTTAAAACAGTATTTTTAAATTAATTGTAACTTACGTCTTCGGAAGTGAATTATGTTCATTTGAACATTTTTGTAACCTTCACCTCTCCCCTCTCTATCGCAGAAAAAAATCGCGAATTTTTTACAAAAAATTGTCTGCTGGTGTATTTCTTTCGGAAAACACTTCTTGAGCAAAAAAAAATATTTTCAAAAAAATTTTCTTCTTTTTTTTAAAAAAAAAAACCATTAGGTTCTTTCTTTTTGAAATAGTGGCTTTGTTTTCTTTTGCAAAAATTATGATTTTTTTTTTAAAACTTTTCTTTTGTTTAACGAATTTCTTTGTAAAAGAACTATCTAATTACCTGTACCAAAAAATACTACCTGTAACTATTGAAAATATTTCTTCAATTTGAAATTTTACCCAAAATAATAATTTTTTTTTATTCAAAACGAAAAAATCTTGGGGAATTTTCGTAAAGAAGATCACTTTGACTTTTTTGATAACTTTGTTGACTTTGAATAATTCAGAAATACCCAGATAAAGAGTCTTTTTGGCAAATTTCTTTTCCAGTGAATGCCAATCCTAAAAATTTTTAACAAGATTTTTTTTCTTCACAAAAAACTCATTTCTGTTTGATTTTTATTTTCAACATTTCGGTAGATAGTAGATACCTATCAGAGCGTAGCACGATGCCAACATTTGTCATCGCTGATCGCCTCGACGAGAGATCGCTCGATGCCTGAAATGCCGAATAGTGACCCGGGGGGGGGGGCAGTAGCGATCTTACCATTCGCCTCGCTTACACTACCTATCTAAGATTTATAGTTTTTCCGTTATTTTAATGTCGACTTTATTTTTCTTTACATTAAAATATCAAAAAAACTAATGATGGTAGATATGTAGTGTAAGCGAGGCGAATGCGTGAAATCTTATCCTCTTTCACATGAGCTAACAACGAAATCTCTAACTTGTCTCAATCTCAAGTTATTACCTCAAACGCAACGCGTAGAATAGTGCTCTAATACTGTACTCGTCATACTCGTCGGTACTAGGTGCGATGCCTGATCGCAAGTATCGCCGATCGCAGGGAGCGATACATTTACTCGCTATTTAGCTCTCAGCGAGCGGCATCGCGCTACGCTCTGGTACTTGTATTCACAACTCATTAAAACTAGTTAATTTTTTTCTTTAAATTGTTTTTGTCAAATTTTTTCCAAAGAACTGTTTACTTAAAAAAGAAAAAAGAAAAAGGATTTTCATAGTTAGGTACCTATTTTTAAAGATTCTTGCTTTTTAAAATTTGTTTAGAAAAAGAACATTTCAAATGATTTTTAATAACAGTTTGTGCGCTCTCTTCAAATATTCCTGTGCGTGTTTTTTTATCAGTGCTGTGCTGTTAAATACTCCTATTTGAAGCTCAGTTTACATATTATTATCCATACATATGAGATAAGATGGGCATAAAACTTGTTCGGTGCTTTGTAAAACTTTATATGAAAATCGGGTGATTTTTGAAAATTTGCCAAATAACTTTTCACGTCTCCCTCTCACCTCCAGCATCGTATGCGTAGTCTAACCCGAACCCTCCTTTCGCAATACGAAAAGTGAGCGAAATTTAACGCTGATACAGTAGGCATTCTTTATAATTAAAAATACTCGACTGCTTAAATTGAAAAGATTAGGCCGTTAAACAAATCACGTCCCTGATAAAAATATATTTGCGGCGCCTGTCAACGAGTTATTCGCTACTCAACCTTACTTAAACTTCACTTCGAGTGTTTTTATCGTTTAAACTTTAAACCCAACCTTAACCTAACCTAACCTAACCTCTCTTTAAATGTAAGTTAGTTACTTGAACATCACCTCACTTTGCATTGTACAGCATGTAATTCAACGCCAAAAGGTGAAAAAACAGAATAATAATGAATAATTGGGAATTTTTTTGTGAAGAAGATTACATATAATTTTTTGATAACATCATTAAATTAAATATTGATAATGAGTCTTTCTGTCAAATTTCTTTTCCAGTGAATCCAAATCCTGAAAATTTTTAATGAGATTTTTTTTCTTCACAAAAAACTCATTTATGTTTACTTTTTTTCTTCAAAATTTTTGTAGGTAGCACCTCATTAAAACTTGATATTTTTTTTTATATTATTTTTGGCCAAATTTTTCTTTAGAAAAAAAATAATTTCAAACGATTTTTAAAACCTTACTGATGAGTTGAGAATTTTTTGAAGCGAGAAATATTTCTTCAACATTTTTCGAAATTTACCTTGAAAAAACCTTTGAAATATCTCTTTTTGGAGAATTTCTCTTCAAAAGTTCATTTTTCCAATTCAATTTTTTCAAGAATGTGAAATTTTTGAAAATGTTTGTGAAACGCGATCATTATTTTCCAATTTCAACCATTCAGTGTCTTCACTCTCTCCAGTCTCTCCCCTCCCTCCTACCCAAGATTCATTTCCACGGCAATTTCCAATTCCGAAGAAACAAAGTAAAGCCAAAGGGGTTTCAACTTTCTGCACCGATACTTTCAATTTTTTAGATTTGAAAGTTATTAGATTATTGCGCTCGTCCTCTTTTCCTCCATTACAGCTCCCAACTCCAGAAATAAACAGCCAAACTGCATCATGTATCAAGTAACGAAATTAGGAGGTACCTACTATAAAGTATAAATATTCGATCGAATTTTAAAAATTCAAAAACACTATTTTTGCCCATCGCACGAACATCGCAATCAACTTGTCCATCAAGCTTGACTAAATGTACGATTATGATTAGAAAATATTTATGTGTAAACGAGGTACTTTCGTATAAAAATCTAATGAGCGTAGGCCAAACTTCCAGTCAAAAACTCAAAATGAACAAGAAATCCGACTATTACGGCAACGTGAAAGTATTAGCTGTAGAGTCACGTAATGCGAGTATAAAACATGACGCATAAAACGACAAGCGGTTCATTTATTTTGATTTCTCAAAATACACGCGTACATGCATAACCCAAACCACACAATATTAAAAAAAGTAATAATAAAAACTTGGCGGAAAAAAATTACAACCCGAGTTAACCCTGGATACAAAATCGTAAAAACTGACTACGAGTAAACACGCTACACTTTCATTTGGCCTATCGTGCTTGATTTTCATTTGCAATAATAGTTTTGAAACAGCTTATAATATGCGAAACCAAGGCTAAACATGTCTATACTTGACACCTGCTGGCTAAACTCATTTTTATATGGGTATTAAAAAGATCTATGTAATTGTAATTCAACACCACTGTTCAAAAAAGAATTGAAGATAATTTTTTTCGCTCGATCGAACAAGGCGATAAATACAATTTGAAATAGCCAAAAAACTGAAAAAAAAAAAAAAAATCATCTGGAATTAGATAAGTAAATTGAAACTCCCGCGGGGGGAAGAATTCTCATCAATCATAATTATTATAAATAAAGGCAACCGATAAAAATCAACTCGACACTCTTATTTAAACTACATATCTACTGGTTTGAAGGAAAAAAATCGATTCGTGACTATCATCCTATCAGCCCTATGATAAAATAATAATAATCACTTCCCCCCGCCGAGAAACAGTTTCTTCCAAATTGTGCCTTTTAAATCTTAATCGTTATTTATTTATTTATTTCTTAATCGTGAATTATTTCTGGTGACTATTCAGACACCCACTCTACCACATGAACTTGATCGTGAGTACTGCGTAACTGGTTCGAATGTACTTATCATCTCGTGTCACAGATCGTATACAAAAAAAGGCGTTCTTTTCCGAGAATCGCTCAAAGGTTGGATATTACTTTATGACTTCAACCAGTCGATGAGTTTCAGTTTCCTTCTTTATCTTTGGTAGATTAAAATAGGTATAGATAAATAAACACGAGCATAAATCATCGAGGATGTTCAAGTTGGCTTGCTCACTTCAAATATTCATGTGTGTGTTTAATCAGTGCTGTGCTGCTATAATACTCGTATACGAAACCAAGTTTCCATAATATTATCTATAAGTACATATGAGATAAGATAGGCAAACTTCCTTTACCGCAGGCATAAAACTTGTTCGGTGCTTGGAAATTTTTGTAGCTAGATACGCGGTTAATCATTCATAACGCGCAACTTATTCCAATATTTCTACCGTGAATTGACCGTCACCATTTTTACCACGCTTTTATATACTTGGTATGTATGTATGTTTGTTTGTTTGTTTGTATGTCTCATGGAACCAAGAGTATGTTTTCGACCAATCCTCTCTCATTTAATATTTTACTGGAATTGAAAGAACATAGTGCTCACATTAGGGGTTTTCGAGGTCGCTGAATTCGATTTTCAAACTCAAATTTACCCCCGACCCCAAATTGAGCCCCTATGAGGGGGTTCAATTTTGAAAATTTCAGAAAATCACAACATTGGTATCGAAATGTAGGTTTTCGAGGTCGCTGAATTCGATTATCGAACTCAAATTTACCCCAGACCCCAAATTGAGCCCCTATGAGGGGGTTCAATTTTAATGATTTAATTTATTTAACGTCGCAATCAGCACTAATCAGGCTATTATGCGACAGATTAAAATTAAAAATTATAATAGTAAAAAAAAAAATAAAAAATAAAATAAAATAAAATAAAAATAGTAAGCGCATATTCTTATAGGTAATTATATAAATTACTTAATTTAATAAACTCGATAATTTTGTCAGGATGGGTTCAATTTTGAAAATTTCAGAAAATCACAACATTGGTATCGAAATGTAGGTTTTCGAGGTCGCTGAATTCGATTTTCGGACTTAAATTTACCCTTGACCCCAAATTGAGCCCCTATGAGGGGGTTCCATTTTGAAAATTTCAAAATTCACAACATTGATATCAAAATGCTGGTTTTCGAGGTAGCTGAATTCGATTTTCGAACTCAAATTTACCCCCGACCCCAAATTGAGCCCCTATGAGGGGGTTCAATTTTGAAAATTTTCAAATATACAACATCTATGAAATTAAAATATTTTCAACGACAAAAAGATTAAATAAAAATGTAAAAAAAATGTAAAAAACCACGCTTTTATTTAAAGTTGGTCACTTTGTAAAATGTTATTCATAGGGAAAGAGTAATGCCTTAAAAAACAAAAAATAAAATTTACTTGAATACAAAAATGTGTCATGAAAATTTTTTTTTCAAAAATTTTAATGATGAAAAGCGTGGTGGGGTGTGCGAGGAGCAAACGAATACCTTTTCGATTAATGCCCAACCACGATTTTCATCATTAAAATTTTTGAAAAAAAAATTTTCATGACACATTTTTGTATTCAAGTAAATTTTATTTTTTGTTTTTCAAGGCATTACTCTTTCCCTATGAATAACATTTTACAAAGTGACCAACTTTAAATAAAAGCGTGGTTTTTTAAAAAATTTTTACATTTTTTTATAGTATTCGCTTTTAAGTGAAAGTTGGTACAACACTATGTACAATGACATAAACCTAATTTATTAGATGCGAAAAAATCCAATCATTGCAATAATAGCTCTTCTTTAGTTAACAATAAATCGCCGATTTATCTCAATCGTCCGGGGTTAGTTATGCATATTTTCTGCCATATTAATTTAATATTATTTTTATTTAATAATTAATATGTTTTCATTAAAAGTATGGTTTAAATTTGGCGAGTTTCAATTTGTAATGTTTTTTCTTTCGCCTATAACGCATGATAAAATTGAAGCAAATTCAATTTAGGATAGTAACGATTTTTTCAATTCAAAATACTCCTTTTGATGCCCTGATAAAGTACAAAAAATTATCTGAACCTCGTCCCTCAAATGTCGACCCAAATCGATCACCTACCTGGTTGCTTTTTGCTACAGTTAGGTACAACTCTATAAAAACGCCTTCAAACCAAAAACTGCTAATGAGTAAACTCGAAGTTATTGAAATTTTCAACCGAAAAAAATCATTTGTACATTTTTTTCAAAAAGTGAACAGGTCACTCAAAAATGTGAGCGTCAAATTACACAAGATGAAAGAAAAATTAAGATTCTTCAATTTCCACAAATAGGGTAGGTAGGTACAATTATATTGGCGTTAACTTGCAAGGGAATTCCGCTACATCTGAGATATTTTGAGTGTAGAGAGGAGTGTGTGTTTTTTTTGGGGAGGTCCATGCTCTTTAATTTTCTCACTCTGTGCATTATGGCGCGTATTTTTGTAGCACAAATTTATTCTTTAAAAAAAAAAAAAAAAAAAAAAAAAAAACGAACACACCAGCTTTTGTTGTGAGTAAATTTTATTCATCTTTGGTAAATTGGTACATAAATTTTTTGTTGCGATTATTTTTTGTTCTCACAAACTTTCGAATAGTTATTACCTAAGTGAAAAACAACGAGGGCGCTTCTTTATGGGGCCAGGCTTGGGTGAAACGCCGAACGATGCAGTTTGGAAAATACTTGGTCGTTGATGAGGATATGGAAGGAGGACATTTTTACATCCAAAAATCTTCGCTCAGTTGTACTCATTTTTGTATTTTGCAAGCTAGCATAGAATTACGGAAGTTTTCAATTTTTTCATAAAAGAAACAGAACTCTCATTGCATGAAGGTTCAGTTTCAATTTTTTTTTAAGTAAACTATATGATTTTTCAATTTTTGAAGTAGAGTTGTTTTGGAATAAAAATAACTTGAAAATTTTTGAAGAAAAAACTCTCGTTTTGTAGCAAAAAAAAAAAAAAAAAATGTGAAAGGACTTTTTGAAAAATATCTATCCCAGTCATTTTTTATCAAAAATATATATCTATCATTATTTCAATTTTTTTTGAAAACTTTTTTTTGACCATTTCTCTGAAAAATTTCATCTCAACATTTTTTGAAGAATTTTTCTATGATTTTTTTTTCAAACAAATTATTTTTAAATATTTTTCAAAGCCATTTCCTTCTTCAATCAAAAAAAAAAAAAAAAAAGAAATACTCTCTAAAATACTTGTTTCTTCCTCCAGAAATTTTTTAGTGAGGGAAAAAGTTGGGATTTTGTTGCTTACAGATAAGTAAATTTTGAAAGACGACACGACGAAATTCTTCAGCATCATCTCTCATTAAAAATGACAAATGCACATTGTATTCTTTGAATGTCTGTGGCAATATCTGGTTGTAAACCATTTAATCGACTCGGACAGATAGCTATCTCGAAGACAAGTAAAAAAAAAAACTGCTTTTTCAAGTCCGGACAGACCGACTGCGCTTGGGAGGACGCTCGAATTTTCTTCACTTTTGTAGAAAATAAACGTATGTATAATTGGATATCTGAAAAGGTGTGAGAAACGAGGTAAATAAAATAGCAATTGTACGTATGATTCGAAATATCGTTGCCCAATATGCTCGTACGTTAGTCCTATGAACGTTGGTAGTGTGCAGGTGCATATGGTTGACACTACGTACATTAACCTTTAAACGGTAACATGTCACAACTTTCCGTGGATGGTATCATCGTTAGGGATTCCCCGCGAAAAACGTAAATGGTATCATGTAAACTGGGAAAAATCAAAAAATACCACATAAAACCGAAAACTGAAAAATGGAGATAAAACTAAATATTGGAATCAAACGGGAAGACTCGAAAAAAATTGAAAATTAATAAATGTCACGAAATCAAAAGATTGAAAAAAATAAAGCAATGGTTGCCTAAAATCGAGAAATGAAAATAATGAAATAAAAAATACATTTAAAAAAATTTCAAACTGGAGAAATGCATCTAAAATCTAGACTCAAAAATAAAAACTGATCCCCTCATTATGATACCATTGGCGTTACAAAATTACTTTTTCACTTTTTTGTAACACCAATAGTATCATAATGAGGGGATCCCTCACATCTGAGAATTTTTTGAACTATCGTAGTGTATTGCAAAAAAAAAAAAAATTGAAAGATGTGTTTCATCACGATGTTCAGAAACAATGTTTTTTTACAATACAACATGGTACCCTGAACAAAAATCAAAAAATTGTACTTTGGTACATTTTTTCGGTGCTGTGAGGGATTCTCTCATTATGATACCATTTACGTTACAAAATTTTTTTTAAATAATTTTGTAACGCCAATGGTATCATAATGAGGAAACCCCCGCATTCAAAAAAAAAGACACAACGATATTGCGAGACTGCGTTGCGACGTGTTGCATACGAATACATAGGCATTCCAATGTTCTCACTCATGCGGGGATTCCCTCACAGTGATATCATTTAAAAGGGCACTGAACTCTTATTACTTATTATCTAGCTGGAACGCTTACGATGCAACAAAACGTGACGCGCTTGAGCCAAGCAGAATGCTTCGGTAATACGAGTAACACTCGTTGCCTAGAATATTGAAAAAATATGAACGAATTTTCGTTGATAGCGTTTTTTGTATCATTCAATTTTGGAAGTCTCAAAGGGGGAAGAGGCAGTTGCTAAATTCAAAACATATCGCTGAATGGGAAACTTGATGTAGAAATGTTTTTGCTTTATACCAATTTTTCCTTTTCTTTTTTAATTGGTGAAAATTTTTTGATTTATTCGAGAAAAAAATCTCTTCAAAAATGTCAGTGAGCTATAATTAACCCAGTAACCAGTCTGGCCTGTCATCGAAGCTGATTTAAAAAAAAAAAAAATTGAATAACCTTTGCGAAAAATCTCTCGAGTTATTTCAATTTTGTTTTTTAATACCTGTCAATGTTTTTGTTTTGATGTACCCACAAAAATTGTCTAAAAATTATACATAATATTTTGAAATAAAAGATTTTTATTTTAAAATTTCCTTTGAAAAATCACAATCTTTTTCATTTCCTACTTCTATAAAAAATCAACAATTATTGTATTTATTTATTTATTTATTTTTTTTCAAGATATTTTAAACATTTCCTCTTTCAGAAATGAAAACTTTCAGATGATTTGGAGAGGCCGGGAACTGGGAGGTAGTGAAAACACAATACCAACTCGCATGCTGGACGCATCTAGCCATTTGTTACATTGCCTGCGCAACCTCGCTGTTTTCTCGCCTCTGATTGGTCCGTTTTTTATCATCAAAAAAATATCGCAGTTGATTTTTTCCATTTGCTTAAGGGCAGAATGCAATTCATTGAAAATCTTTTTATACCTGCGTAATAATTAAATCAAATTAAGACCTATATAATATAGGTTATGACTTTATTAAATGTTATACTTTTTTTTGCAGTACTCAAAACTTCAAAAGCATCGCCAATTACCATTATACATTCTATCCTCCGTGTTATTTTAATTAACTTTGCTGCACAGTATAACATATTTTCAAATTCCAAATTTTACAAATCAATAAATACACATGCCATAATAATTATTATATTATTATAAAGATAGGAAAACTCAACCAGAATACCTTTGGGTGATGTATGAATGTCGTCGCTCATCTGTCAATCTGCCATCAATATTAAAAAGTAATCAAATAAAAAAAATCATCAGAATTTATATTTATCTCTTATTTACAATTTTTTTTCCAATGTGGTTTTGATATTTTTTCGTTTTTGTTTTAGTAATTAGTTGTTACTTTTTGATTTGAATATTTTTCAATATTGATGACAGATGAGCGACGACATTCATACATCACACATATAAGTACTAAGCTATTCTTGTTGAGTTTTCCAATCTTTTAAAATAATATAATTATTATGGCATGTGTATTTATTGATTTGTAAAATTTGAAATTTGAAAATATATGATATAGAATGTATAATGGTAATTGGCGATGCTTTTGATTTGAAGTTTTCAGTACTGCAAAAAAGTAACATTTAAAAAAATCATAACCTATATTATATAGGTCTTAATTTGATTTAATTATTACGCTGGTATAAAAAGATTTTCAATGCATTGCATTCTGCCCTTAAAAAAATTAAAAAAATCAACTGGGGCATTTGATGATAAAAAACGGACCAATCAGAGGCGAGAAAACAGCGAGGTTGCGCAGGCAATGTAACAAATGGCTAGATGCATGTTGGACATTTTGGTCACTTTTCCTTTTAAAAAGTTCACGAATGTTACCAAAAAAAATGAGAACTACTATAGGTATTGCGCCTAGGATAATTTGTTTCTAAAACTGTTATCAATCTTTCAAGATTTTTCGTTATAATTCACTTGATTGTACCGTCAGAAAATGAACTATCATTTATTATACCTACGTAATTCGAAAATTGAATTTAGTCAATTTAAAAAATTTGCAAAAATTCAGAAAATCGTGCTCAATTTTTAAAATAGTTTTTTAAGATCATCAATTTATTTTTCAATGTTTTTCAGATATTTTTTTTACAATTAACTATTAAAAACAAATTTACTTTTTGATATTTTTAGTCGAAATCAGAAGTAAAGATAGAAAAATTTGCATAAATTACCGTTGAAATTTATAATTTTGACGAAAAAATTCCAAATTTTGAGAACTGGCTCAAATAAATCAATATTTTTGGAGATCTGAAGAAAAATAAATTTTCAGAAATTTGCTAAACTCTAAAAAATAAGTTCAATTTTTTTTCATGGAAAATTTAGCTTTATTCATGACAATTAATTCCATTTCAAAATTTTATTGAAATCTGAACATTCAAAATTTTCAAATTTCTTTTGTAAAAAATAGTAAAATTTTCAGTTTTTTCAACGTTGAAAAAATTACATTGTATTTTGAATCTTCCGCAGAAAAGAGTAGGTGAATTAAATTGGGATTTTTATCCTTTTTTCATTTTTCTTATAATTTGGTAAATTTTTATTGTATACTTATTCAATTTCTTTAAGTGATTTGTCCTTTTTAGTTTGTAAGGATCATTAATTTATTGTTCAATGTTTTCCAGATTTTTTTTTTGTTGCAATTATTATAAACAAATTTACTTTTCGATATTTTTAGTTGAAATCAGAAGTAAATATAGAAAAATTTGCATAAAATACCTTTGAAATTCATAATTTTGACGAAAAAATTCCAAATTTTGAGAACTGGCTCAAATAAAGCAATATTTTAAGAGATCTGAAGAAAAAAGATTCTCGGTTCTCTCTATCAAGCTCTCTTCTGCTTGAAAAATTGAAAAAAAAAAAAAAAAAAAAAAAAACATAAAAATAATCGAAAAGAATTGAAATTTGAAGCAGAGGGTAAACATTTCAAAAATTTAAATGATGTCAATTGGAAAAAAAAAAAACTGAATAGAATTTAAAACGATCAGAAAATAAATGCAATAAAATAATTGAAAAAATATTCCTATAGAAATGGGAAAAATGAAAGTTACTAGCTTACAAAAATTGATTTTAGTACTTAACTTGATGCGATTGCACTGCACTTACATCTTTACTCTGACGCGCCTATACTCGAGTGATGAACGATGAAATATTCCCATTTCCTCGAGAAAAAATTCACCCAGGAAATCCACAAATTGGATCGTGCTAAATGCAGATGGCTTCAGCAACATGATGTCATCGCATCGTACGATGAACTTGGAATAATTTTCCACAAAAATGAAATGAATCAAAAGTTGTAGACTAAGATCTGAAAAATAATTTTTGTCATTATAAAATTTTCGATTGGACCCCTCCTTCGCGTCTACATTTCTGTAATACTGCGTAAATACTCGCATTTTTCAAAATTGGAGGAAAGGAGGGAAGTAAATTGAAAAATTTTTCAAACAAAGGTTGTTGATTAAGATTCTGAGAATAATTTTGATTATCACAAAAATTTTGATTGCACCCCTCACATCCCTCTAATTTTGAATAATAAGTATTGATGTTGATATTGTGATTATGAAAAATGAAAATTGCGAGACAGAAGGTTCCGATTGAAATTTTCAAAATTACCTAAATTATTTCCGAAGATCTCAGTCTACAACTTTTGTTTGAAAAAGTTTTCAATTTACCCTCTCCCTCTTCTCCAATTTCGAAAAATGTGAGTAATAACGCAGTATTATACAAATTTAGACGCGAAAGAGGAGTCCAATTGAAAATTTTATAATGACCAAAATTATTCCTCAGATCTTAATCTACAACTTTTGTTTCAAACATATTTTTTCCATTGAACCCCTCGCTTTCCTTTAAATCACATAAATTCAATTAAATTGAATTGAATTGAATTTTCATTTTTGTAGGAAATTATTCCAAGTCCATCATACGGTATGATGACGTCAAGTTGCCGAAGCCATCTGCATTTAGCACGATCCCCATAAATTGAGTGGTTAATTGGAAACAGAGCGCAAGTCAAAAATGAAAAATATTCATCAGCAGGGAGAAAAAATTTTCCCTAGCGCATCTTATGAGGCGAAATAATTTTTTTTTTGAATTTTCATTTGTAGCCGAGGCCTTTAGCTATTTGGGATCCGAGAAAAAATTTCATTTATTCCGATAGGATGCAATAGCAAACTATCCTTTCTTCAGCTGAAAAATATTTTTTCAATTTCGATTTGAGCCCTTTTTCTTTTCTAATAAGCCACTTAATTGTGAAATAAATTCTCAAGAAATTAACTTTGACTACAACTGAGCAACAACTTGAAGCTTTTCGCTTTTGGTTGTTTGTAGGTAATAAAAATAAGTACCTCTGGCTGAATGAGTATCCTACTATTGATACAAAAAATAGTGTTACCAGTGACGAGATCTTTGTTTTGGGAATGTCAGATGCCAAAATGCTAGTGCTAACTGGAAGGATGGTCGGTCTGTCCCCACGCAAGTAATAGAAAAATAAAACCACCCTTAACCCAGCAGGGTGCAAGGCAGCAGGATCGAAGAGGTGTGCTGTATGCATTCTATTCTGGTTTCGTTCGTCAAGACCTTCGCAAACAATGAAAAATATCCATCTGACCAGACCAGACCATACCTAAACAACCGTTTCAAAGCCACTTTCAAATTTCTAAGCAGCAACAGCTGCTACGGCTACAGCTCAGGGTACCGTTTACGAACCATCGTTACGAGGCGAACGCGGTGATATGTATCGACATGACGTCATGACTTGTCGTTATGGATGCGTTATGAGGCGATATATAACGACCAGTCTAGAGGTGGCGTTATGCTTGCGATATGCTTAGTGAACGACGTGATCTTGATGCATTACATAGTTTTGTATGAGCATTCTCGTTCATTGACGATTTTTTATAATTACATCTTAGAATGGTCCATGTGTTTTGCCATGTGCTTTGCATTTTCCTTCTCAACGAAGTTTTTGTTGTTCGTGTGATTTTTTTAAATTATTGTTTCAAATTTTTATTTAAAATTAAAAAAAAAAATAAAATGGCTGAAGTTCAGGCTGAAGTTAAGAAGCGGGCCCCAAAAGTTTCAGAAAAACAGCAAGAAATTATTAAATTTTTAAAAGATATAAAATGTAAAACCAAACGATTTTATGAAAATAAATTGGAAATTCTCATTAAATTGAAGTTAAAAACAGTAGTTATCAAAAATTCAACTGTAAACAAACACTTGATAACACGTTGTAAACAACAACTTTATCGCTAGTTCGTAAACGAGGCACTCCGTGATCGCGTCGTTATGAAAATGCGTTACGGGAAGCGATATCCTAACGATGGTTCGTAAACTGTACCCAGGCTTGCTATGCCAACCAAAGGACCTCGAATGTACCAAAAATGAATAACACAAACGCCAAAATAAGTAGTCTGTAGTACCAAACAATTCGAGGACATATTTTTCAATGGTTGGTGTGACCAAAACATTAAATTATTATTATTTATAATCGTCGTGATCGTTGTACACTTGGAATAAAATTTATACAAAATTTTTATCCAACACACGAATTTGTTGCAACAAACAATACAAACATACAATGCGTGACAAGTGGAAAAAATACATGAAATTCGCGGACGAGCAAATAATCACAAATTACCTGATCATTTATGAAGGTAGATAAATCAGCTTCGTGAAAAATACTCCTTTAAAACATAGTATCACATGCACAATATTTTTCAAATTTAACAAACCGCACACCACTGAAACATGAGAGATAAATCGCGATCACAACATAGTTATGTTTCAACTATTCGCCAAATTCTCCGACGAAAAATCTACGTTAAATTAACAACCTTTTCTAATTATCTATTAAAATACACATACACACCCGCGTAATAATTTCAAAACCATTGATTAAGAATAAATTGGTAAAATAAATGAGCACAAAAAATTCAACTTTATAACGCCGCGCCTGTAACAATAATACACGTTTCACCCGAAAACCAAAGACACACGACCTAGTCGAACGACGAACGCCACGTACTGACTAACTGAAGATGATACCTACTTCAAACATTGTATCTCGACAACTGGCTGGCAAATGGCCGCGATTGTAACGCTCCCTACCCCACTTCCTACAGAACCCGGAAAGTGTCCCTACAGAACGTTAAATTGATTCAAAATTCTCAGCTACGAAATCATTACTCGGTAACACTGATTCCCCATCGTTTTCGTAGTTATCAGTGTTGTCAGATAACGATTTTTCAATGCTCTGTATGAGCAGGCTCCACACTGAAGGTGAAGGTTTGTCTTATGGGAAAATGTAAAATAATTCCAATAAAAATAAAATTGTGATTCTAATAGTATTTTTGCAAACATTACAGTTGATTTGAAAGCACCTCGCTCAAAAAATTGAAACAAATAATACGCTTTTTCCTTTTATATGTATATTTGTTCATGTTAAAAATTGTCCTTTTATTAATTTATCAAATGTAGTGAGATTTTTTTCGTCTTTCTTTAATAACTCAAAAACTTGCGCAGATACATGAATTTTTAAGACTTCTAGATAAATCTACTTTCTATCAGCTATCTTCTCAAATTTTTTTCAACATTCTAGCTCCAACCAAAAAAAAATCAAGAAGGCTCAAAGTTTGAAAATTTTGCAAAAATCATGTTTCTCAATGTTTGAATTAAAATTACTCAAGATTTTGAGAGAATACGTGGGTGTTTGGGACACGGAAAAATCTTTTTACGCTCTACAACCTCGATTTTTTTTTTTCAAAGCTCCAGCACCAACCAGTCAAAAGTTGCGAAAGCTTTTTACAACATTTGACTGGTCGGTACTGGAGCTTTGGAAAAAATTCGAGGTTGTAGAGCGTAAAAAGAAGATTTTTCCGTGTCCCAAACACCCATGTATTCTCTCAAAATTTTGAGTAACTCCAATTCAAACATTGAGAAACATGATTTTGCAAAATTTCTGACACTTACCTAAAACAGAGAAAAAAAAACACAAAAATTAAATAAAGCATTTTTTCGCAAAATGTTCCAATCTTTAAAGCTTGAACATATCATTCATCAAAGAAAAATTCAAAAAACACGTGAACCAGTTGAAATGAAAGGAAAAAGCACCTGCTGATTCGATGTGTTGGCGAAGACTATTTTGAATATAAATCGTTTTTCAATTCAATCAATATCCCAAGAAAATTACACAGTCGATTACTTTCAGTCCGATGAATACTCCTAAAAAAAATTTTTTGTGCATTTTTTTGTTCAGTAAATTTTTATTAAAAATGACACGAGAGAATTTTTTCAAAAATTTACTCCCAAACTTACAAACAAATGAGAAAATACTTGAAACAATACAACTACAACCGAATACGAACACTTAATCCCTCAGAAATTGAAAAATTTATCGCACCCTAATCAAAAAGATCAAACTGCCCATCTTCATCTGAAGCTTCCTTCTGATGAGTGTAGTAATCAAGCAATAATTTGAATAAAAATGTAAAAAATTTTTAAAAAACCACGCTTTTATTTAAAGTTGGTCGCTTTGTAAAATGTTATTCATAGGGAAGTAGTAAGTAATGCCTTAAAAAACAAAAAATAAAATTTACTTGAATACAAGAATGTGTCATAGAAGAAATTATTTTTTTCTCATAAATTTTAATGATGAAAATCGTGGTGGGGCGTTAATCGATAAGGCATTCGTTAGCTTCTCGCACACCCCACCACGCTTTTCATCATTAAAATTTATGAGAAAAAAATAATTTCTTCTATGACACATTCTTGTATTCAAGTAAATTTTATTTTTTGTTTTTTAAGGCATTACTTACTACTTCCCTATGAATAACATTTTACAAAGCGACCAACTTTAAATAAAAGCGTGGTTTTTTAAAATTTTTTTATATTTTTATTTAACTCTTTTTGTCGTTGAAAATATTTGAATTTCATAGTTTTACAAGGTTAAAATCATTGACCTCCTTTCAAGGGCTCACCTTAGGGTCGGAGGTAAATTTAAGTTTGAAAATCGAATTTGGCGACCTCAAAAACCTACATTTTGACACCAATGTTGTAATTTTTGAAATTTTCAAAATTGAACCCCTCATAGAGGCCCAATTTGGGGTCAAGTTTAAATTCAAGTTCGAAAATCGAATTCAGCGACCTCGAAAACCCCTAATGTGAGCACTATGTTCTTTCAATTCCAGTAAAATATTAAATGAGAGAGGATTGGTTATAAACATACTTTTGGTTCCATGAGACATACAAACAAACAAACAAACAAACAAACATACATACCAAGCTAATAAAAGCGTGGTAAAAACCATGAAAAATTTGAAATAAAAAAACTTGAAAAATTAGTTTACATTAAAAAAAAATGATAGGGTCTGTTTTAAAACTCAGTTCAGACTCTTTTCCAAACTTATTTAAAAAATAAAAAAGTAAAAAAATTTTAAAAAACCACGCTTTTATTTAAAGTTGGTCACTTTGTAAAATGTTATTCATAGGGAAAGAGTAATGCCTTAAAAAACAAAAAATAAAATTTACTTGAATACAAAAATGTGTCATGAAAATTTTTTTTTCAAAAATTTTAATGATGAAAAGCGTGGTGGGGCGTTAATCGAAAAGGTATTCGTTTGCTCCTCGCACACCCCACCACGCTTTTCATCATTAAAATTTTTGAAAAAAAAATTTTCATGACACATTTTTGTATTCAAGTAAATTTTATTTTTTGTTTTTTAAGGCATTACTCTTTCCCTATGAATAACATTTTACAAAGTGACCAACTTTAAATAAAAGCGTGGTTTTTAAAATTTTTTTACTTTTTTATTTAACTCTTTTTGTCGTTGAAAATAATTTAATTTCATAGTTTTGAAATTTTCAAAATGGAACCCCCTCATAGGGGCTCAATTTGAGGTCAAGGGTAAATTTAAGTCCGAAAATCGAATTCAGCGACCTCGAAAACCTACATTTCGATACCAATGTTGTGATTTTCTGAAATTTTCAAAATGGAACCCCCTCATAGGGGCTCAATTTGGGGTCGGGGGTAAATTTGAGTTCGAAAATCGAATTCAGCGACCTCGAAAACCTACATTTCGATACCAATGTTGTGATTTTCTGAAATTTTCAAAATTGAATCCCCTCATAGGGGCTCAATTTGGGGTCGGGGTAAATTTGAGTTCGAAAATCGAATTCAGCGACCTCGAAAACCCCTAATGTGAGCACTATGTTCTTTCAATTCCAGTAAAATATTAAATGAGAGAGGATTGGTTGAAAACATACTTTTGGTTCCATGAGACATACATACAAACATACAAACAAACATACATACCAAGCTAATAAAAGCGTGGTAATAAAAAATTTAATAGGTATTATCACTATTGCATTTTGAATCTGTGAAAAAAATTGATATATTTTTATTTTTTGTCAAGTCAGTTATCTGATTTGGAGGCGAGGATGACTAGTGTCAATATGCCATAAAAACCGATATGAGAACATTCAGAAAAATCTAAATTTGATTTATTTCAAACAAAACTTCACATGAAAAATGTAAGAAAAAATCATCTTCATTGCTTGACAAATAAAATAATTTCACAAGAACAGCTTGACCAAATTTTTAAAAAATGCAATAAAGATTGACATATCAATAAATTTTTCTCGAAAAGCATCTCCATTCAAGCTGCGCCGTGCTGGTAATCAGTTAACATAAAGTTGACGTTGCATCGTACACTGTACCACCATAGGCATACCAACGTCAAACGCGTATGTACACAGCAGACATATGCCGACAGATAGAAACTGCAATATTGCGATTCCTATAGAGCCAAGGCTATCGTGGAGAGAGAGGGCCTCAATTGAAAAAGTTTTCAAAAAAAAGTTGTAGCTTGAAGTTTCGCTAATACTTTTGGTTATTACAAAAATTGCGATTGGACCCCTCCCTCCCCTCCAATTTTGGATAATCCAACTCATTCAAATACATTATTGAAAACAGGGAGAGGGTAAGGGGCCCGATTGAAAAAAATTTCAAACAAAAGTTGTAGCTTGAAGTTGTACAAATACTTTTAGTTATTACAAAAATTTCGATTAGACCCCTTCCTCCCTTCCAATTTTGACTATAAAGTATTATGTAGCACTGGACTTGGTAAAAATTTATCGAAGTTGCACCCCATGAATGTAAACAAAACAATCAATCTAGACGTTAGTATAAAACATGCTTACTCCAAATACTTTAAATTAATAATACTGGAAACTCAATGCTTTTGATTTGACTCCCAAGAAGAGCGCTCTCTAAGCGGCTCGGCATGAAACTAATTCCAGGTTTTCGACTAATCGTCGCGTGATTCGCCCTCTGATTGGTCGAAGACATGACGATCGGTCGAAAGTCTGAGAATAGTTTCATGCCGAGCCGCTAAAACTGCTAAAAGAGCGCTTTTGTCGGGGCCACTTTTCCCCATTGAAGTTTCCAGTATTATTAATTTAAAGTATTTGCTTACTCCTTCTTTCCTATCATTCTGTCTTCTTTTTTTTTTAAGTGCTTTATTTATCATTTCACCGTGGAAGTACTTTATCATGATTTTATTATTATTGCGACGATGCTTCGATTCGTTATTCGCGCGATAATACGACGTACACACATTGTTTTTCTATACATCCCCCCGTCCGTCCCCGCCCCATCCTTTGCCACCATCACCATCCATGGTGGTAATTTTCTTAATTTCTTGGTACTTTTTATGGATGCGTTGTATAACGCACGGTTCTTATAAATGAAATTTATTCGATCATCCTTCCACAGCAATATTTTCACGTCATCTAGTTGGTACCCCCTTTCTTCTCGCCATAAGGGTTTAATGTAGTCGCGATATTCTGTCGCATGCTCAAGGACATGCCAACGAAATTATGTAAAAGCTCCTCGATTTCACGACGTTAGCGAGCAGAAGCTGTGCTGAATTTGATTTTTTTTTCTTCTCAAAAGTATAGAGAAGCCATCGCTGTGCTGCTATGTCGCCTCGCATCTCGCCAAGTTACTTCCCCTCAAAGTATGGAATATTATCAAAATGTAAACTTGGAACGTGAGTTTGAACGAAGACGATATATTCGCTCGAATGGACAAATTACTTCAATATGGTGGTAATCGTCCAGGCAGGCTGGTGGCTAGCTCTGCGAATGGGCGATGAGGTGCTTCTGCTTTACATGATATAAATTATGTATTTTCTACGAACGAAACCCATAAATAAATGAAAAATTTACACGACAGTAAGTTGTACCTATTTACCAGGTGCTTTTGCTTTGGTTAATAATACTCCCATTCGAAGTGAATAATGGGCAACTTCTTTAAGCAGTGTATTCATATGGTTGCCTAAGCCTGCTTTGGAAGGAGTTGTGGTACAGCATGTGAAATTTTTTTTCAATTTTTTTTTTTTATGGAAAATGGTTTTTGTCTTCAATTATTGGAAACAGACAGGAAAATGAAATTTATAAAGCCAGGCTTTCGAAAAAATTTCTTGAAAAAAAATTCTGTACCTTTTTATAATTTTTCATTCTTTCACTCTGTCGCTGATATAATTATTTTCGTTATTTTTAAAAAAAAAATAATTGTTTGAAATTTTAATTTCCATTTTTTTTTTTTTTTTAAATCTCTTCGAGAATAATTGATGAGTATTTTAAAGAAATTCTCTCTCCGAAAATTCGACAAGTCATTTAAAAAAATCAGAAATGAAACAAGCCAATAAGAAATTATTTTTTAAATCTTTCCAGCACATTATAAAAAATGAAAAAGTAGAAAACTATTGAACAGAAGAGTACGCTTGTCTGAGATGTTTTTTACCCTAATTAAAAGAAGTTTCCTAAGAAAAAATGTTAGGCACGAGAATTTATTGAAAAAAATGATCTTGAAGGTATAAAAAACAAATTCTTTTACAAATGCCCTAAAAAATTTTGAAAAATGATTTTCAATAAAGTTCTATCAAGGAAATTTTCAATTTTCTCTTTAAAAAACTATTCACTCAATTACAAAATATACTTACATTTATTTATTTTGAAGAAAAAAAATGTCTCTTTATCGTTAAAATTAGTCATTCGTTACATATTTTGAACTTTTTAGTCATTTTTAAAAAATTCAAATCAGAGCAAGTTATTTTCCAAATTTTTTGTTGAAATTTAAATAATTGAAGAGAAGAAAAAAAAGAAATTCCATGAGAAAAATTCTCTTTTGAAAATTTTAGAATAAAAAAATTCTTTACCCGAAGAAAGAAATTCGCTTAAATGAAAAAAAAAAATCAAATTTTATTTTACAGAAGTCCTGATTTTTTTTTTGATTGAAAATTGAAGAAAAAGATTTAATTGAAAAAATATTTTTTGGTATAAAAAATTAGTTTAGAAGAAACATATTTTTGAAATCCTGCTGAAAATCGAGTTGAAAAATTTTATTTAAAAATTTTAAAAATGTTTTTTGCTGCAAAAAAATGTGTACTTTTTTAAACAAAAATAGAATATTTTAATAAATAAATTATTTTTATTTTTCGATACATAAAAGCATATACTATGCTAATATTACTCATAGATATTTGTGGTCTGTTGGAGAAGTCAAAAGCAGTGGTGTTTTAATTTTTTGCAAAAAATAGTTCTAAAAAATATGATAGGTAAGAATAACTTACCAAATCAAAATATTTACAAATTTTCAAGAAAATTTTTCAACTCCACTTAAAAATATGGAAAAATTACATTTTTTTCGCATGAAAACTCCTTATTAAACACAATATTCAAAAAAAAAAAATCAATTCAAAATTATTTGTAGGTGCACAAAAAAATTTTGGAATACAATTAGGCAAAAATGAACTGTTAAAAAAGTTCTGACATTTAAATAAAATTTTTTAATACTTACCTAATATTGATTTTGGTACCAAAAAATTATGTTTAGAGATTTAAAAAAAAGGCTCTTTGAAAAACAAGCAAACACAAATATTTTGATTCAAAATGAATTTTAAAATTTTTATAGGTGTAAAAATACATTTAGAGAATATTTTCAAAAAATATAATTTTTTCCACAGTTTTCTTGAAAAAAATTCAAATTGATCATTAAAATTTCTATAATTATTATATCCTATAAAAATGGTTACTTTAAAAAAAAATCATTTGAAAAATAGGTAATCGGTGTGAAAAAGATTGCAAAAAATATTTTTTGAAACAGATTTTCAAATTTTTATAGAAAAAACTCACTTGATTTTTTTTTTACAATAAATGAATGATTTGGGAATTTTCCTAGAAAATGTTCGAGAATTTTTTCTTATTTTTTTTATTGTACCCTATGTACGTATTGTGTATTTGAGAAAAATTTTCAGAACTTTTTCTATTTTTGAAATACCTATATTTTTTATTCAAATTTTCTTTCTAAAATTAAGTAAGTTAGACCCTGCTTCTTTTTAACATTTCAATTTTTTTTTTAAAGTGAAAAGTATTAAATATTTTGTTAACACAGACAGTCAGACACCCTGTACAGCTCTGGGTGCTGCATGCAGGGATATTCAGAAGAAATTGATTAACAAAACTCAGCCTCATTCACAAAAAAAAAATCAAAAGAATCCTTTGCGAACAACTGATTCATTCGTACGAATCGTTCTCAAGCGAATGATTCATTAGAACAAATCATTCGAAAACGACTGATTCATTTCAACAAACTGTTCACGAAGGCCCAACGAACGACCGATCCCCGATTCATTTGAACGAATCGTTTGCAACGACTAATTCATTTTGAAGAATCGTTCACGAACGACTGATTCATTTGTACGAATCGTTCGCAAACGACTTTTTCATTCGAATGATTAACAAACAACGGATTAATTTGAACGAATCGTTCGCGAACGACTGATTCATTCGAATGATTAACAAACAACGGATTAATTTGAAAGAATCGTTCGCAAACGACTGATTCATTTGAACGAATCGTTCGCGAACAACTGATTCATTCGAATGATTAACAAACAATGAATTCATTAGAACGAATTGTTCGCTAACGGCTGATTCATTTGATTTGAAACATTAATAAACCGTTATCGTAATGTTACATAAAACAGGTGATGTGCAAAAATCGAATATTCACCTTATTTGCGGATTCAACTCAACGAATCGTTCGCGCACGACTGATTCAATTGAACGAATCATCCTAGACCGCCGATTCATTCGATTTGTTACGTTAAAATACCGTTATCGTAAAGTTCCATGAAACAGGTGATGTGCAAAAATCGCATAGGTAATTATCAGGGTTCGGACATTCTTTCTCGAAAAAACGGGAAATATGCGCATAAAAATTCCCTTAAAAAACACGAAATATGCGCGAAAAACCTAAAAATATTCTCGAACGATATGGGTGTCAATTTAAAGAGGAAAACGCCAGCTACATGATTTTGATTCATAATTGGACGTATTTAGAACACATATTGAGAAATTACACAAAAAAGAACGAAAAATGAATTTTATTTTTACTCAAAAGCAAAAAACGTTCTAATTCTAATTCTAATTTGGTAATTCTACTGATTCTAATTAAATCAGAGAAAATAACGAAATTGTATTTTATCAAAATAAGTAGGTAAGTTTGAAAATTAAATTGACTCGCCAAGCCGGCATATGCAAAAAAGTACCACCAGTGTTGCACATTCGGGTGAAAAAAAAATAGCGGTATCAGTTTTGCTAAATTTTTAGGTGAGAAATTGCAAATTTGTCAAAATATGCTCGAAAAAACTCGAAAATCGTGAAATATTCTCGAAAAACCTAAAATATTCCCTAAAAATACCCAAAATATGCGTTTATATGCGCTGAAAGGTGAAATATGCTCAAACATGCAAAAACAAGTTGGGTCAATTTTACTTAGAATTTTCTGAAACGTAAAGATAACTTGAAAATTCTCGATCTAGTATTAAACAAAAAAACATGCTCGAGCATGAAAATCCGAACCCTGGTAATTATCTACCTTATTCGCGGTGTCACAGAGTTTTGAATATTTCGATCGCGGATATCTCGCGAACCCGCGAACCGATTTCGCTCAAATTCAATAGGTTTCTATTCCCAATGACCCTCTACCATAGATAGAAACTTCAACTAATTCCATCAATCATAACTCGAGTCATCGCAGTGACAAATTTTGGTCTATACATATATATATATATATATATATATATATATGTATATATTATATAAAGAAATACCATTTTGCAAAATTGGTGTCAATCGTCATATTTTGTCATAAAACGTCGAGAAATATCACTCCCACCACCCACTGTTACCAACGGGTCAAATTTAATTAAGCAAAACTTGTTGCTTGAAGTCTTAGAAGTAATTTTAGTTATTACAAAAATTTCTATTGGAGCCACCCTTCCCCTTCAATTTCGAATAAATCTGTGAACTGTGGTAATATCAAGATGGAGAGGAGGCGGGTCGGTTTATGAAAGTTCTATTCGTAGATACTTTGTGTACTTTAGATTTAGCTGATGCCATGTTCAATTGTTCAGGTAGCTTTTGTAAAAAATTGCTATTGCATTTGAAAGCTACGTGCATGAGACAAATTTCTATTTTTTTGACCGGTCATTTCCGGTATCCCTACGTGTGTGATCAGTTACCTGGGTTCATGCTGCGTTTGCAAAATGCCATGCCATTGCCACCATTGTCGAGTTTAGGAATCACTGAGCTTTCAGCTAGCTACGAGATGTGTCACGAGAATATGTTGATGAACGAAGGGTTGGGAAAAGTCAGAAGGAGTATACTTTGTTGGTAGATGAAAATGTCACAGTTCTGTAAACTTATTGCAATCATTTTCCGTTTCATTATTTATCTCAGCCGGATACTCTGTATAGTACTTTGTAAAAGTTTAATAAAAAAAAGTTTACTCTTTGCCGGGTAACAAGAATGACAGAAAGTCGTTGTGTCAAACTGTATAAAATTTTTCTTTTTTTTCGTACGTAAAAGAATAGCACATTTTTCATTTGTCAACTTCGAAACATTTCGAGTTACGGATGTATTATACTGTGGTAGGGACCTGCAATGGGTGGAGGAGCTTCTGGCCCAAACGTATTCCAAGTTTGGTCTTAGGACTGTTGAATAAGAGTGTACGTATTCTCTCTCACTCTCTCTTTTTTCTGGTAACCGGAGTGTATGGCCGTGTTAATAGCGGTGCTTATGTTGTTTTATTCAGCAGTTACCCTGTAACCCTCGCACCACCCATCGTGCCTTGTTTCCACAATCCGCAATTCTTTTTACGTTTTAATCTCTCGCGTAGTCTTGTTTCTCGTTGTGGCTCGGTTGCGAATTGTTTATAGTTAGGATTGAGTTTTTATTATTCACTATTTTGGAATATTTTTAAGCCATTTTTTATACATATCAAAAAATTTTCAGGTTTTCAAAATATTCTAGGTATTCAAATACAATTTGTACCTAACTAATAAGTATTCGAAAGATTCATAGCGGTAATCTATTCTTGCAATTTTCCAATTGCTTCAATTTTTTTCAAATTCAGAAATATACCTTCATATATTTTTTTTATTATAAAATAAATTTTTTATTTTTAGCATAGTATATGCTTTTACGATGACTAAAATGGAAAAAAACGAGACCAAAATCCGACCCCAAAATGCGACCCCCCCCCCCCCGATTAGGTTAGGTTAGGTTACAATAGGTTGGGTTTGGATGACATAAAAAAACTTGGAAAATTTTCAATAAATTTGACCTACTTTTTAGACATTATCTCAGACATTTTGAAACTTGTAAATTTTTTGAAATTTTATGACTTTTAGACATTTTATAGACATTTTATCAAACATTCTGATACTTGGAATTTTTTTAGAAAGATGACTTTTTACATTTAAAAATAAATTTTAAGACTTTTTGACATTTTGTCAGGCATTTTGAAAATTTCTAAAATCATTTTTGACTTTTGGGCTTTTTGTCAATCATTTTTAAATTTTTAAAATAAATTTTATGACATTTGGACATTTTGGAATTTGAAAAAATTGTATGACCTTTAGGCTTTTTGTCAGGCATTTTGAAAAGTTGAAATTTTTTAACAATTGCCTTTGAAATTAATATTCGTGACTTTAAGACATTTTGTATTATACTTTTCAGATTTTTAAATTTCCATGGAAATTAATATTCGTGACTTTCAGACATTTTGTCATAGAGTAAAAGCATATACTATGTTTCATACTTTCAAATGTAGTGTGGAAATAGAGCCTTCAGGAGGGGTCCAAAGAGGGGGGCGAAGCCCCCCCTTGCGAGGCGCGAAGCGCCGAGTTTTCTTTATAATTTTTTCCTTCAAAAAATTGTGAATGGCAACATTTTTTTTTCTATTTAAACTTCTTTTAATAAAATAAATTTCCAAAATGGGATCAATTTTTACGATTTTTTAAATTTTATAAACTTGGTAAATCTTTAAAATTCCGGAAAATTTTTGTTTAAAACTCAAACTTTGATAAAATAGAATTTTCGCAATTTTTGAATTTTAAGAAATTCTTGAAATTGAATTGATGTTCAAAATTTTGTCCATCTTAAAATTTAGCGATTATATTAAAAATCGTATATCTACTTATTATTTTTCAATTTAAATTAATTTTCAAAATTGGACCATTTTTCAAAGTTTTAAGAAAATTTTTGATTTTGTAAAAATGCAAAATGTTTTGGATTTTGAATGAAAATTCAAAATTTGAATTTTGAACGAAAATTCAAATAGCAGTAATTTCAAATATCTATTAATGATAAATTTTCATTTTTGAAAATGTTCGTAATTTGAATTGAATGAAGAATTGGAATTAGTAAAAAAATTTAAAATTTTACAAGTAGGACGGTATCTAAAGTTTGTAATTTTTGTGTTTTTTAATTTTTTATAAATTTTCAAAATTTAATTCAATCCGTGAAAAGTCATTTTCTTCAATTTTAAAAATTGGAAAAACTTTAAAATTTGACAAACATTCAAATTTTTATTGTTTTCAAAACTTGAATAAATTTTTTGAAGTTGGATGAATTTTTGAAATGTGAAAAATATTTTATTTAATTATTGATGAAAATCAAATTTTTAGAACATTTGAAAACTTGATACAAATTTATGACAATTTTTTAATTGATAAAGTATATCAATTTAATTTCAGAAATTGAATTCATTATTTGAGTCTAAGAAACTCTTTAAAAATATTTAATCAAAATTCCAAAAATTTAGTTTCTTGAAGTTTGATATGTCTATAAAATGAAAATTAAAAAGAAAAATTGTAAAAATTCAAAGTTTGGGTTCTGAGTGAAAAGAAAAACTTGAATTTCAGTGAGTTGAAAATTTTTTTGAATTTTTGAAATAACGGATCAGTTTTCAAAGTTTGATATATTTCAACAATTGAGTGTCTCCAAAAATTAAACATTTTAAAATTTAGGTATGTATTTTTTGTTCGAATAAATTTTTAGAATTAGATTTGTTTTAGAGTTTTGAAGACCTAGCAATTTTGTAAATTTTTGAAATTTGACAAAAAATATATTCAGTAGGTATTTTGTAATTTTTTAAATCACGAAAAAGTTGGTAAATCTTTCAAAGTAATTTTTGATTAATTTTCTGAATTGAACTTACTCTTACTTATTTTAGAGTTAACAAATGCTTACAAATAGGTATTAAAAATTCTTTAAATTGAGTAAATTTTCAAAATTTGGTAATACCTATTTATATTTTTTGAAAGTTCGAAATTATGTAAAAAAATATTTAAAATTGATCGAAAAGTCTCAGTTTTGTCATTTTAAATTTTTTTTTCAAGTGTTGACCGTTGTATTAATTTTTGAAATTTATAAAAAAAATTATATTGTTTGGGAATTGAAATTTTTTTGGGGGAAATCTAGTGAATTTGAAAAAAATTTTAAATCCAGTAAAAAATTCAAAATTTGTGTAAAATTGCAAAATTAGCCAAAAAATTTTAGTATAGGGATTTCGGTACCTATCTAATTTTTCAATTTTAATGAATTTCCTTTTAAAACGTTAAAAAACATGTGCGAAGTGAGATTCATTAAAAATTTTTAAAAATTTCTGAATGTCAATAATTTACAAAGTTAAAATTACTCAAGTAACAATTTGAAACTCAAGGAGAGAATCACAACATTTTGATGAAAATTTAAAATTTTGTATTTTTCAATTTAATTCAAATCTTCAAATTTGACGATTTTCAAATTTTTTAAAATCGAATTTATCTCTCATGTTTGTTAATATTTTTAAAAATTTGAAATTTTCAAAATTTAGTGAATCATTGAAATTTGGAACATTTTTTTATCCTGAAAAAATCCTCACTGAACTGTATAGCATTTGAAACAAATTAAATTTATAGCTGGGCTTTTCCCTTATTTACTCTCACTTAAACGTGGGTATTTTTTCTTCGAAAAACGGATTTTTGTTTGTAATTTAATCTACAATTAGGGTAGGGAGGAGAGACATTCTGAGATGACTTTTAGACATTTTGTCAAACATTCTGAAACTTGAAATTTCTTTTTTTCACTTTGAAAATTACGATATTTTTATTCCAAGAAAAATTAGCAACTTTTCAATATCCAACTCTCTCTATATATATTCTGGTAATTGATTGAAATTAGTCGTGCTTTTTCAATTTGGCAATTTTCTAAACTTTTTGAAAGTTGAGATTTTTTTTCCCACTTCTGTTCGAAGATATGTCCAAAAAACAAATTTTTGTAACAAACACCTCACACAAAGTTGTGTGAGGTGTTTGTTTTTTGCAAGAAATTGAATGTGTAAACATTGTTGATAGCCATCTATTTCCAATGATACTCACGCGGAAAATAAGTATTTTCCGCAGAGGTTTTATTTTCCGACCATGTTTACATTCATTATCAGTGTCTAAAGTAAAACTTTGTTTTCCAAAACGTAAACAAAAGTGGTATTGCTATATTTTCCGTTCATTTAACATTAAAATATTTTTTACTTTTAGACGAAAAGGATCTCAACTGAAAATAAATACCACCCTATAAATTATAAAAGTAAGCATTCATTCATTCATTCATTCGCTAAAAAAAAATCTCATAATTTTTATGGAGGAAAAATTCTAAATTTTTTGGAGTAAAAATCTTTAGAATTTTATCCTAAAAAACCCTATTAAAAATGAGCCGAAAATTTTTTTGATAAGAATTTTTTATATTTTTTTGTAGTAAAACCATTTCACCATTTTTTAAGGAAAAAAATTATATACGAAATTTTTTCAAAATTTTTTATCTCGAGAAAGACTTTTGGAAACAAAGGATCTCAATTCCGTTGAAAAAAAAAAATCTTTACATTTTTTTGGGGGAAAAGTCAAAATTTTTTGGAGTAAAAATCTTTACAAATTGATGCTGAAAAATCCGTTTTTTGCCCCCTCCCCTCCCTCCTGAGACTCGTCTAAAACAATAAACGATGCAATTGAAATTGAGCATACCTGTAACTGGCATTAACTTCGTCATCGGCATTGATTGCCAACTCTTCGAACGATTTCTGTACACTGAATTTGATAACTGGCGTAGTGGAAGCGGTGTGACTTTTCAATTGAGTGTAATCCGATATAGCCCTGGTGACCGGCTCTCTCAATATCAACAAAAACCTTATGCCTGGTACCTGAAACATGCAAAATAAGGACATTATTACGTTTTTCTTCTCTCCAGTTCCGGTTTGCTAGTAAATCAAATCAGATAAAGAAATTTCCCAATTGGTATAATTATAAGCTCAGCTTGGGCCTTTGATCGTAATTAAATTCTATAGGCAATACGAAGCTCGCGAGACCGGCCTTTAAAATATGTACGAGAGGGTTTTTAGTACTTTTGTCCTACCTTGGAACTCGGATCGTATCGGTACACGCATTATTTAAGTCAAAATGAACACTCGAAAGGTCTAATTAAAAGTTACCTTTGCTTTGCCTCGTTAGTCGTTATAGGCCGGTCGATGGCTTCGTATATTAAATTTTCCGATCAACAAAAACAACGCTGCGCGTAATAATGGTAACAAATGAAAAATAAATTGCACGCTCTCGGAATAAGGGCAACACCGAAGACCGAAGAAGACCCGGCCAAAGCATCGTAAATAATATTATTAGATAAAATTACCTCGCAGGAAGTAAACATCACAATTTTTGCACCCCGTCTAAGAATTATTTTCTACGCATACATTTCGCAACCTTCCTGGGCCATTTTTTTTTTCAAAAGAAAAAGCCTCTGTCGTGTGGTAAATTGTTTTATAAATCAAGTGGCCGCGTCTTTGGCAATAAAAAAGATTTTCGCTTTCTTTCATTCGCAGGTAAAAGAGCAAAGACAAAAAGTTATACGAAAAATTTCAAACATTGTTCACATCAATGTTTTGTTTTGTAAATGTTGATGAGTTTTTTTGAGTATAAAAATAGTGATGATTAATCGAGGCACTTTCGATGAGCACTCCAACCATGAAAGCATTTTGTAAAACTTTTTGATTAATAAATTTTGAGGTCTTTCTGCGGTTGTTTCACTCGAAGATGCTGTATGTAAACCTGCGAATAAAGCATATGTCAAGAATTAAGATTATCAAACTGATACTAGGTATTCTCAACTTTTACCAAATCACACTCACTTAAGCAGATTTATAAGCTAATTTGATTTCAACTTCGGAGCATCTAGCTCCTAACCATAGAAAAAGTTGTTCTCCGTTATCCAATATCATGATATCATCATAGGCGAGATCATCCTACAGGCAAGTAAAAATAATTACAAAATGAAATACAAATAGAAGAAAATTTTGGTAGGTACTTTCAATGCATTCTTACCTGACAAAAATTGGTACACTTTTCAGAAAATGTAAAGTAACCTCTTTCATTGGAACACCGGAAGAGTCTTGTGTAGTTCATGAATTCAGCTGACTCGTCGTAAGGCTTTTGTCCTCCCAATGCATACCAGAAGAAATTATCTGGCTCTTCGCCTTCATTAATGACTTGCAATGTACATAATCCAAGGCTGAAAAAATAATCGTAAAATTGTAATTCCCTATCGAAGATTTTAATTTAAATTTAATCGAAGTAGAAAATTTTAATTACGTTGTTACATATATCGTCGCCTATTTCCTGTATGAGTTTGATATCTTCTGCGTCAGCTTTTGAACCAATCCATACGTAAATCAGTCCAGAAGCGCCTTCGTTTCCAAATGGAACTTTCAAAATGTAACTACGTAGAATGAAAAAAAAAATGATAAAATATGGAAACATTTCGAAATAGATATTATTTTTCTGATGATTTACCAGAAACAAGAATTTAAAGAAGTAGCATCGGCTCTCACTTGAATCATTCGGGTACACAAAGCGCTACCGTTCGCTCTCAATTGATACAATTGGGCTGGAGGCTGTTCTAGGCGTTCGTTTTCGTGTTCTTCTTTTCTACTTCCCAAATGAATGACAAAACGTCTTTCGAAATGAGCTAAAAATTTGATATTTTCTTGCTGCTGGTGCATTCGTGTCACTTCTAAGTTTTCGCCGAATAATAACTTGAATTTTTTCTGCAATCCAATGAATCAGGTTTTAGTAAAAATTATTCGAATCAAATCTGTAAGAAAATCCATGCACTAACCCAAAAGAGAACGTCAGCCAGCCCATATTTGAACTTCGAAGCATCTCAGCCCTGCCAGAAATAAACAATGCATTGGAAATCTTCTTCGACTGGACCTTCAGCATCGGTTTCATCTTCACCGCAATCGTCAACTGGTACCCAATATCGACACAAAAATATGTAGCATTCTTCGCTATAAAAGTGACCTGAAAAAAATTATTACGATGAATAATTTCCCTCGAAAAAATTCTTCAGGCTTCACAATCAAATTAATTAAGTACCTTTTTCATCTTCAGGCAATTTTACGAATTTCTTTCCCTCTAAAACGAAGCATTCCATTCCCTCTAAATCTTCATTGTATTCTTCCATCAACTGCATAGCTTCTTGGAATGGTACAGTGGGTTGTCGAGTAGTAAACAAGGCGCCCAAATTGGTCTAAATATATACTCATAAATTAAAATACGAACAATTTCGAAGATGCGAAGACAATGAGAAAATTGCTTACTTTGATTTCTTGCTGTTTAGCCCATTTGACCAGATCAGCTCCAGTTCGTTGGACTGATTCGGCAGTTCGGCTGAAATCTACTGCAATGACGTCATCCCAATCGGAGAACTTCAGCTTGAAAATCTGTGGCTCCTTGCCTTGTTGGATACGAGTGATTAAGACGTGAGGTTGTCCTTTTAACATGGAGAATAAGTCGGGAGATAATTTCACAGCCGCTGCGCGAACAAGTTTTGTTGATTTTTTACCAAACCTAGAAATTATTAAAACACCGAATTTAATTTCAAATCGGGTACTTTGGATGTAATTCGAATTAAACCAACTTACCATACGAATAAATCCAGAAAACTGTCCAATATGTAGATGTTTTCAGTATCTAGTAATGTCTTGACTAATTTATCATGAGGTAATTCGACTTGAGGAAGTTCTAGATAGTCCATTCCTAATTTAACTTCGTATAATTTCGATGGCACTGGCTTGAGTATTCCTATCGAAAACAAGATAATTGTTTAAGAACGTGTAACAAATTTAAAATTAAAAAAAAAAATTAAATATGTAAAATAATCTTTACTTTAAATGGACCGTCGGGCTTCTCGTCACTTTCTTCTACCAACAATTTCCAAAATTCCGACGTTTTATCGCTATCAATATCGGTAATAATTTCTGCCTTATTTTTTCTTTCGTTTTTATTTATTTTTTCTGCCACTAATCTGGAAGTTTAATCGCATACAAAGAATTAGGTACATAAAACAATGGATAGTCGTGTTTACACAGGAATCATAAATTATTTACCTGGCTTTCGATTTCAGAGTATTTTTTGATTTAGAACAATGCCATATGTATTTATGGTAAGGCCTGTGTCTAAAATAAAAGTATATCTAGGATCGATTGACTCCACTGATATAGGCACTGGTTCCAAATGTATCGATGCACCGGCACTATGAACTCGGTAAAATCGAGTTGTATAAATCTAGGCAATAAGTAAAATCATTACGACAACGTATGTAAAATTCCGGTTCATTTATTGCACAACTTACCTCATCTTCTACCGTATAAAATCCACTGGAAGTTCGTCCTCCTTCTAAATATTCAATAGCAGAATCAAACAGACTTAGAAATACCTCAGATTCGTCGTTTTGCTCTTCTCGTATGGTTCGACATTCGGCACCGAGGTAATAATTTCGCAGATTAACAGCGTGCATCGCAGCGCAGGCTTTTTTATCGAGCTAAAAAAATATCAGTTTTAGAATATTTTTTTTCAAGTGTGTGGGTTATTTGGTCAATCATTTACCGGTGATTTTTCGCCGATCCAGAAATAAATACTGTAGGTCATTCCTCCATTTTCATCGAGTTACATCTTCAATATGATGTAGCAATCGGCTTCGTAAAACTTCCCATGTAAAGATTCGTCTACCAAATTTGGCAAGAAGTTTTTGATTTCCTAAATCGTCAAGCCTAACATTTGGCCATAATCTAACGGAGGTTTTTCTAGCGATTCGTCTCACCTTTTTGGTCTATAAAAAGTAAACATTTACGAATTGAGGTTATTACTTCATTCAAATGTTTGTAAATAAGATTGTGAAATAATTACTTTAAAGATTGCACTTCGTCTTCGATTGATGTTTGCCTATTTTTATCTTTGGCTATGTCTTTCATTCCCTAGGAAAAAAAATTAAAATTAATTCTAGTAATTTGGTCTTCTCTGGTGTTCCGAAATATTAAAAACTCACCTTGAGAATTTTTGCCTGATCTTGATCAGCATTATTTTCGGTGTCACGCCAACCTCTGCGAAGTCTCAATTTCCTAGCTATTGGATCTTTACTGGCACCTACGAAATTTAATACACGTCAAAAAACTCTTTCAATCATCTTCCATACTCTTTTAAAATAAACTTAACGTACTAGTATTCAATTGAGGTTGAGGAATTGATGCTCCAGCCAATCTCAACTAATGCTGAAGCGAAAAATTGATATTATAGTACTCTACTCCGGAGCCTTGCTGCATCGACGTTGGACGTGGAGGAATAACTAATTCTGGATTATTCTTTAAATCTAATACTTCTAAATCACTGAGCAAATGAATTGTATCCGGAACAGTTACGAGACAATTTGAACTATAAGAATCAATCCTTCAGGAACCTCTTTCAAATTATTATGACTAAAATCTAAAGTAGTTAGTTCTTCCAATTTAAATAAATCTGGCGGAACACCGGACGACTTGAGAGCATTTTGGCGAACGTTCAAAGTTCTCAAACTCGTTAATTCGGTCAGCTCGCCGTGCAGTTTTTCCAATTCATTTCGCTTCAAGGATAGATGCTCCTGCGAATAAAACACAGTTAATTATTCTGAAACACATCTTGGAAAGAGATGAATAGACTCGAACCGATTTCTGCAGATTTTCAAGTTCAGTAGGGATTTCTTCCAACTTGGTATTGTCCAATCTGAGCCATTGTACACTGGACATAAGTTTCACCGAATGTGGAAAATCACCCTGTAATAAAATCAATGCTTAATAGGGAATCGCTGATTAAACACGAATTACAGATTACTTATCAGTCATCTACTTACGCTGAAATCATTGGTGCTAAAATCGACACCTCGGACGAAAGGAAGAACTCCTGTATTGGCCATTCTTAGGGGAATTAAGTAAAACACTTGAGAATAAAATTAAGAATTAGCATACGTTTATAAAATGCATTGCATAAGTGAATCAACCCATTTTGAGTATTACTATTACACAATTACGAACACAATTTTTGATTTATATTTTACATTTTTTTTACAATAATTGGCAAATAAATTTCCAGAAATCTACGATGAATAATATTATTCGGAATTTTGTGATAACAAAACTTTGTTGGGATGAGAATTTTACGTCGCCATCGAAGTTGAAATTCCAAAGAGTTGTGAGAATAAGATTTAGAATTTTAATTGAACATTAAATATTTTAATTTAATTATGATATAATTAATTAGTTAAATAGAAAGATTTTCGTTTAAAATGAAATTATTGCAAAATGATTAATAATTCGAGAGAATTTTCGAGTTTTTAGAAAGACACAATTGATCAAACAATTGATATTACATTTTTTAGTTTTTGAGCATAAGTTGTAATATGCAGCGTTTTGCAAGTTTAGTAGGAATCAGTTTTTTATTTTTTTTTAAGTTGCTACTTTAACGCCAAGTTTTTGAATTTGAAGTATTTTAAGTAATTAATTTTTTAAATTTTAATTTAAAAAATGCAATGAAACAAAAAAATTAAGAGAGTTTAGATGAAAAATATCGCAAACCAGTTTTTCACCCGCTTACCTATCTCGAAATTTATTCGAAAGTAACTAAGTAGTGGGGATAATGGAATAAGCGTTGCGCTAACATTTATTTTTAATTATTGATGGCAGATACGCAACTTTGGTTTTAATTATCTGTATATTTTTGTGTGTTTGTAGATTCAATTTTTAGCATAACTCTTTTTAATTCAGTTTAATAATTTCGAATTTTTATTCAGTGAAACTCGTGAACTTAGTTATACTTTGAAAAAATGGAATTTCCCTTCAGTTTCCTAAAAGTCTAGAATTTTTGAAATAAAATGTGAGGGCAACCATGCTTCGTTACCCCACATGCGGTGATGGCGAGAGGGGGCGGGGGTTAAAAAGGTGCAGTTGCACAGGGCACCAATGTTTCCTCAGGCCTCGACAAAGAAATTTTTGTATTATTTTTTCTGAGGAAAAAAACTCTAAAAGAATAATTTATTACTCCACAAATTGAGATCAAAACTTGATATTTTTTTTTTTTAAGTAAAAAATTCCTGTAACCAAAAAAAAGAACAGGGACAGATTTTTTTGAATACCTTAAAAATTTTGAAAGATTTTTTCTCCAAACAATTTTATTTAAAATTATTTACACGTATTCTTTTTGTGAATTTTTTCTCAAAAAAAGTAAGTAGGATTCTTTTTAAAAAGGTGAGGGATTTTTTTTCATTAAAAATAAATAATTTAAAAAAATTTCAGATTTTTCCCGCAAAATTGTAAAATTTTACTGTAGGGATTTCGATCTTAACAAGGATAAAACGAAAAATATTTGTTTTTTACCTAGTTACCTACAAAAAAAAAAAATCGAAAAAGTTGAAAATCATGATATTTTCCCCTCTAAATTTAAGAATATTTTTCCTGAAAAAAAACTGATTTCTTCAGAGTAAGAATCAAGAGATTTCATATCTAGGTACTTCAAAAAATTTAGTGATTTTTATTTCCTGGCAAAATTGAAAGATGTTTTTCTTCAACGAAATAAATAAGTTTTAATTCTTTTCAAAAATCTGAGAAAATGTTTACTCTAAAAACATTTATATTATTAATTTTTTTTCAAACAAGTGAAAGATTTCTCCAATAAAGTTGAAAGATTTTTTACTTCCCCCCACCTCCAAAAAAAATGAAAAATTTTCTACTTCGAAAAAATAATTTATATTTTTTTATAAAAATACCTATACCTAATCCAATTTTTTAAGAGAAAATTGAAATACATTTTCTGTATTATTATAAGTATAAAAATAGGAATTTTCTAATGTTTGGAAATTGGATCAATTTCTAATATTCAGTTTAATTTTTTAAAATTGTTAAAATTTTATAAGAATTGGAATTTTTGTAATTCTGGAATTTCAAATATCTCCAGAAAGATCCTAAAGTTGAATCAATTTTCCTAATTTGTCAAATTTCACTAAAATTGCAATCTCTTCAACTTTTGGAGTTATTCCGTAAACTTTTAGTAGGTAAAGCACTTCTCCCAGTTAATTAAAAAACAAAATTAACCATAAACTTTTGACCAAGTTGAAAAAAAAAGAATTCAAAAGATCGTTTCCTAATTGAAAATTTGCTTTTGCTTTTATCGGCATTGGTACCAAATGCTAAACGCAAAAACTCTCATGAAAACTTTACTCCAAATACGAGCTCAGCATTTCTTTTTAATGATGCCATTGTAACCGTTAAGCTTTTATCGATACAAGCTAATTAGCTATAGGTACCACTACCTACAAAATGAAACTTCATTAAATACCTTATTCACGAAGTTGATTTTGTTAAACAAATCTCAAATGCTTATTTGGGCGATTGTCGTTGGTTTTTATTTCTCAAATGAAATTTCATTTCTCAGTCGTTTATTAGTTTCTTACTGTGGAGTACCCAGGGTAAAAATCCACCACTTTGGACCATCTTAAAATGAGAAAACAAAATCATTTTTGAAAAATGTTCTATATTTTGCAAATTTTCAACAATTTTTTTTTGAATCGTTCGATTTTTTTTGAATTTCGATACAGAATATTGTTTCAAATTTTCGGAAAATTGTTTGGAAATTTTCTAAATAAGAATTAAAATGAAAGTCGTAACTGAGCAAAAACTAAAAGATTTTTCCAAGTCTTTTCAAAATAATATATACCGAAAAAAATTTTAGTCATTTTTTTTCTTCAAAAATGTGCCTCAGGAAAATAGTTTAATTAATTTTTATGAGTTAGAAAAAAATTGAAACATTCGCTGGAAAAAATGAGAAAAAAAAAAATGAAACAAATAAGCCTAAAAAAGAAATACCCGAGTAATTTTTTTTTCGAAATATTTAATTTTTATAAATTGGATGCATTTAAGCCCAGTGTTGGTACCAAGCAGATGCGATATTTCATTTTTTTGTTATTCGAAAATTTCAGTTTTTATTCAACGATATGCAACTTTTCACTCCCCTCCCCCCCCCCCCCCCTACAAAAGGCTGAAAGTGGTATTCAATTTCAAGCCCATGGTCTTGAGAGGTGTAGAAACTCGAATAATTTTACTTTTTAGCAGGTTAACTCCCCCAGGTGGATAGCACTACACAAAAGTGCAAAAATGACCTCACTTTAAGCACCCATAGCTCAATCTCCCTCTGAGTTAGGAGTCAAAAATTTTCTAGTTGTTCATTTTTTCCAATTTTTTATACTTATTTTAAATATACCAGGATTACGATGTCCTATATAATTTCATTTTTTTACAAAATGTCAAGAAGTCAAGATCCGGATCCGGCTCTCTGAACATGATTATTTTTGTGTAAAATCAACTCCTTAAAAATCATTTTCTTCAAAAAATTATTTTGCGCGGTGGCACAGAGCCCTTTTTTTGAGACAGAAAACAAAAAACAAAAAAATCAAAAAATTGGAATCGAATTTTTTTCAAATATTTTCAACGAAAGTATGCTTTTTTTTTAAAGATCCATTCCTTTTTTTTAAGGTCTACCTCCTTTCAAAAAAATGTCTTCACCTCTGCACCTAAGGAAACAATTGAAAAGGTAGGTAACCTTCTAAAAGTTATGAATTTTTCCCTCCAAAAAAAAAAAATATATATATATACATATATATATAGGAATAGATGGATACCTATTTTTACTCCAAAAAATTAAAGGTTTTTTCTTCAAAAATTTTGCTCAAAATTAAAAATTAGAGGAGTGAGAGAGGTAGGATCAATATTGAGAAAAAATCAAATAAAAGTTGTAGATTAAGATAGGTACTAAAAATATTTTTTTTAATAAAAATTTCGATTGGATCCCTCTCTCTCCTCATGCCTTACGAGTGTGATTAATTACCGACGAGTGAAGGTTGTTTAAGTTTTTCTGTATTTGTTTTGCGGTTGCCCGAAATCTATCCATCATTCTTAGAAATGCCCCCCTCTCTTTGCTTGAGGCCGTAATTGAAAAAAAATTTCAAAAAAATTGTGTATTTAGATCTCGGAAATAATTTTGATTATTATACCTATAATTTTTGAAATTTTTCCCCATTACCACACAAATAAGATTAAAAAAATACCTATGCACTTGAAATTTTTTTTTATTACAAAAAAATAATTATTTGTTTTTTAGCAAGCATCAAACTTGTTTTTTTTCAGTTTTATGAAAAAATATCATTAAAAAATTTTGTGAAGAAAAAATTGTGCCACGATAATTTTGAAATGAATACTCAAGTTGAATTCTGAAAAAAAATTAATATGTCCCCTCCACATAGATAAATCATATTTTCGTGTGAAATCTAATAAATTCGCTGAAAAATGTTTCGAAAAAATTTGTTTTGTGAGAAAAAATCTAAAATGAATTTTCTTGTCCAGAAAATCGTTTTTTTTTTTTGTTTTTTGGTAAAAATCCCTTCAGGAGTAAGTGATTTTTAAATTCTCGAAAAATTGCCAGTCCACTAATTGAACACTTTCTTTGAAAAAAAAGTGCGAGTAAAGCGAAAATAATTGAAAATTATACATACTAAGTACATTTTTTTTAGAAGGGTGGGACACCTTGAGTGAATTTAATACGATTTTTTTTTTAATTTCTGAAAAAGTTATAGTTGTATCACCAGTAGATTTGAAAATGAGTACATTTGCACAGAAAATTGAAAAAAACTCATGAATAGGTAGTTCTAGGAAAAAAAACAACGTGAAAAAAATGTTAGAAATTCTTTTATGATGAAAAAAATTTTTTGCATAAAATTTTTCAAGAGCTGTTTTTTAAATCTCAAAAATAATTGAATGACCGTTTGGAAAATTTTTTGCCAATTTTTGAAAGAAAAAAATTATATAAAAGGTGATTTATGATTTTAAAAAAAATGAAAATAATCATCCTTTATACTAATCATGTAGTTACAAAAAAATTCTATTTGAAAAAATCATGTCGGAAAATTTCAACAATTTGTTCGAAAAAATTACCTACCTAATAAATCCGATATCCAGTAAAGAAAAAAAATCAAAAAAATGAGAAGAAAGTTCTCTTGAAAAATTCTAAAGAATTATTTTTTTAAATGAAAAAGTCGTTTTTGGCTATTTTGATGAAATTCCTCATGGAGTAAGTATTTTTTTTAATTCTTACGTCGCAGATTTTTTTCTTCATTAATTTTTTCATCAACTGGTTTTTTCTTTTTAAAATCAAATTTTCATCAAATGTTTCATCATTCAATTTTTAATTTTTAATTTTTTACAATTTGTGTTTTACTTTGGACATTACGTTCGTGAATAAGTAATATTTTTCAATTATTTTAGAAACGTTTTTTCTCAATTTTTTTCTCAGTTCGCGGATGATATTTCTGACAAGTCAGGACAGACTGGCTGCGCTTTGAAGGACGCTCGCCCATTGAATCATTCATCAAGTCAAAATTTCTTTCGCAGAATAAGTACTACTGGATGTAAAAGTCAAAGTAAATTAAAATTACCTAAATAAAAGTAGGAAAAAATATGAAAAATATTTTCAAAATAGTAGGTAGGTAGCTATCCAATTTAGAAAATAAAAACAAAAAAATGAAAATGAGAGAAAAAAGAAAATGAAAAATTTAAATTTGAAAAAAAAAATGGAAATCAAAAAATAATCAAAAATTCAAATACTAAGGTACATTGAAATCAACTTGAATAAGTTGAGAAATAATCGAAATAAAATAAAATTTCGACTTAAAAAAATATATTTCTTAGAAAATTGGGAATTTGTGAGAGGAAATTACATAATAAAAAATTGGAAAAATTATGATTCATAATCAAATAAAAGAACAAAATGAAAAAAATGAAAATAGAAAACACTACTTACTTATGCAGTGAAAAACGAAAGAATTATAAAAACTAAAAATAATTGAAAATATTAAAAAAAAACTCAAATTTTCAAAGTGAGAAAAAAAATACTGATTGGAAAAAATTAGAAAAATTAAAAATTAAAAATAAAAAAAAAATCAGAAATCCAACTTGAAAAATTATTAAGACTTGGAAAATCGAATATAAAATTTAAAACGTGGACAAAAAACGTAGAAGACTGAAAATTGAAGAAAATAGAACAAAACATGAGAAAAAATGAAAATTGAAAAAGGAGTAAAAATTATAGAAAAACAGTAAAATTTTAAAAGAAAAAATTACCAGAAACGAACGTTGAAAAATATTTGAAATGAAACAAAAACATGAAATAAAAAATATGAAAAATTTGAAGAAATCACATATATTTACCTATTCATTGTGAAAAAAATTATAAATGACTAAAAATTTGAAGAAAAAAAATCACTGAAAAAATTTAAAAAATTAGAATGACTAGCAAAATGAATTGCTTGAATTAAAATAGAGAAAACTTCAAATTTCAAGAATTAAAAGAAAATACTTATGCCTACATAAATGAAAAAAGGGGAAAAATAATTAAAAATTTATATGATTTAAAATTACCTTGAATATGGCCGAAAATTTAAAAATAATTGAAATTACAAAAAAACGGATAAATCGAATAATTGAAAAGGTTTGAAAATTGAGAAATAAAATACCTAAGCATCAACTGAAAAAAAAATTAAATAAAATTAAAAATAGATATTTCAAAATTTGAAAAAAAATTGCTTGAAAAAATCTACAATTAGAAGAAATGAATTAAATGAAAAATTGAACAAAATAATAAAAATTGGGAAATCGAAAGAATTATTGGTATACTTAGTTTAAATCTTGAAAACTTGAAAAGATTCATATTATTTAAAAAATGAAAATTGTCAAATTGTATAAAAATTAGAGACAAATTCAAATAAAAAAATTGAACATCGAACAAATAATCATATGTATACTCAGGCAGACTAGAAATTGAAAAAAAAAAGTAAAAAACTTTTCCACAGAAATTTTAAAAATATATGTAGGTATATCTTCACATAAGAAAATTTTAAAACATCTTTTCTACAAAAAAAAATAAAAAGATTTTTTGATATTTTTCATTTCAAAAAATCTTGAAATTTCTTCCTCCGAAAAAATTTCTACCCTTGAAGATCTGAGATTTCTTTATTAAAAAAAAAAAAAAAAAAACGAGTATTTTTTTATTCTAAAACAACTTTAAATAATTTTTGAACCAAAAAATTCGTTTTTAATTTTTTTTAATATAATTATTCCAAAAAATGAAATTTTTTTCTCCAAAAAACGGAAAACCTCCCTCCAAAAAAAATTGAGATTTTATACTCTAGTAAGTAGAGTTCGAAAAGTATTTTCACTTCAAAATAATTCAATAATTCCAAAACGATAAAATTCGGATTTTTAAAAACAAAAATGAAAATTGGAACAAAAAGTTTTGATTTAAAAAAAAATTGAAAATATCAAATAATTACAGAAAAAAAATTGAGCAATGTTTAAACAAAAGCGCCAAATCCAAACAGAGCCATTTTCACTTCGACGTCATCAAGAAAAAATTCCGGAGATATGATCTAAAAAGGCACAACTTTTGCAGAACTTTTAAAAAACCCAAGACCAAGAGTTTAGAGACAGCCAAGACACATGCTGGAGGGCAAAATATTGCTCAAAATCTGATCAAAATTTCGTTCATTTCCTGAGTGAGGCGGATATACTCCTCACATCCTCACACCACCTCCTAGCTTATTTGAACAGGCCAAGCACGCGACATTTGCATTCGGCACGTAATTTTGGCGGAAGGGAAGATCATTCCTCAAACATACGCCGATCTAATTTAATCATTTATTCAGCTCAAACCGTAAAAATTATCTCGATCGGTGTAAACCGCGAAACCTTCCAGGTGAAAGTACATACATACCTCTCTATACGTATACGTATGCTTCGCAGCTTTCCGGTACACCGTGTGGGTATTAATTGACGAATACGAAAGACGCCTAATTTATTTATTTACTTCTTCGGTCTTTAAGAATATAGGTATTTTATGTAACGCGTTCGTCGCTCGTCCGCACCTCGTACACACATTACATTACGTATTCCAGCTATTCAATTGTCTACTGTTGCTACCGTTCTTGGTCTTGGTGCCCACGATAGGCCAAGACGACCAGACGAGTACGCTATGTACGTGACCATCGTGTAATAAGCCTCTCATGTCAGCCACATGTCCGACGTATCCTAAAAATGGTAGGTGTCGATGATGGACGTTTTTCATCATCAATCCCATACAGAAATTTGGACTCGAGTTTATAGAAAAGGCTCACTCTATTCTTCACCATCAATGTAGATACGAATAGAAATGGGAATCCTGAATTGAATACATGGCCTTATACGGCGGATCTATAAGTAATTCGAGTCAACTAACCACGTGGGGGTGGTGATGGTGAGAGAATGAATCAAATAATATGGAAAAATGGAGCCACATTTGACCTAGTAAAATTAGACCAAAAAATAAAAACAGAGCAAATTGGATTTTGGGTGAGGGAAGATTTTTTTTCAATTTTGAAATCTTCCTTCAGTGTCCTAAATATACATCAAAAAGTCCTCGAAACTCATCCTTCGGGAAGTCCTCCAAATTTGAACTCATAAAGAGACCCTCTTATTGTTTTTCGCTCGTAACTCCTCAAATATGACTTTGATCAAAAAGATGATCATGACTAAAATCAAAGTATATAAGATTTGCAACAAAAAAGGCCATATTCATTTTTTCGAGAAGTGAACGGGTAGCGCAAAAAAACCCTTCAACTATACAGGGTGGAAAAAATGACGATTTTGTTCCTATACAATTTCGAAAAGATAATATAATTGGTAAAAAATTTTCAAAAAATTATTTTAAAAAATCAAGTCAGTTAGGCGAGGGCTGAAAAAAAATTCAACAAATTTTTACATCAACAACGGAAAAAAATCCTCAATTTTTTTTCAAAAAAAATAAATATCTATGTAAATAAATAAAAAATATAATTCCTCAATTTTTTTTTTCAAAAAAAAAATGAATAAAAAATAAAATATCAAGTCTCGAAAAACCCCTTACATTTAATCACCTTGCTAACTAATGTTTCTGAATTTCACCCTCTCGATCATATCTCCGGATTTCGAAGTGATCCTGATTTCTAAACCTAGCATTACTACAAAATATGTTTACAAAAAAAAAAAAAAAAAAAAATCATACGAAGTACTTACCAAATTAACGAACGTCCTTTTCATCTGGCACATGTTGCACAGCCAACTTTAACAATACGAATGTACGCAGTAAAAAGCACTATTATCTGCACTTGGAAAACGACGATCGACAAAAAAAATATATACAATACACAAAAACCGGTAGCTTCGCAGCGAACTAGGTACTCTCGACTGTGATATGATTTCTCGCGGCCTCGTTGCGCTCATGCGTAATCATCAACAATGCAGTTCGGGCGTCTTATTAATGTATACGTATGTTACTCTATATTAAATTATATACCATCTACGCCACGGTAATCGGCATACCTCCGTACTTTGCCGGCCCGGCCCGGCCGATACGATCTTTACATAACACGTGCTGCGTCGGCCGGGTTACCTATACCAATTGGCCAGTCCCTCCCGCACCTGTGCATACGGTCTGCGGGCACGTTCGTCCGCGTACAGGGTAATTAATAAACACCTCGAGTGCTACATAAGTGTTCATTTTCCTATTAACACCACATACATTACGTACGTAGACGTACGTAGCGTCTCGTCGCTGTTATCGCTTTAGTAGGCAAGGTACAGGTAGGTAAATCGACCTTTTTTTTTTTTTTGTACGACAGGTGCCTAAGATATTATGGTCCTTCGGAAAGGAAAAAATTTCCGCAACCTTAATTTAACCACGAATACATTATCGAACCACTTACATGCACAATTACCTTGATAATTTGATAATTATCAAGCCTCACAAATTCGTAGACTGAGACTGAGACTGAGCTCAGAAGTCGATACTCAATTCGAATTTCATCAAAAGTCTCACCAAAATAAAGGATTGCATAAAAAAAGGACCATAGCCGACGGATCATCATTTTCTCAAGTGGTGCTAACATTCTGAGTCGGGGGAGGGGTGAAAAATGCTGTATTTTTTCACAAAAAAACAAGACTTCATAATTATACACCATACCGATCGGCTAATTTTTTATCACCCAATTTCTCTTCGTTTCAAATTTTCTAGAAAATTTTGAGAAATCATTTTTTTATTTTAAAAAATATAGAGTATAAATGTACAAATATATTAGGTATTGAAAAAATGTGGGAAAAATCATATTTTTTTTAATGAAAAATTTTTCATTCATTTAAAAAAAATTGAGGACATAAAAATTTAATTTCAAAAAATTAAAAAAAATTTCATCCTAAAAAATTGAGAAATCTTACCTAGCTATTTCATTCTAAAAAATCAACAAAAAAAATGTAATTTTAAAAAATGAAAAAAATTTCTTTCTAAAAATTTTTTAAAAAGTCAATTCTAAAAAATTGAAAAAAAAATTCATTCTAAAAAATTAAAAATAAATTTTATTCTAAAAATTTAAAAAAAAAATTAAAAATTGCAAAATTTCCATTTTGAAAAATTAAAAAAAATTTCATTTTAGAAAATTAAAAAAATATCATTCTAAAAAATTGGAAAAAAATTTCATTCTAAAAAATTGAAAAAAATCAGTCTAAAAAATTTTAAAAAAAATTAAAAATTGCAAAAATTTCCATTTAAAAAAAATCATTCTAAAAAATTGGAAAAAATTTTCATTCTAAAAATTAAAAAAATTGCATTCTAAAAATTTTTAAAAACAGCGTTATAAAAAAAATGTATTCTAAAAAATTTAAAAAAGGTCCCAAATGTCAAAAAATATAATTTTTTTATAATTCTAATAAAATTAATTGAAACTTATTTTTCCATTTTTTTTTATAAATCACCCGTGTAGCAATTGTCGACATCGACATTTATGTCGACAAAATTCAGACACATTTTTTTCTCGGTTAACGATGAATTAAAAATGATATTTGAGATTTAAAGTAATGTTCTATGTTAAACATAACTGTTCAATCAAAATTTTTGAATTTTTCTGAGTATTTTCCTATAATTTAGAAAACGTTGTTTTTCTACATAGACAAGTCGATGTAAAAATCGATACTCGATAAACGCATCGACATTTATGTCGACAATTTCTGCCAATTGAATTTACAAACTTTATATCTAAAAAGAACTAAAAACAATTAATAGGAACATTTTAAGCTCAGGAATAAATAATTTTTGAAAGAATCATAAAATTTTCTCATTTTTAAAAAGTTTTGAATAATACAACCACTTGTCGAGTTATTGTCGACATAATTGTCGATGGTCGAATAATGCATCGACTTCACTGTCGGCAGTGTCGACCAGAGGAATTTTAGGTCGAGATAGTGTCGATGTGATTGTCGAGGGTCGAATAATGCATCGACTTAACTGTCGACAGTGTTGACCAGAGGAATTTTAAGTCGAGTTAATTCCGATTTAATTGTCGAGGGTCGAATAATGCATCGACTTGACTGTCGACGTCTTGAGGGTGTTTGTGATACTCGCAGATAAAGTGTGTTGTGAATTAGTACATAAGGCTCTAAGAATCATCTCTATGTTAGTTGGACACACGCATGTGTCCAGCTACAAAGGTGACCGCAATGCCACATATTTGACAAAAAATGTCGAAATGTTGGCTTGAACACTATTTTTGGTTTAATTTTAATATATACTTATATTGAATATTTGAACTTAGTATATTTTTCAAAATCTCACCATTGCAAATGTCGATGTGGATGTCGATATAAATGTCGACACATCGAAATCGGTCACATTTCGATCATGCATGTCGACACGATTTTGGATGGTTTGTCGAGCTTATTATCGACATGTTTGTCGACCGTCCAAATATGGCTCGACATGTCGACGGTCGACAAATGTGTCGATAATAACCTCGACAAACCATCCAAAATCGTGTCGACATGTACGATCGAAAAGTGACCGATTTCGATGTGTCGACATTTATATCGAAATTAGCATCGACGTTGCTACACGGGCAGGTGTCAAAAAATTCAACACTTTTATCACTCACTTTTTTATTAATTTTAAGTTATTTTTTTTTTTACCTAATTTGTTCAGTCATTTTTATAAAAATTTTGCAGTAGATATGAAGTTTTTTTTGAAAAAAAGAAACGAATAATCGATTACATATACGACTTCTCACAATATCCGATCTTTTTTCGCCCCAATTAATTTGGATAATCAAGGTTCCTCTGTACATATATGAGATAATTTTTTTTTTCAATTTAAAATTTTAAAAAATGTATTAATTTGAATTCGAAGTCTCGAGTACTCAGTGCAAAAATAACATTATTTAAAATGAAAATCACAATTAGGTGTTGCGATTAGTAAATTGTAAAAAAAATTAATTAATTAATGAACCAAACTTCGAAATAAAATTTAAAAATACTATTTCAATGAAAATTTGGAAAAAAATTAATGAAAAAACTTGAAATTAAATTTAACAAATTAAAATCTTAATAAATGGATTTTTTTTAAATTGAAAAAAAAAATTCAAAATGAGTGAGTTTTTTAATGGAATATTGAAGAAGAAAAATTCTGAAATGGGAACAAAAATTAAATTGAATTAGGTTGAAAATTTAAAATATAATAATAATGAAGTGGATAAAAAGAAATCAAGAAATCAAGAATCCAAAAAAGTGTAAGTTTTTCTGAAAAATTGTTAGCCTATTCTTAGTTTACAAAATAATCATTTGAAAATTCAGCTAAAATCTAAAAAAAAAAAAAAAATAGCTAAGTACAATTTTTTTTACATTTTCAATTTTTGAAAAAAAATATATTATATTATTCAGAATATTAATTTTCAACATCGAAGCCCCCCTGTTTGCAAATTCTGCAAATTGCAATTTACAAAAAAAAATAATAATAAAAATAAAACGAGAGATGAAAAAAAGTTTTGAACTTCAATTTGGTAATTGGTATCATTTTTTAGGTTGAGGAGTTGAAGCTCAATTCTTTTTTACGGTAGTTTGCCCAGCCCTGACCACAGTTAAATTAGACTCCACCCTTTTCTCTATTGTATTTCAAAAAAGAGGCGGAGCTTTAAAAATAATTATTCAATTATTCCCCCTCTATGCCACAGTTTCCCTCCAGACTCCGTCTTTTTAGCACTACAAGAGCTGGAAAAGGCGGAGCCTCGCGTCAGTGATGTAAAAACAGATACGAAAAATGTGCTATTTATAAAATTGAGAAAGCGTTTTTCAAATATGGCATTTACCCTAAACTGCAGACGATTTTGTCGCGCAATAAATACATATGTATTTAAAAATGCGAATCAACGCAACCGAATGATGACTTGTTTACACCAATTCTGCAATGCGTAAATTATCCGATTATTTTTGTTTCGAAATGTTTTATAAATACCGAGTTGAATATTTCCAAATCAACCTGCGTGTTTATTCATAACAACATTGTGTATTTTTCGCCCGGAAAAAAAGTGAAGAAAACGCAATTCAAAGAAGTTGCCAAGTCGTATTTTATCAACAGTGTAAGTAGATACATGTTCTTTTATGTTGCGCTGAAATTGAAAAATAAAAGTAGGTAATCGCGCACTTTCTTTTTCGTTCGATTCCAATAACGTAATTTCAAGTGAAACTTTTCTGTTATTCTTGTAAGTAAAAAGGTGAAACATTCTAAGCTGCGAGAATAAAAATTCGCTCAAGTTCCTTTCCACCATCACACACTCGGTTCACACCCAGTCAAAATGATCGTGAAAATCGCATCGCTGATAATTTTACACCATGTTATGGCCGTTTTTGGTAAACCGACGCCCGACAATTCGGATTTTATGACGAACGATATTTCAGCAGAATTGGAATTCGGAGAAAAAAACAATCTCGGTGACCAGAGCAGTTTGACCGAAGACATCGAAAACTACCTGCAATTATTGTTAAATACAAACGATAGTAATTTAGATTATCAAATGCAAAATGATTCATTATGGTCGAACAGCAGCGTGGAGATGTTCCCTTTGGATCAGTTTGTTGAACAACACATTCCTGATTTGGATTCGGTTCCGGTGGTCCAGACTGTTATAGTATTCGATGGGCAACAGCAGGATCAAGAAAGTGGGGGTTGGATTCCGTTCGAGATGATTTTCGTTATTACGATGATGATACTTTTAATAGCTTTATTGTATAAAGGATGTAATTAGGAACAATTATTAGCTGGGTCTATTGGTTTTATTAAATAATATGTAAAATATTGTGGTTAAAATTAATTAAGTGAGCATTTATAGTAAAAATTTTATCTATCAATATTGATTCATGTTTGTTTTTTGGTTTTTTTTTGGAGTGCAAATTTTCTATAATTCAATAATTTTAATAAATTATTAATGTTAAATAACATTTGAAGAAAAAAAAGAAATACTTTCGTGCGAAGATATTCTGAATTGAAACACCCTGCATAATATCTATACTCATCCAGTCATCCTAATGCTAAATATCTGTCAATCGAGTGTGCTTGAAAAAATATAAGATATCAACAATATTAAGTTTGATAGACAACAATCATCAGGCAGGCACGCACAATGTATCATAAATATCAATTTAATAAACGGGTCATTCTCAAAATACGCCGAACATTCGCTAGTAATTTTTTGGATTTTTCATCATGCAGTAAATAATTTTTTTTTTTTTTGAAAAAATATTGTATGATGTAGGAGACAACATCTGTGTAGTTGGACAAGCAGGAAACCCCACACAGGGGGAGAGGGGGCGACTTTTGACCACGACGGTGGACATTATAGTGAAAATTCCATTATATTCCCCCCCCCCCCCACCTAGAAAAATCCAAAACTTGTAAAACACAAAGGGGAACAAAATAAAAATGTCAAGAAATTCCAATTATTCAATAAAGTTTCAAAGAACGTCTGCATTAGACTTTTTTTTCATTTTTAAGTTGTGGTGTCTATTGTTTTGAAATTAAACCAGCATTTTTGGGCAAAGAAAGGGTCATACAAAAAAAAACTGGTTAAAATCAACATTTAGATCACATTTAGAATGATGGAAGACTGTAGTGAGCAATGCATCAATAGCTGTCTTTAATTTTGGGAAAAAAAATTTTACGCCACTACGGTGGACAAATATAGTGAAATTTTTTTTTAGAAATTTTCAAATTGTGAGAAATGGATCTGTTCATAGAAAAAACTCCATATCACCTTCCAATCAGGTCCACTTACTTGTTTCAACACCGCTTAGTTGAAAATAAAACATTCACTCCCGGTCTCAAAATTGGGAACCATTACGAAGATATGATAGCTGGCCAAATATAGGTTTTTAAAAGATTTTCCGGTTTCTCAGCTGTCGCATTACTCAAGGATATGAAAATTGCACTGAATATTAATTTTAGGATGGTGAGGTGTCGGTATGACCGATTGTCGCATTTGAAAGTATTCAATTACCATCCCCTCCATCACGTTACAAAATGCCACTACGAAGACAGGAATAACTTGGTTACAAACTTTGAGCTGTTCTGGATGTACCAAAATGATCTTGAAAATGCGTTTGAAATGCTCTAATGTTTAATACGCACCTCTGTGTGTTGTATTAGCGTGATAATTGAAACAACAAATTAAAATAAGATGAGAGAAATATGAGTTGCAATGTGGAAGTTGAGGTGGTAACAAGCCACTACGGTGGACAATTTACTACTTTTTAATTTTTAGGGCGATGAGTATGTGATTCAAAATTTCTTTTTAATATGGATTGTTATAGCCCAGAGTGTACTCTATCCATACATAACAAGAAATTCATTCTAGCATTAATACTTCGTGAGAGATTGAGTGTAACCTGAATATTCGGCGTATTTTGAGAATGACCCAAACATATAATTTCTAATTTATCAAATAACACAATGTAAATATTGAAACATTTCTTGCAGTTAATGAACATGAGAGAGAAAAGACTGTAGTTGATTTGAAAAAATAAAAATGAGTGATTGAATTCAGCCGTTAGACCTATCACTCCGCCCCCTTGTTCAGCTAAAACAGATCTGAGACACGATTTTTGGATATTTTTTATTCCAAAAAATCCTGAAATGTCTTCCTTCGAAAACATTTCTACTCTAGAAGATTTGAGATTTCTCTACTTAAAAAAAATTGAGTATTTTTTTTATTCCAAAAAATGTAATTTTTTCTTCAAAAAACAGAGACCCTTTTTTCAAAAAATTAAAATACATAGGTACCCATTTTATTTTCTAGAAAATTGAAAAAAATTCCAAAAAATTAAGATTTTATACTCTAGAGTTCAAAAAAATATTTTTACGTTAGAAAAATTCAATTCCAAAACGATAAAATTCAGATTTTTGATTTTAAAAAGATAAGAATTTTTTCGCAAAAGTTTGAAAAATATTTTTGCTTCAAATAAAAAATTGAGATTTTTTTTTAATGCTTTGTACAGCAACTATCTAAGACTAGTGGCGTGAAAGTGTTTCTTAATATTCCAAAACAATTTTCAAAATTGTTTGTACCAAAATTTTTTTTTTTTTTTCACGTAGCTAAGTATTTTTTTTCATTCCAAGAAATGGGGATTTTCCCCAAGAAATTGAGATTTCCATCCCCTCGAAAAACAAAAAAATCTTCAAGAAAATAATTAATTTTCGTTTTCAGAAAAACTACAATACTTATTTTATTTATTTTTTTTCAAAGTAAATTTGTAATTTTGCCCGGGTAATATGAGTAAAACTCATGACTTTTCATGACCTAGTGATTTTTTTGAAAAATTCATGAATTTTTCATGATTTTCATGACCCTTAGACACCCTGTAAATTTTTTGTACCAAAAAAATCTTCTAAACATTTTTTTTTTTTTTTTAAACTGAGAATTGTTTCATTTGGTCGATTTTTTTAAAAATCAAGAGACAATATTTCAATCTTTAGTTGGTGAATTCTTTCAGGAAAATTTTGAATGTGTACCAAAAATATTTTCAAAAAAAAATTTTGAAAGCATTTATCGCATAGAATGAAGGTACAATTTCTTGATTCTTTTTTATAGAATTTTCCTCTTTATCCGACTTGTCACAACAATCATCACACATTGTTTGCCATTCGAACTCGAACGTTAAATAGCTGAGAAATAATTCAAAATGCTAACAAAACGGTGACAGCATTCGATCAAGCAAAGAAATATTTGACAATCGAAAAAAATAATTAAACGGAACACATTCGACTTCGATGAAACTGACACATTTGTTTTGTTTTCTTACCCTCGATTCAATCCTACTTGAACGTAGTTCTACTCGTAAAATACCCGAAGGCAAAAACGCAGTTTCCTGCGCAAAATTACTTTTCTATTGAACTTTTGATCGTAGAATTTTTCGTTTGCAATGAATCACCGCGTATTGTTTGGAACTGAAAATCGTAAATCTCGACTTGATGCTGCAAATCCAAGCAAACGATCAACTTCAGTACGTATTACCTATACTCTTTTTCGCTTCAGGCATTTTGTTAATATGGAAATCACGTTTGAAAAATATTCCTGCGCAGGATTCATCTTCGATAAAGATTTCTTACATCCTGAAAATACTCTACCTTCCAGCTGGTATATTCGTTTACGAGGCCATCAAACCGTATTCGTTCGCGTACCTGACCGTCCTGTACATTCTATTCATTTGCAATACTCTCGGTGCGATAGTGACCATCGACGATGAGAAAGCCCTGCCGCTGGAAACCCTCTACTTTACGGCATCTGGTTGCATCGTGATCATCTGGTTGTTAATCGGACGCTACCACGAGGACTACCTTTGGAAGCTGTACGAGCAAGTGGAAGAACACCAGAAATCTGCGGAATTCGTCGACTTGGCCGATCGCATCATACGAAACCGAATCAAGCACATTTTAGGGACCATTTTTGCGCTGATATGTTTAATCATAGCCGCACCTTTGTACGCGGTGCTGTTCACCGAAGCTCAAACCGACGACTTTATCGTACTTATTTATCCGATGTGGTTTCCTTGGAAGAGGAATACCATGCAGAAGTACATCTGCTCTCTGATTTTACAATATTTGTCCATTTTGTACGCTTACTATTTGCTCGCCTTCGTGGTAGGATCGTTCGTATGCGCTACTTTATTCCTTCATATACGTTACTCGATGCTCGAATGTAAAATCAACACGATGGAGAATTGCGTCATCGAGCATATTTCTGGGACTGCACGATTCAAGCAGACCAATCTCGTCGATCAGTTTCACCGAGAAATGAGTCGAAAATTCGTCGAAATAATCAAAGATCATCAAGATTTGATCGGGTAAGTCCTCGCAATGCAGCTTTGAACTTTCCTCTGCAAACTCGACCCTTTTCGAAAGTTTTTGTTCGCAGATTCACCAAACGAACCGTGTACTGTTTCACCTTACTAGCTTCGATTTTGGTCATATATGCCACTAACGCCGCAATTTTGCTCATAACTCTTTTCTTAAAGGTAGGTTTTTGTATTGAGTGTTTAATGTATCGTCTTTTCAGGGTTTCAATCGAGATAAAAGTATTTTTATTTTATTTTAACTGATGTTGTAGGGTAATATTGGAATGCTATTGAAAGTGAAACTAGCATCCACCTCTGTAGTGGCGATGATTTCTCTGGTGGTTTGTTGTTTTTGTGGAGAGCTTTTAATAAATTTCGTGAGTACTATATTTTCATCTTTAAACAACCTTAATAGTTAGGTAACATTTTCCCACGAAATACGTTTTTTTGAAAGAAAAAAAAAATTCCCAGAAGTTTTACTGAACATAAATATAATTTTTTTTAAATATAGCATCGGAGATGATTTAAAAAAAAATTGTTACACATTTTCTTAGGTTTTCGAAAAATGGAAAAATCATTTCGCAATATTTAAGGGGGGGGGGGCTTGTTTTGGAACATTTTTTGTTAAATGCATAGCGTTGATTAGCGGAATTTTCTAAGACCTTTGCATGACGTCATTTTGATTTTTCACCTATGAAGTTTTGAAGAAAAATTGGAAACTAATTTCAAATTGTTTCTTTTTACAAAAAAAATTAATTTTTGATTTTTGAAAAATAAAATGCATAGAGTTCTCAAAAAAAGAAAATTATTTTCATATTGCATTTTAATTGTGTCATTTTGTAGAAAATGTTGGTAGATTTTTTGGAAAATTACAAATTTCAAGGTCAAAATTGGAGAAAAACGCGATTTTTACTTCAGGTTCCGTTTCTAGGAAAACTATGCAACCCACAAAACTTTTTCTTAGAATCTTTTTTATTCAGTAGAGTCTTGTCTATAATTTAACGAGAGGATTTTGCAAAATTTTAATTTGTCAACTATTTCTTTCGAGTCGACTGGAATACTTCCGAGGAAAAACTATGAGAGGGTTTCATAAAATAGGAGAGAAAGTACGAGTTTTGCAAAATCCTCTCGTTAAATTATAGACAAGACTCTACTGAATAAAAAAGATTCTGAGAAAAAGTTTTGTGGGTTGCATAGTTTTCCTAGAAACGGGACCTAAAGTAAAAATCGCGTTTTTCTCCAATTTTGATTTTGAAATTTGTAATTTTCCAAAAAATCTATCAACATTTTCTACAAAATGACACAATCAAAATGCAATATGAAAATAATTTCCTTTTTTTGAGAACTCTATGCATTTTATTTTTCAAAAATTAAAAATTAATTTTTTTTGTAAAAAGAAACAATTTGAAATTAGTTTCCAATTTTTCTTCAAAACTTCATAGGTGAAAAATCAAAATGACGTCATGCAAAGGTCTTAGAAAATTCCGCTAATCAACGCTATGCATTCAACAAAAAATGTTCCAAAACAAGCCCCCCCCCCCCCCTTAAAGATTTCGATCAAAGAAATTCATCCACAGAATTCTAAACGAGATAATTTTTCATTTTTTAAAAGATGAAACATTAAATAAATTCAAATCTTTCTTTTAAAAAGAAAAACGTATTTTTAAAATAATTTTTTTCTCAAGAAATTTTATTTTAAAAATTTGTTGAGATTTTTTTTCCAACTTCATCAAAACATTCAGCTACATTTTTTTAGAATTTTTGAAAGAGGATAAATTTTTCACACAGAAGTTTTTACAAGATAATTCCAATATTGAAAAAAAAAAAAAAATTTAAATGTTCAGGATATTTTTTGAGATGATATTATTTTTATTTTTCATGAAAACATTTTTTCCTTCAATTTTTTTCCTCTTTAAAATTTGAAAAATCCATTAAGTATGAAGATTTTATGGAAAAATTTTCTGAAAAAAATCGGAATGATAAAAATTTTTGCACAAAATTATTATTACCTACATTATATTATCCTTAATAGGCTATAATTTTTTATTCATTTTCAAAAATCCATTTATTTTTTTCCAAAAATTTCATTAGGTAACCCAAAATAATTTTTTGGGATATTTTTCAATTAGATGCCAACATTTTTTCAATTTTTTTTTTTTTTTTTTTTAAGGAGAAAATTATTTAATTAAGAAAAAATACCTAAGAATTATTTCTACATTAAAAAAAAAAAAAAAAAATCGTTAAAAAAGATTTTTCCTTTCCTCAAGGTTTGCAATGTTTTAAAGAATTTCCTTTCACCATTTTTAATTTTTATTTATTTATTTTTTTAATGACTGGTCAGGAAGATTTAGGTATGGGTACTCATTGTCATTATGAATAAAATTTTCATAAAAACATTTTAATTTTTTAATTATTTTTTTCTGGAAGGTTTTTCCCCAAGTAAATTCATTAAAGTATAAAAATTTTTGATGAAATGTTTTCTTCGATTTTTTAAATATTATTTCATCAATGATTCCATAATGATTCTCTTCGCACTGTCACCCCCTCCCCCCCCCCCCCCTCCAAAAAAAAAGTTTTTTACTGTGGAAATTCTCACGAGGTTTCTTCATTTATTTGCAGAACAAGAAGTTAATGAACGCAATCTACAATAGGCCGTGGTACACGTACACGATCGAATTTCGCAAATTAGTCGTTACGTTTATGATGCAAAATCAGGTGCAATTTGAGATGAGATTATTCGACATGATTCCCCTCTGCATTTCTTACATAGCTCAAGCATTCAAATTACTCTACACTTGTATACAAGTTCTAAGAAGACAGAGTACTTGAGAACTCCAGAAACTCATTGGCAATCGCATAATACACGGGCACTACTGCCTCATCTACCTGTTATTTTCATTTTCGTGGAAAAAAATTATACCTAATTAAGAATTTTTTTTTTGTGAAAATTTGAGAAAATAATTTGAAACATCTCCTTCCAAAAAAATAAATAAATAAATAAAAAATAGAAAGTACGATTTCTTGTGATTTAAAAAAATTTTCGATAAGATTTTTTATGATTATTCATAATTTTTTTTCATCTCAAAAAATATTTTTTCTAATGATTTTTAGTGAGGTCACCCAATTGAGTTACCGCTGGGCCTGAGTATTAAAAATCGGAATTTACATTTGTTTTCAAAAAAATTTGAAGTTCTAGCAAATAGGAATTTACTTTCAAAAAAAAAAAAATCAAAGGATATTTTGTAATAGTTGTTTAGAAAAAGTTTCAACCAAATTCTTGAATCCCTCCCTCTAAAAAAAAAAAAAAAAAAATTATATAAAAATTTTGAACAATTTCTCATCTGTACAGACTTATTTTTTTCTCAAACTTCTGTTATTTTTTTTTACACAACAATTTAACCTAAAATAAAATATTAAAAAAAAAATTTCGACAAAATTTTGTAAAAAAAAAAACAAAAAAGTCTATGACTTCAAGAAAATTTTGAGCAAAAAAAATTTTTAAATTGGTATAAAATTTTAATTCTACATAATTATTTGTAACAAAATTTAAAAAAATTTATAGGTAGGGTATTTCAACAACATTAAAATAAAATTCATGTTCCAAACCATAATTCATTGAAAGTGCATTATCCGAACACAACCAGTGCATCCTTAAAAAAGGCTTAAATTCAGGGAGGGGCTAACAAATGATTAGGACAAATAGGCGGCACTCGGTATAATTGACACCATTACGCTCCGCCCCATCATCGAACTAATAATCAATTAAAGGCGGAGCCGATGACTAATCGCAACACGAAGGCAGGGCCTAATCGTAATACCACCCACTACGCTCCACCTTTCTCGGCATAAACCTTACTCAGAGGGCGGAGTCACGCCGTAATCTCTATTTTTGCATGCGTAATATGAACTGCAACACCGAATAAGTGTTTTTCAATAACGTCGTGAAAAACAGGAAATTAACGTTCAACATATTGAAAGCTTTGATTTGAAGTGGCTTCTGGCATCTGGTCATAACAATTAGCAATAATTGTCTAAATTTCATCGATCTTCTGTACCACTTCACGTCATAAGCTTGCAACATAATTTCAGAATTCTGAAAAAACATTGATACAAATTCACTCTGGGTCTTTCAAGCATCCGAAGAAGGAGCTTGCAAAAAAGAATCCCAATCAGCCGGGAACAATTTACTTACCATGTGGTTCAAAATTTCACCGATGTAACACTCGATGCCGAATAAACAAAACGTAACCAAGCTCATGCTGACGATTTTCAGTTGATACATGTAATCTCCCGAACCCTATTTTGAGCAGAAAAAAAACTAGGTATACGATATTTTCCTATTTGATTTTGGGTTCATCACTCTACAGGGGTTTTGTAGCTGATGCAGTTGCCTATTCTTCTGATGGAAGGAACTATATCAGCTACGAAACACCCTGTAGATATATCAAGCCTCTGAGGCATGTCTGATGTCTCACCATTAAGAATATCGTCATCAATATAGTGATACAACTGAACACAGCACCTGTGCTGGTATCTACAATACAATTACAGCAGGCGGTGATATTGTTCGTGAACCTATTGCAGAAACACCCCCACAACATCAGAAAATTGACAATTTGACATGGAATAACCGCAGAAGTGCAAATCTGCTCACCTATTAACGAACTGATGATATTTAACAACCTTCCTCAACTCGTCGATAAGATTTTCATTAATTCGAAACTGAATCCTACGACTGGTTCGATCACTGCACCGGCACAAGTTCGCTTCGACATTCGCATCGAGAAACCGCGCTTCTTCGTTAATCTTACATATCTCTTTGATTAAAATATTACAATGAGCTTGCAGCACGACGATGCAATAGAGCATGAAAAAAATCATACATCCCACTACCATACAAACCACCGAGCTTGAGCATAACTGCAGCACAATTGTCGCAGCGTACTTTGGTACAGTATCGATCTTCCACGGGTAAAATGATAGATAAATCAGGGTCGAAGGAGATCCCAGATCGACGTCGGTGAACGAAGCATTCATTATGGGATATACGATTACTCCTATACAACTGACTGTGATCACCGCTCCCAAGGTTATCACCAATTTCTTCAGCCTGGCGTCTGCCTCGTTGAAGAATTCGTCACCGGCGAACTCGTACGAGATCATGTTGGCGTAGAATTCCTCGAAGATGTGTTCGTCTTGACGAGCCTTCAGTAAGAAAATAATCGCTAACAGGTTGGGTATCGCGTAAATCGAGTTATCCAATACGTAAAGCAACGAGTCCAGAGATTCGTAGCATTTTACCTGACCAGCGAACAAGGTCACAAATGCTAATAGGAAAGCGAGGGTATACAGACGTTCGTATTGTTTATGACGAGGCTCCATGAAAATTCCAAAAGGGATGAATATCAATCTCAGGAATAGCTCGGTGATTTTCGTTGAAGTTCGAGTACGCGATGACTCCGATGATGATGATGATGCCGAAACTGCAAATATCAACCAGATTCGTTTGAATTCGTCGATTTTAATTTTTGCCAAATTCGAGGGCGAGACTTACCGATGTTGATTTCCATAACGAAGGAACGACTTATTCACTCGACACTCGTCAAACAAAATAAATAACAACGTCGTTTAACCCAAAAATACCTATTGATACGATAATTAACATCAAACACGTTCATGTTGATAATTTCTAGCTTAATTATAACCTTATTTTCATTTCGATTTTAATCCACTGTCACACGAATTTATATACTAAGGTGTCGAAATAATATCTAACACGATATTATGTATCTACTATGCGTATTCTAATTAAACAGCAAAGCCAAAAACGTTGAATTATTAAAATAAGTACATACCAACCAAAAATAGAAATACCCTTTACCAGATATTCCGACTGGCCCGGCCCACTACATTTGTGCATTTTATCACGATGCAGAAGCACCTTGAGTCAACCAACAATGCCAACGAAGCGGCATCAAATCCTCGCAGAATTTTGGTGAGTAATCCTCCACATCCAACCTGACTGACCCCACCTAAACTTATTTCCATTCTTGGTTTATTCGTAGAAACGTGCAAAAATCGCAAAAATATCCCCAATCTTGCAAATCATCTACTTGCCAGCTGGATTATTCGCGTACCGGGCCATTGAAGCTTACTCATTTCCTTATTTGGTCATTCTGTACTTGCTCTTCATCTTCAACGTGATCGGCGTTGCAGCCACTATCAGCTATGAGGACGCTCAACCTCTGGAAACCCTCTACTTCTCGTCTTCCGCCACCATGGTGCTGGTCATTATGCTGATCGTACGCTACAAAAAAGATTTCTTTTGGCATTTGTACGAGCAAGTCATCGAGTACCAAAAATCTACCGAATTCAATCGTCTGTCTGATACCATCATTCGTAGCAAATTGAGGTACGCCATTCTGACCATTGCGGTGCCCTTGTTCTGCATCATGGTCGTTCCTCTGTACGTGGTGGTATGCACGGATGCGAAAACCGACGAATTGGTCGTGCTGTTGTATCCGATGTGGTTTCCGTGGAAAAGAGACACGTTGCTCAAATACATGTGCTCGTTATTGCTGGAATATGCATCCCTCTTGTATGCGTACTATCTGTTGAGCTTTCAAGTAGGATCGCTGGTGATCGCCAGTTTATTCATTCGAATTCGATTTATACTTCTGGAACGCCGGGTTTCACGTATAGGTAAGGACGATGACGACGAAGACCCCGCGAATGTGGACAGAGGAAGGTCTGTGCCTCTCGAGAAAGTTCTGACTCGAAATTTCGCAGAAATTGTACGCGAACATCAAACATTAATAAGGTACCAGATCAAAAGTAGTGAACATTTCAAAACCTTGACGCAAAGAAAAATTAATCAGCTAATGTGATATTTCAGCTTGACCCAAGAAACCATAAATTGTTTCACTTTGATAGTAACAATTCTGGTAACTTATGCCACAACGACTGCGGCTTTTCTCATAACATTATTCTTAAAGGTATAGCAATGGCACTATACACGGTAGTTCAGGAGTAGTGGACCTTTTTAACGATTTCAATAGAACAGCGTCTAATAAATAAAAGACTTTATGGGTAATTCTCAACAAAAAAAAACTAAATTTCAGTAACTGGTGGATTTCTCAAATGCTATGTATGTGATTAATTTTTTTTGGCAGTTTTGTTTAGATACCATATCCGGACCCTTGTAACATTTAGTTTTATTCATGTCACCCCCCTCCACTGTGGTTTAGGTCAACTTGACCCCTCAGAAGTTCCATCGACCTGGCTGGAACCAGGAATGTTTTTAAAATTCATTTTTGAAAAAAAGGGAAAATCAAACATTTTCCTGAAAAAATAACTAGTACATATTATCGGAAGTTAGTGAAAGTTTATAATAGTAACATTAACAATTGCCAGAAGGATACTTATCCCCCCGGACCAAGGTCATAAAAACTGTATCCAGTTTTGTATTCCATCGACCTGGCTAATTTTCATAATTTTTTCCTGACTCAAAAATTACTCATGTTTTGCTGTCAAGTGGCTACAATGAATTGTTTGCTTGAGAGTAGTAATATGCCCATTTCACATTTCAAATGTCTATGTAATGAACCATTCTGTAAATGATAATACGTGAAAATTCGTGTATTTAACTTTTTGACTTTCCTTCGACCTGGATGATCATTTCTCAGCTTTATTACGAAAAAATTTTTTTTTAAAAAAAGAAAACGTTTCAAATGCGAAGTACAATAATGCAATATGAATTAAATTTTGAAAATTAATGAATGAACATTTCTATCGTCTTTAGAATCAATTATAGTTCGTTTTTTCTTACGACCTGGACTGAACCTTTTTTTCTTTCGACCTGGCGAGCATAATTTTTTCAATCTAAGTCCATATACAGATTTCAAAACAATGTCCAATTGAAAAAACTTTCAAAATAAAAGTTGTGTATTGAGACCTTTGGAGCAGTTTTGGTTATTATGAAAATTTCAGTTGGACCTCTCCCTACCCTCCAACTTGGCCTAAAACTTCGGATTTTCCATGATCGAAAAATTCGGATGTTCCATTATTATTGAAAATTCAAAATTTGAGAGGTGGAATGGGTCTAATCAAAAAATTTTTTCATCAAAAGCTGTAGATTTCCACTTGAAAAACAATTTTAATTATTACAAAAATGTCATTTGGACCCTCCCTTCTTTTCCAAATTCCAACTTTGTTGGTCACCAGGTCGAAAAAAATTCCGTCGACCTGGCAGATTTTTTTTAAATGCCCTCTACCCCCTTCCCTGTTGGAAATGCCTTGGACACCATGACATAAGAGGGACCAGGAATTAACCTAAAATCAAGTCCCTAATGAGAAAATGGTTGAAAAAGGTTTTCATCTTTCAAGAATTTGGGTATCAACATTTGGACTTTTTTTGAGAATTACCCTTATAAATACACTATCGATTTTGAAGGGGCAGTGTCCCTTAGAAAAATATGTCATGCAATACTTGTGAAAAGAATTTCTTGTCGCTATAGCTCCTTCAATTTCAAAGATGGGCGCCTCAAGTCTCAATGTAATGCCAACTTTTTTACATTTTTGACATATTATCCTCTGGCAGGGTCGAAAAATTGTTTGAATGCAGAGATGCCAATCAACTTCGATGAGAAAATTTCATTCAATTTTTAAACTTCCGCAGGGCCTTCATTTACAAAGATAGGTATCACGTGTACATGAAGTTTTTGTTAGTTGGACTCTGTTCTATCTAAATCTCAAGAAATGCCCATTATTTTCGGGCCACCGTGTGTGTATATAATTTATTATGTAAGCGAGTAGGTCGATGAATTTTTTCAAATTTGAAGACATTTTATCGTTATTTTTTCTCCTCCTATATAGAATGAAATCGCAACCCTACTTAAAGTGAAGCTACTTTCTACATCTTTGGTAGGAATGATTTCATTGGTGGCATGCTGTTTTTGCGGAGATCTTCTAATGCGATTGGTACGTATGAATGTGAACACCAATTTTCTACAGCGCCCTTCAGAGTATACGACGTGCTTTTAATGTGTTTTACTGCAGAATCACGAATTGACTGACTCGATTTATAACACTCCTTGGTACACATTTCCAGTCAAAATACGAAAATGCATGGTCACGTTAATGATTCATAATCAACGAGAATTTCAAATGAAGTCGTTCGGCTTGTCTTTATTGTGCAAACCGTACATAGCAACTGTAGGCAAATTATTATATTCCTGCATTCAATTTCTGAGGCAACGTTCTTCTTAGATAAGTTCTTAGACCCTCAAAGCAGTATATTTATATCGGTATTAGGTAACATCTAATTTTTCAACAAAATTTGAAAAATTGTACGAAGAAAATGTAAATTAAAATAAATTCTTAAAATTTGAGGTTGAATTAATTTTTACCTTTCCGAAGAGTTTCATAAAAAACAAAATGAATAAATAATTATAGGTATGAACAACATTCTGAGAAAAACTGTTCGAAAAAATTTCAAAAAAATCAGCTTTGAACAAATATTATTTAGAAATTTTTGATATTCGGCATCATAAATAATTATTCTGAACGATTTCTTTTGTAGAAGTTTCAACAAAACTTCAGGAAAAAATGCTCCAATTTAAACAACACTTGAAAAAATTATGTACTAGCAAAATTTCAACAAAGTTACCCATATTTTAACAGAGCTCAAGAAATCGGAGGGAGGGATGGAAGGGAAGGAGAGAGGGGTGAAAAAATCATAACTTTATTGGAGGAAGTTTTGGTGATAGGTACGTAACTAATTTTTTTAAATTTATTTTTTTTAATGCTCACGCAAGAAATTCTCCTAAAAAAATTTTAACTACTTTTTCAACCGAAAAACATTAAAAACATTTTTTCTATGTTTTTGTTTTTCGTCCCAATGTTTAAAAAATATTATATTTATTTACTTTACTATACTATCAAAAAGAAAAAGAAAAATGATCCCCAAAAAATGAGATTTTTTTATTCTAGAAGAATTTTCAAAATTATTGTTCGAAAAAAATCTCAGTTTTTTTTTTCGAAAATGAAATGAATTTTTTTCTTCACAAAGAAAAAAATCAAGAAACTTTTCCACAGAAATTAAAAAAAAATATCTTCACTTTCACCAAAAAAAAAGAATATTTTTGGATATTTTTTATTCCAAAAAATCCTGAAATGTCTTCCTTCGAAAAAATTTCTACTCTAGAAGATTTGAGATTTCTCTACTTAAAGTATTTTTTTTATTCCAAAAAATGTAATTTTTTCTTCAAAAAACAGAGACCCTTTTTTCATAAAATTAAAATACATAGATACCCATTTTATTTTTTAGAAAATTGAAAAAAATTCCAAAAAATTAAGATTTTATACTCTAGAGTTCAAAAAAATATTTTTACGTTAGAAAAATTCAATTCCAAAACGATAAAATTCAGATTTTTGATTTTAAAAAGATAAGAATTTTTTCGCAAAAGTTTGAAAAATATTTTTACTTCAAATAAAAAATTGAGATTTTTTTTTAATGCTTTGTACAGCAACTATCTAAGACTAGTGGCGTGAAAGTGTTTCTTAATATTCCAAAACAATTTTCAAAATTTTTTGTACCAATTTTTTTTTTTTTTTCACGTAGCTAAGTATTTTTTTTCATTTCAAGAAATGGGGACTTTCCCCAAGAAATTGAGATTTCCATCCCCTCGAAAAACAAAAAAATCTTCAAGAAAATAATTAATTTTCGTCTTCAGAAAAACTACAATACTTATTTATTTTTATTTTTTTCAAAGTAAATTTGTAATTTTGCCCGGGGAATATGAGTAAAACTCATGACTTTTCATGACCTAGTGATTTTTTGGAAAAATTCATGACTTTTTCATGACTTTCATGACCCATTTTCAAATTTCATGACTTATTCATGATTTTCATGACCCTTAGACACCCTGTAAATTTTTTGTACCAAAAAAATCTTCTAAACATTTTTTTTTTTTTTTTAAACTGAGAATTGTTTCATTTGGTCGATTTTTTTAAAAATCAAGAGACAATATTTCAATCTTTAGTTGGTGAATTCTTTCAGGAAAATTTTGAATGTGTACCAAAAATATTTTCAAAAAAAAATTTTGAAAGCATTTATCGCATAGAATGAAGGTACAATTTCTTGATTCTTTTTTATAGAATTTTCCTCTTTATCCGACTTGTCACAACAATCATCACACATTGTTTGCCATTCGAACTCGAACGTTAAATAGCTGAGAAATAATTCAAAATGCTAACAAAACGGTGACAGCATTCGATCAAGCAAAGAAATATTTGACAATCGAAAAAAATAATTAAACGGAACACATTCGACTTCGATGAAACTGACACATTTGTTTTGTTTTCTTACCCTCGATTCAATCCTACTTGAACGTAGTTCTACTCGTAAAATACCCGAAGGCAAAAACGCAGTTTCCTGCGCAAAATTACTTTTCTATTGAACTTTTGATCGTAGAATTTTTCGTTTGCAATGAATCACCGCGTATTGTTTGGAACTGAAAATCGTAAATCTCGACTTGATGCTGCAAATCCAAGCAAACGATCAACTTCAGTACGTATTACCTATACTCTTTTTCGCTTCAGGCATTTTGTTAATATGGAAATCACGTTTGAAAAATATTCCTGCGCAGGATTCATCTTCGATAAAGATTTCTTACATCCTGAAAATACTCTACCTTCCAGCTGGTATATTCGTTTACGAGGCCATCAAACCGTATTCGTTCGCGTACCTGACCGTCCTGTACATTCTATTCATTTGCAATACTCTCGGTGCGATAGTGACCATCGACGATGAGAAAGCCCTGCCGCTGGAAACCCTCTACTTTACGGCATCTGGTTGCATCGTGATCATCTGGTTGTTAATCGGACGCTACCACGAGGACTACCTTTGGAAGCTGTACGAGCAAGTGGAAGAACACCAGAAATCTGCGGAATTCGTCGACTTGGCCGATCGCATCATACGAAACCGAATCAAGCACATTTTAGGGACCATTTTTGCGCTGATATGTTTAATCATAGCCGCACCTTTGTACGCGGTGCTGTTCACCGAAGCTCAAACCGACGACTTTATCGTACTTATTTATCCGATGTGGTTTCCTTGGAAGAGGAATACCATGCAGAAGTACATCTGCTCTCTGATTTTACAATATTTGTCCATTTTGTACGCTTACTATTTGCTCGCCTTCGTGGTAGGATCGTTCGTATGCGCTACTTTATTCCTTCATATACGTTACTCGATGCTCGAATGTAAAATCAACACGATGGAGAATTGCGTCATCGAGCATATTTCTGGGACTGCACGATTCAAGCAGACCAATCTCGTCGATCAGTTTCACCGAGAAATGAGTCGAAAATTCGTCGAAATAATCAAAGATCATCAAGATTTGATCGGGTAAGTCCTCGCAATGCAGCTTTGAACTTTCCTCTGCAAACTCGACCCTTTTCGAAAGTTTTTGTTCGCAGATTCACCAAACGAACCGTGTACTGTTTCACCTTACTAGCTTCGATTTTGGTCATATATGCCACTAACGCCGCAATTTTGCTCATAACTCTTTTCTTAAAGGTAGGTTTTTGTATTGAGTGTTTAATGTATCGTCTTTTCAGGGTTTCAATCGAGATAAAAGTATTTTTATTTTATTTTAACTGATGTTGTAGGGTAATATTGGAATGCTATTGAAAGTGAAACTAGCATCCACCTCTGTAGTGGCGATGATTTCTCTGGTGGTTTGTTGTTTTTGTGGAGAGCTTTTAATAAATTTCGTGAGTACTATATTTTCATCTTTAAACAACCTTAATAGTTAGGTAACATTTTCCCACGAAATACGTTTTTTTGAAAGAAAAAAAAAATTCCCAGAAGTTTTACTGAACATAAATATAATTTTTTTTAAATATAGCATCGGAGATGATTTAAAAAAAAATTGTTACACATTTTCTTAGGTTTTCGAAAAATGGAAAAATCATTTCGCAATATTTAAAGATTTCGATCAAAGAAATTCATCCACAGAATTCTAAACGAGATAATTTTTCATTTTTTAAAAGATGAAACATTAGATAAATTCAAATATTTCTTTTAAAAAGAAAAACGTATTTTTAAAATAATTGTTTTCTCAAGAAATTTTATTTTAAAAATTTTTTGAGATTTTTTTTCCAACTTCATCAAAACATTCAGCTACATTTTTTTAGAATTTTTGAAAGAGGATAAATTTTTCACACAGAAGTTTTTACAAGATAATTCCAATATTGAAAAAAAAAAAAAATTTTAAATGTTCAGGATATTTTTTGAGATGATATTATTTTTATTTTTCATGAAAACATTTTTTCCTTCAATTTTTTTCCTCTTTAAAATTTGAAAAATCCATGGAAAAATTTTCTGAAAAAAATCGGAATGATAAAAATTTTTGCACAAAATTATTATTACCTACATTATATTATCCTTAATAGGCTATAATTTTTTATTTATTTTTTTCCAAAAATTTCATTAGGTAACCCAAAATAATTTTTTGGGATATTTTTCAATTAGATGTCAACATTTTTTCAATTTTTTTTTTTTTTTTTTTTTAAGGAGAAAATTATTTAATTAAGAAAAAATACCTAAGAATTATTTCTACATTTAAAAAAAAAAAAAAAAAAAAATCGTTAAAAAAGATTTTTCCTTTCCTCAAGGTTTGCAATGTTTTAAAGAATTTCCTTTCACCATTTTTAATTTTAATTTTTTTTTTTTTTAATGACTGGTCAGGAAGATTTAGGTATGGGTACTCATTGTCATTATGAATAATTTTTTTTAGGTACCAATCAAATTTTCATAAAAACATTTTAATTTTTTAATTATTTTTTTCTGGAAGGTTTTTCCCCAAGTAAATTCATTTGAGTATAAAAATTTTTGATGAAATGTTTTCTTCGATTTTTTAAATATTATTTCATCAATGATTCCATAATGATTCTCTTCGCACTGTCACCCCCTCCCCCCCCCCCCCCCCTCCAAAAAAAAAGTTTTTTACTGTGGAAATTCTCACGAGGTTTCTTCATTTATTTGCAGAACAAGAAGTTAATGAACGCAATCTACAATAGGCCGTGGTACACGTACACGATCGAATTTCGCAAATTAGTCGTTACGTTTATGATGCAAAATCAGGTGCAATTTGAGATGAGATTATTCGACATGATTCCCCTCTGCATTTCTTACATAGCTCAAGCATTCAAATTACTCTACACTTGTATACAAGTTCTAAGAAGACAGAGTACTTGAGAACTCCAGAAACTCATTGGCAATCGCATAATACACGGGCACTACTGCCTCATCTACCTGTTATTTTCATTTTCGTGGAAAAAAATTATACCTAATTAAGAATTTTTTTTTTGTGAAAATTTGAGAAAATAATTTGAAACATCTCCTTCCAAAAAAATAAATAAATAAATAAAAAATAGAAAGTACGATTTCTTGTGATTTAAAAAAATTTTCGATAAGATTTTTTATGATTATTCATAATTTTTTTTCATCTCAAAAAATATTTTTTCTAATGATTTTTAGTGAGGTCACCCAATTGAGTTACCGCTGGGCCTGAGTATTAAAAATCGGAATTTACATTTGTTTTCAAAAAAATTTGAAGTTCTAGCAAATAGGAATTTACTTTCAAAAAAAAAAAAATCAAAGGATATTTTGTAATAGTTGTTTAGAAAAAGTTTCAACCAAATTCTTGAATCCCTCCCTCTAAAAAAAAAAAAAAAAAAATTATATAAAAATTTTGAACAATTTCTCATCTGTACAGACTTATTTTTTTCTCAAACTTCTGTTATTTTTTTTTACACAACAATTTAACCTAAAATAAAATATTAAAAAAAAAATTTCGACAAAATTTTGTAAAAAAAAAAACAAAAAAGTCTATGACTTCAAGAAAATTTTGAGCAAAAAAAATTTTTAAATTGGTATAAAATTTTAATTCTACATAATTATTTGTAACAAAATTTAAAAAAATTTATAGGTAGGGTATTTCAACAACATTAAAATAAAATTCATGTTCCAAACCATAATTCATTGAAAGTGCATTATCCGAACACAACCAGTGCATCCTTAAAAAAGGCTTAAATTCAGGGAGGGGCTAACAAATGATTAGGACAAATAGGCGGCACTCGGTATAATTGACACCATTACGCTCCGCCCCATCATCGAACTAATAATCAATTAAAGGCGGAGCCGATGACTAATCGCAACACGAAGGCAGGGCCTAATCGTAATACCACCCACTACGCTCCACCTTTCTCGGCATAAACCTTACTCAGAGGGCGGAGTCACGCCGTAATCTCTATTTTTGCATGCGTAATATGAACTGCAACACCGAATAAGTGTTTTTCAATAACGTCGTGAAAAACAGGAAATTAACGTTCAACATATTGAAAGCTTTGATTTGAAATGGCTTCTGGCATCTGGTCATAACAATTAGCAATAATTGTCTAAATTTCATCGATCTTCTGTACCACTTCACGTCATAAGCTTGCAACATAATTTCAGAATTCTGAAAAAACATTGATACAAATTCACTCTGGGTCTTTCAAGCATCCGAAGAAGGAGCTTGCAAAAAAGAATCCCAATCAGCCGGGAACAATTTACTTACCATGTGGTTCAAAATTTCACCGATGTAACACTCGATGCCGAATAAACAAAACGTAACCAAGCTCATGCTGACGATTTTCAGTTGATACATGTAATCTCCCGAACCCTATTTTGAGCAGAAAAAAAACTAGGTATACGATATTTTCCTATTTGATTTTGGGTTCATCACTCTACAGGGGTTTTGTAGCTGATGCAGTTGCCTATTCTTCTGATGGAAGGAACTATATCAGCTACGAAACACCCTGTAGATATATCAAGCCTCTGAGGCATGTCTGATGTCTCACCATTAAGAATATCGTCATCAATATAGTGATACAACTGAACACAGCACCTGTGCTGGTATCTACAATACAATTACAGCAGGCGGTGATATTGTTCGTGAACCTATTGCAGAAACACCCCACAACATCAGAAAATTGACAATTTGACATAGAATAACCGCAGAAGTGCAAATCTGCTCACCTATTAACGAACTGATGATATTTAACAACCTTCCTCAACTCGTCGATAAGATTTTCATTAATTCGAAACTGAATCCTACGACTGGTTCGATCGCTGTACCGGCACAAGTTCGCTTCGACATTCGCATCGAGAAACCGCGCTTCTTCGTTAATCTTACATATCTCTTTGATTAAAATATTACAATGAGCTTGCAGCACGACGATGCAATAGAGCATGAAAAAAATCATACATCCCACTACCATACAAACCACCGAGCTTGAGCATAACTGCAGCACAATTGTCGCAGCGTACTTTGGTACAGTATCGATCTTCCACGGGTAAAACGATAGATAAATCAGGGTCGAAGGAGATCCCAGATCGACGTCGGTGAACGAAGCATTCATTATGGGATATACGATTACTCCTATACAACTGACTGTGATCACCGCTCCCAAGGTTATCACCAATTTCTTCAGCCTGGCGTCTGCCTCGTTGAAGAATTCGTCACCGGCGAACTCGTACGAGATCACGTTGGCGTAGAATTCCTCGAAGATGTGTTCGTCTTGACGAGCCTTCAGTAAGAAAATAGTCGCTACCAAGGTGGCTATCACGTACATCGAGTTGTCCAATACGTAAAGCAACGAGTCCAGAGATTCGTAGCATTTTACCTGACCAGCGAACAAGGTCACAAATGCTAATAGGAAAGCGAGGGTATACAGACGTTCGTATTGTTTATGACGAGGGTCCATGAAAATTCCAAAAGGGATGAATATCAATCTCAGGAATAGCTCGGTGATTTTCGTTGAAGTTCGAGTACGCGATGACCCCGATGATGATGATGATGCCGAAACTGCAAATATCAACCAGATTCGTTTGAATTCGTCGATTTTAATTTTTGCCAAATTCGAGGGCGAGACTTACCGATGTTGATTTCCATAACGAAGGAACGACTTATTCACTCGACACTCGTCAAACAAAATAAATAACAACGTCGTTTAACCCAAAAATACCTATTGATACGATAATTAACATCAAACACGTTCATGTTGATAATTTCTAGCTTAATTATAACCTTATTTTCATTTCGATTTTAATCCACTGTCACACGAATTTATATACTAAGGTGTCGAAATAATATCTAACACGATATTATGTATCTATTATGCGTATTCTAATTAAACAGCAAAGCCAAAAACGTTGAATTATTAAAGTATTTTCGTGATATTTACAATCGGTAGAGATTTGGAGGGGAAAAAAAACAAAACAATTTTTCATTAAAAGGTGATAATAATAGCCTATAAATAGGTACATCAATCGATGACAATGCCTTTTTTTTTGGAAATTTTTATCACCATCCTTCAAACGTTCTTTCCACGTTTCTCGTCTCACATTAATTTTTTATCTTGCACTTTGAACAAAAATTGCAAAATCGAAAAGCATATTTTCGATATATAAGCGAAAAATTTCAACTCAATCGTATACATATTGAAGGCTTTCAACTTGAACGGATAATGAGTGAACTCCATGAACAAAATATGGAACCTTCGGAGTTCGGACGACTGCTCGAACCATCTCGTATTATATATAATATCGCGAAACCTCGAATTCTGCGCAAAATATGAACATAAAATAATGAACAATACATCCAACAGACGACTTTAAAGCATATGTACCTATCAAAATCAATATAGGAGATACCCACCAAATGGATGACCACTTCTCCGAAATAGCAATACAATGCAAATATAATACATGCGAATAATTCGGTTGATAAAATTTTCACTCTGTACATGACGCTGGCACTTTCCTACAAATGCATAATAAGTAATCAGCATCAAATTAAAAAAATTTCGAACGAATAAATTACCAAAGTGAATATAGGTAAAAAGAACCTGTCTTCTCATTGCTTATGCTCACCTCTAAGAAAATCGCGCTCAATAAGACAGTACCGTCGAAAAATATCACCAACGAATTAGCTGCGTAAAAAGTACACGATTTCACCATATCACTGATCAAACTGCAATGAAATTTTTGATAAATTAGCGTCATTTTTCGTTTTAATATGAGTCAACGAATTTATTGGTGGTACAGGGAAGGGAGGGGTGGTCAGGAAACGAAGGTAAGTAACATTTAAACGAATTTGTCAAAAAATAATCGAGTAATTGTTTACATAGATAGTTTATCAGCACATTTCTCCCCTCCCCACATTTTTATACCGTTGCGAAAAAAATGTAATTTGGAAATGATTTAAGGGGGGCATCAATTTTTTTTTTTTTTTTTGTAGAATGCATAGCGTTGACAAGCGGAATTTTGTAAGACCTTTGCATTTGAAGAAAAATTGGAAACTAATTTCACCTTGCTTTTTTTTACGAAATGATTTTTGAAAAATAAAATGCATGGAGTTTTCAAAAAAAGAAAATTATATTCATTTTGCATTTTGATGATGTGATTTTGTAGAAATTATTGATAAATTTTCTTGGAAAATGAAAAATCTTAAGAGTCAAAATTGAAGAAAAACGCGACTTTTTCTTAATGCCTCGTTTCCAGGGAAACACCAAACTTTTTCTTAGAATGTTTTTTATTCAGTAGAGTCTGGTCTGTAGTCTGACGAGAGGGTTTTGTAAAATTCCTACTTTTCCTCCGATTTTATCAAACTTTCTCATCGTAGTATTCCAGCCAATTTGAAAGAAATCGTCAGCAAATTAAAATTTAGCAAAACCCTCTCGTCAGACTACAGACCAGACTTTACTGAATAAAAAACATTCTAAGAAAAAGTTTGGTGGGTTGCATAGTTTTCCTGGAAATGGGGCATTAAGCAAAAGTCGCGTTTTTCTTCAATTTTGACACTAAAAATTTTTCATTTTCCAAAAAATTTATCAATAATTTCTACAAAATGACATCATCAAAATGCAAAATGAATATAATTTTCTTTTTTTGAAAACTCCATGCATTTTATTTTTCAAAAATCAAAAAAAAATTTTTTTCGTAAAAAAAAGCAAGGTGAAATTAGTTTCCAATTTTTCTTCAAAATTTCATAGATGAAAAATCAAAATGACGTTATGCAAAGGTCTTAAGAAATTCCGCTTGTCAACGCTATGCATTCATCAACAAAAAAATTTGTAAGTCCCCCCCCCCCCTTTAAAAATTGAAAAAAAAATGCCAGAAAATTAACATTTGAACATTTTGAGAAACAAAAATTGAAATGATTTTGAGAATTTTTTCATTTTAAAGATTGAAAAATGTTAAAAATTGGAAAAAAAGAAAATTGTTCAAAATGTAAAAAAAAAGAGAAAAAAAAGAAAAAATTAAAATGCAAAAAATTCTTATCAATAAAAACACTGAAAAAAAACTCAAATTTTTAGAAAACTCAACGATTGAAAAAGATTGAAAATTTTCAAAAATTGTATCTATTAAAAATTATTATGAAACACTGGAAAACAAACAAATTTACAATTTAATAAAATCCAACATTAAAATCAAATTTTAAAATTGACAAAAGCATTAAAGTCCACAAATCGCATCAAAATAGTGAAAATTTAAAAACTGTTTAAAGAAATTAACAGAAACAAAAATCAAAAATTCTGAGAAGCATAGAAAAATAACAGAAAATTTACACAAAAAATGTCAAGAATCCAACATTGAAATAAAATTGAAAATTACAGATAAAAAGATGAACAGTCCAAAAATTAAATCAAACAAGGCAAATCAAAAAAAATTGAATTTATACTCAATTGTAATAAAAAATATTAACAACAGTGAAAAATTGAAATGTAATTTTCGAAATGAATTTTTATTAAATTCAAAATTCATAAAAATTGCATAAATAAACTGTAAAAGAACAAGAAAATCAACGAAAATGTGGAAAAAATAAGTGAAAAAACTTTAACAACTATAAAAATTCAAAATAGAAAAAAATGAGACCAGAAAATATAAACTCGAATTTTTTAAATTAAAATCTATGCATAATATTGAAATTGAAATTTTTATTAAATTGATAATTTAAAAATGTCCAAAATCGAAGTAAAATTAAAAATTGTTTTTTTTTAGAGAATTAATTTTTGAAATTCAAAATTTCAATGTAGTAATTTTTTAAAATTAAGAAATTGGAAAAACTGAAAAGCTAACAAATTAATAGGTGACTTTTTTTAAAAGAATAAGTAAACCATTGAAAAAAATTGTAAAAAGATCTACAAAACTGAAATTGTAAATGAGTGGGGGGGGGGGTGCATTTTGTACAAAATTTTTGAAAACTTAATATTTTCACTTGTATCATATTCGCGAAAATAGGGAAATTCGTTCAATTTTTAAACACTTGTATATTTTGAAGCTTGTTTTTGCGCCACCCGTTCACTTCTCAAAAAAATGAATAGCACCTTTTTGGTGGCAAATTTTATGTATTTCAATTTTAGTTACTTCATTTTGTTGTTCAAACACGTCCACCTTTGGGGCACTCGAAAAAACAGTGAAAATTCAAAAACAATAATTTAAAAAATCAAAAATCGAAATAAAATTTGAAAAATTAGGAATCCAAAAAACTCAACCAATTGAAACGTGGAAAAATTATGAAACATATTAAAATGAATATGAAAATTTTTAGAAAATGGAAAAAATATTTTCAAAAGAAATGAAAGAAATACCTACTAAGAATAGAAATGAAATTATGGGAGAAACATGAAAATTGAAAGAAAAATTGAAAAAACGTGACATTTGAAGAAAAAATGGGAAATAAAGAAATAAAAATTTAATTCAAACATCAAACAGACTAAAAATTGAAATATCCATATAAATTGACATTATTGAAAAAATTTTGTGCAGTTTCTACGATTTTACTGGCTTATTTGTTGCTTCGAACTGCAGATTTGATTTTGCTTCGATATTTTTTCCTACATTTTGAAACTTTTTAACTAGAATTTGAACAAATAAATTGATGATTTTATTCAACAAAAGCATTCATCATTTTCGCTCTTTTTTTGGTGATACTTTGATAATTATTACCCCACTGACCACATTTATTCAACTCAACATCGTCAATTCGTCATTCTTTCCCAAGTCTTTAGAAGAAAAAATCCTAAAACGTACGTACTTATGAACGTATTGATGATGAATCAAGATCTTCTTCATGTCATCGCCTAAGCCAACATCTCGACTCGACGATCTTTCGTCAGTATACCGTTTTAGATAATTTTGCGAACCATTCTTTCCCTTCATATCGATCCTTACGCACTTCTGCATTTTCTTCTCGAGTCTCAACTGATATTTAACCTCAACTTCGGTAACTAACATTTCGAAATATTCGCAATGAGCGTTCATTACGACCATAAAACAGACCGTCAGCAGGATAGAGCCGACGCTGAACGAGTACAGCATCGTACCGCAGACCACCTCCAAGATCATGGTTAAAATATACGCCTTTATCGAATCCACCTTCCACGGAAACCAGCAAGGAAACATAAGAGTAGCCGTGCTGCCGAGCTCTTCGTCGGTAAAAGCCGCCGTCAGAATAGGCACCGACAAGATGAACGTGAACAAGCACGCGATTACGACGCCGATACGTAAGAAATACGACTTCAATAGACGATGCGTGATGCGAACGAATCTTTCGTCTTTGGCTACGTCGTCTTCGACTCGACTCAAAATACTCAAAAAGTGCGATTTTCGGATACGCGATATCCAAAAGTTATTTATCACGAATACCATCGCTCCGACGTATACGGTGTTGTCCATTATAAACGCCTTCGAGTCCAACGCGGTGTAATTCTTGAGCTGGCATAAGCTCACCGTTAACGATAATAAAGCCACGAACAGAATATAACACAGCTCGTGAAATTTACCGATATTCGCGTTTATGGCGAAAGGCAGCAGAGATATTTTCATTACTGTATCTACCGTTACGTACATTTTGGTACAGGTAATTAACGCACACGACAGCTGTAGGTCGAAAAATCGCGATAATGTGATCGAATTCGTAGGTATATCCACTCGATTCTTCTTGTAGGTTCTGAATTGCCGGAATACGAATATAATTATAATTTTTTTGGTGTGAAATATGGGCGACCCTCCGGACAGTCCGAGCATAACACATTGCGGTTAAATGTCTGATATGTGTAATCATACCTTTTGCATTTTTACAGCGAATCAACCGAAATGGTAGACTTTGATTTGTAAATATTGTTATTATTATGAAATATTATGAAATAAAATGACATGAACGAATCTTAAAATTTCCTATATTTCCTTTTCCTTTTTCAATTCTGCTTTTTACAGGCGAAACTGAATGAAATTTTCCAAGCAGATGGGAGATGTCACATGAAAATTTTTCAAAAGAATTTTAGAAATTAGAAAAATCATCAATTCGTGGAAAAAATTGATATTGAATGGAAAATGAAAGAATTGAGGATTCAAATTTGGAAAATTGATTTAATTTTTGAAAAAATTAAAATACATTGAAAATCACTCAACATAGAAAAATAATGAGAATCAGAAAAAATAAAGAATCAAAATTAAATAAATAAGAAAAAAAAAACAAATAAAATTATTATAATAAGTAATTGATAAAAAATTAATACCTAATGTTGAAATAAAAATAAAAATTCAAGTTCAAAATCTAAAAAAAAAAAAAAAAAAAAATTAACTCAAAAAATTGATAACAAATTTGGGTAGATTTTATAGTTAATATCGAAGGAAAAAAAAAATCAAAATCAACAAACTTAACAGAAAACCGAAAAATCGATAATTTAAAACAAAAAATAATAATTGCCTATATCAATGAGAATTGCAAAAAAAATTCAAAGAAAACAATTTGATAAAGATTGAAGAAAAATCAAGTCAATATTTATTGTTAGATTCAGATTCCAATTTGAATTGAATTTGTAAATGAAAAAAAGAGAATTCAGAATTGAAAAAATGTGTAACTGAAACGAGAATTTGAGAACACTTAAAAATGAAAAAAATTGAGAATCAAAGATTGGGTTTTTAAAATATAGGGGAGAGTCGCGTACCTCGGAACAGCATGTACCTTGGAACGATTGTTATAGCTCCGCAACTAGTACACTTGGGTGAATTTTTTTTGGATCTATATATTGAGTGTTGAACAAGGACCAAGCCAATACAACTTCAGGACTGTAGTGTAGCGTGTTAATATTATCAGTTTGAGAATAAAAAAAAAATTTTAACATGTGATTTTTTCGCTTTGAATACTTTTCAAAATTTTGAATTTTCGCGGCAAAATTCTTCTAGAGATTGCACTTGTAAATCGTTATATTATATCATTCGAAAGGGTAAATTTTTCTCTTCCTCTTCATATATTGAGTTTTTGTGTTATAGGTTTGGGAATCCAACAGAATCAAATTTTTAAAACAACGTACCTTGGAACAAAATATTTATTCATACCTTAGAACTAAAAAACTTTAATTTTTTAGATGCTGCGACGCATAAAAGTAATTAAACAAGCTCCAATTAGCTAATCGTAGTCCTTGCTCAAAAAATGGGAGGAAAAACGACAATTCATTACATATTTTTAAGTTTACACCTTTTTTCCTCAGTAGATTTTCGAAATATCCTATTTCTTTTGTGCATGTTCTAACTAATGAAACATTCATGGTTTTCCACTTTTTTCTCATTTTTAATGTAATTAAAGGTAAAAAAAAAATAGATGTTCCAAGGTACGGACCCCCTGCGTACCTTGGAACGGTTTTTGGGACTTCGCTAAATTTGATTTTTCTCGAAATACAGGGGGAGGAGGGGGGGGGTGTCTTTTTAAGCCATTAGATGCACAAAAGATTGGGCTTTCGAATGGTGTATTCACTTTCCATATCAACTTGCTTTAAGGTAGTGTTATTTCAAAAAAACTGAAAATCGTTCCAAGGTACGTGACTCTCCTCTCCTTCATTATTTTTTTTTTTTTTTTTCACTGAGAACAAACTTCCTTAGAAAATGAATTTTAATTTTTTTTATTATTATTTATTTATTTTTGTAGTTTAAATCTAAGTTTTCATTTTTTTTAAAAATTGTTATTAGCCTTGTTTCTTTTAAAAACACTTTTTCATTGTTTTCAGTTTTTTTTTTTTTTTTTTTTTTTTTCAAGCATTTCCAAGTTCCTTCAGGAAACAGATTTTTCAATTTTTTATATAAAACTTAATTGAAAAATGAAAATTAATTCAATAAAATATAAAATTCATTTCTTTAATTTTCAGAAAATACTTGCTAAAATAGTTTCAAAATGAAACTTTTAAAAATTATTTCGTTGATTTACCTATTATCTTTACATCTTCTTAGAAATTTTATTTGAAACAAACTAATTTTTTTTTTGCGTTTTCTTCAATTTTTTAAAATGGATTTCGTTACTTATAAATTTAAAAATTAAAATTTTTATTGAAAATAATATTCTCGATTTTTTCAATTTTTCTCAAAAAAAAATTTTTTTTTAATTTTTTCCAAATCCACTTTAAAACGAAACAGCTAAAAAGAAAACAAGTACTTTGAGCATAAAATTTCATTTAAAAAAAATTAAGTATCTACAAAATAATAATTATGTTTTCCAAAATAAAATTTTAAAACCTTTCTTTTTCACTGAAACAGATTCTTCGAGTTTTAGGGGCAAGTTATTAAGTAAGTAATTGAAAAAAATTGAGAAAATTTTGAATAATTTTTTTTCCTCAGTTACTTGAAACATTTTAAAAATAAAATTTCAACATTTGGTTCTGTTCATTTTTTTTTGCTTTTTTAAACCCAGTTTTCTAAATTCTTTTGACAGAATCTGTTTCTTTCACTCAGACAAATATTACAATTTTTCTTGAAAGCAGTTCACGTTGTTATTTTTTCTATTTTTTCTCAAAAAAAAAATAATAAATAAATAAATAAGTACTTAATAATACCTAAGTTAATAACTAGATACATGCAAATTTTTTTTCAGATTTCAAACATAATTTTTTTCAAAACAAAATTCCAAAATTTTTCTAGAGAAGAAAGTTTTAAAAATGGGAGAAATAATCAAATAATTAATTTAAGGAATCAAAAATAATTTGGTAAAAATTGTAAAAAACTAAAAATATTTCAAAAATTATAAAAACCCAAAATTATTTTTTTGAAATTCAAAAAACTTGAATAATTAAAAAAAAAGAATTGAAAATTGGGAAAATTTTATGATTAAAAATAAAAATTAACCAGAGTTTACTACTACGAAAAAAATGATTCTCTAAATAAATGTTTTCAAATTTAAAAATCGACAATTAATTGCAAAAAACTGAAAATTTCAAACAAATATAATATCACCAAACAGTGAAGAAAACACAAAACTTGATCGTGATTAAAGTTTATTAATCTGAAAAAATGGAGAATTTAAAGAAATCAAACACGAATGAAAATTGTAACAAAATATTATAACTTGAATGGAGGGGGGGGGGATCAGGGCATATTAGACACCTTGAGATCTGCTGTCTTTTTCAGACATTTCTCTTCTGCGATTGACCACCCTGAAACAAAACCAAAAATTAATCAACTCGAAAAAACAAACCGTTCACAAACCAGGAACTAATTCAATTACCAAAACAGTTCGCTCGTTAGTGAACGATCAACCAAAAAAAATAATTAATTTTCAAAATCTCAAAACTGTTCAGATTTCAACTCCGGACTACAATCAGGTACCGGTCGAAATGGGTCAGTTTCGTCATTTTCGAAGAATCTACCATGTATCGGCATCGTCAGACTGTCACAAATCGATGTCGGTGGATCGACGTTACAGGTGCTTCGACATAGTAATACGTTTAGGTCAAAATACGACACGTTCAACTCTCCATATAAACACAATATCTGGTTGGTATTCCCCTTTCGAAAACTTACGATGCCTCGAGTCTTCGCCATCTGTAATCATATCGTATCGGGTCGCGTCGTAATGATAAAAAAAAATAACCACTACCACGTAGACTAGAATAGTGGCACGGTCATACATATTTCGCGTATATACTTAATAAATTACGACGTGTGCTAAATAATTAAATCTAGTTACGACGACGGATGATTCAATCACTACAGAAATAACGTAACTATATATAATAGAAATGTAGAGTGAAACGGATCATCTCCATGATTATTCATCAATCATCTTCGATCGTAAAATTACGCCTGTGAGATCTCAGTTAGTCGTATGAGCAGTTCCAAGGTGTTGAAAAAATTGCCTACTCGGAACGCCGCGCCATTAACAAAGTATGACCAAGTAAAATAAGGAAAAGAAATAAAATTGCATACATACATGGAAATTTTTTTTCTTTAAAATGTTCATTTCGGTGTTCTAATTACCCCCTCCCCTCCCCTTCCAAAAAAGCTCCTCGAACCTCACCTTTTTTTAGAGTCAATGGTGTGTCTTTCTTTGAATATAATCGACTTCTTCCAAAATTGTGAGGACAACCTGATTTTTTTCTCCTCTGTATATTTTCATGCTTGTTTTTGTGCCACCCGTTCACTTTTTTTTGAAAAAATGAATAAAACTGTTTTTGTAGAAAATTTTATCTATTTCATTGGAGTCCTTCCCTTCCCCCAATTTTGAATTTGTTCACATGCAAGTGGATCGTTGTTGAATTTTATACCAAGTATTATACTACGAAATTCAAAATCAGAGGGGAGGGAAGGGTCTAACCGAAATTTTGGTAATGACCAAAATTGTCCATATGATTTCAACCTACAACTTTTGTTTCAAATTTTTTTCAATTGAACCCCTATCTTCCCCAGTTTTTAATAATATGGTGGTATTTTGCCGAATTGGACGGGGGAGGGGGGTCTAATCAAAAATTTCATCATGACCAAAATTATTTCTAGGACCTCAATCTACAACTTTTGTTTGAAAATTTTTTCAATTTAACCCTCCCTCCTCCTCCACTATTTTTCATTAAGTATCGACAGTGTTACACGAAATCGGTAGGGAGGGAGGGGTTCAATCGAAATTTTTGTAATAAGTAAAATTATTTCCAAGAGTTCAAGCAACAACTTTTGTTTGAAAATTTTTTCAATTGGACCTCCCCCTCCACCAGTTTTTGATAATATAAGTATCCAAGCCATATAGTGCAAAATTGGAGGGGAGGAAAGGGTCTAATCGAAAATTTTATAATAACAAAAATTATTTCTTGGACCTCAATCTACAACTTTTGTTTGAAAAAAATTTCAATTGGACCTCTTCGTAAAATTTTGAAAATTATATACCTAATACCTATTATGTAAAATCGGAGGAAAGTGAGATGAGGTCCAATCGAAATTTTTATAATGGCCAAAATTATTTTTAGGATCTTGCTCTACAACTTTCATTTGGAAACATTTTTAATCTGTTCCTTCCTCGCTCACTCCTCTAATTTTTAATTAATACCTTCGGAGTGTTATGCAAAATCGGTGGGGAGGGGAGGTCCAATTAAAAAAAAACTAATGCCCAAAAGTTATAGCGTAAAGACCTAGGATTTTTTTGGTTAATTAAGACATCGAAAAAAATATTTTAAAGGAAAAAATTCCATGTAACCCAAAATGCAATTTGCACAATTTTTTTGGACTGGGCCAAGTAGAAAAATTATTGGCTACCAAGTTGGCAAATAAATAATCGTATCTTGATAAGAGGTATTAATTCTTATCATTTAAGAATCAAAACAGTAGGTGAAAAAATGCAAAAGTGACGCTCAAAATTCAATCCAATGGATGAAATTTCAAAAAAAATTTACGAATGTATCAGTCCAAGACTTGGCGGAGCACGATGCCGGATATGTTTGCTAAACGACGAAGAATCCAAGAGGAAAATGGTGACGAATATTTGCAACTGCAAAGGTACGTCTATCACACTCGAATAAATACATTCTGTCATCCGAACTAAGTATACACTTATCTTATTTTCGTCAGATTCGATCAATTTTTGCTTATTTTGCCCCTCACTCAGGCGCTTCCGGATACGTACACATCGAATGCTTAGAAACGTGGATCACGTCGAGTAACCGCGACCACTGCGAAGTCTGCCTCGAGAAAATCTACATCGAAAGGGTACCGAAATTCGGCGCTCTGCGTTCCATTCCGGTATTCCTGCTGTCGAGTCGCATAAGCCAACTGTTCGTCGTCATGATCCTCGTAGGTATTGCCGTATACGCCACCGCCATGTGGTACATAGACCGGTTAAATTTCAAACACGATTCCAACGCCAACAAATTCATCGCCTTTATCGCCAACATAGCCATTTTCGGATCCGTATTCATCATATCGTACTCGCCTCTGCTCTGCTTGTATATTTGGGATTTATGGAAAGAATGGCGCAGAACGCAATACCGACTAAGGATTAGACCTCGAGTAATGCCAGTCTGAAGTTCAGCTCCGCTCAGTCTTAAGGTGCCCTTTTCTTCTCTCTCTCACTCGATCTTTCTTAAATTGGTGAAAACAAATTTCAGTTACTTAGGGTCTTTTTTATCGTAAAATTTGTATCGTCTTTCGACCATGTATTTTATCTTTTTCAAATTTGCAATTTCGTCGCTTGTTTGATATTCGACTTGGACAAGCTGATCGTTGAGATCAGTTGAATCATCACGCAAGTTTGATCATTTCCTACCCTTTACAATACATGCGTATTTATCGATCGATGTGTTCGATAAGTTGCATACCTTTTCGATATTCGCTTGCCATTGGCGAGAGTACATTTTTTTTTTGTAAGTATCAAAATAATACTCCGTTACTCGTTTTTTTTTTTTTTTTTTTTTTTTTTTTTTTTTTTTTTTTTTTTTTTTTTTAAATTACCCACCTTCTCATTTTTGAAAAATCTAAATCAATCAATTAGTCAGAAGCACCTCGATTATTCAAAAAATTGCAAAAATCATTGTAATGTCTTGAAAAATTTTAAATACATTTTTAAGCGTTTAATTTATTTGATTGATTTTGAGCTCGAATCAGTCTCTCCTCCTAGATTTTTTTTTAATTTCAACAGTGAAATGAATAGAAAAATTGTACTAGAAAAAATTTTTAAAGATACGAGTAGAAGTTTTAATAGATACTTAAAATAGCACGAATAAAAATTTACAAAAAAAACAACTTGCAAAAAATTCATACTCAAGCTTTTGAAATAAATTACTTTTAAAAGAACTTCAAAAAAAGATTTACAATCTGTTTTAAATAGGTATTTGAAAAAAAAAATCTAAATTATTTACTAAATTAAAATTCTAAAAAAAAAACGATGAAAAATTGAGAAAGACAAAAAAAAATCACAGAATACTTCGAGAAAATTCTAAAAACTCTACTTTTGCTTCCTTACATGACAACTCAATTATTCAAAAAAGTTATGTAATGTCCTGAAAAATCCTAAATGCTTTATCAATTTTCATTTTTTCCCAACCCCTCCCACCATCGAAAAATCAAAAAAAGGAATTAATTTGAACTGAAAGAAGAAATTGGAACTTGAAAAAATAAAATAAAAAGACAGAACTTTGATGCTAAAAATAAAATACATAACTCAACTTGGATAAGAAATTTACTACATACCTAATTATAAAAAAAAAACACAACTTCAAAACAAAAATCTGGAAATTTTTGATAAGAATTTTTTTAATCACCAAAAAAAATCAAAGAATTTATAAAATATGGTGAAAATTCAAAAAAATGATACGTCGGAAATAAAATAATTTCATAAATTAAAAAAAAAATATACGTTCAATCAATTCGATTTGATTCCCTGAATCAGTCCCTTTCCCAAATGAGAAATCGAAAAATGTGAGTACTGTTTGAGCTGCAAGAAAGAAAATTTTCAATTGGGAAAAAAATTATGGAAGTTTGACACTAAATATAAAATAAGTAGAAATTCAGAAAAAAAAATGAAAACTTGCAAAAGATAAAATTATACTTTGAAAATATTCAAGAAAGTATACACCACCCCCAAAGTAAAAAAAAAAAAATCTGGAAAAAGTTGACCCCCTCCCCCGAAAAGTAAAAAAAAACTAAAAAATATTCTGGAAAAAGTTGAAAATACTTTCAAAGAGATTTCAAATAGTTCAAAAAAAAAAATTGAAGAAGTAAGTACAAAAAACATTTCTGATGATAATATTTTAAAGTAGGTAGTGGAAGAACAAGTTTTAAAACATTGAAGGAAAAAAAAGTAAAAAATTAAACAAAAAAAAATTTATTCTAAAAAAAATTAAAAACATCACTGATGAGAATTTAAAAGAAATTTAAACGCAATGTTGAAAAAGTTGAAGAAAAAAATCTAAAAATTCAAAAAATTCAATTTTAAAAAATTTGCATTCAAACTTCATGTTTTATAGGTAGGTATTTAAAATGACATACTTTTTGTGTTTTATTTGGTAAACAATTTTTCATTCGTAAAAAATTCAAGTTTTTCAACTCAATTTTTCAGGATTTTCTTGAAATAAAAAATATCTCAATTAAGTATGTGAGAATGAAGAATTTTTCAATTTTTTTTCGAGTAATATTTTGGAACGAGTAAAAAAATTACTCATCATATTTGGAGAAAAAATCGTTCAGTATCAATGTTCTAGAATACGAAAACTCTGAATTATCTTGAAGCAAAAAATATTTCAATTTTTTACAGTATAAATATTTTGAAAATTTTTTAATTTTCTTAGAGTCAAAAAATGTTTAAATTGTTTGCAATAAAAAAATACTCAATTTTTCGGAGAAAAAATATTTCTCCAATTTTTGGAAAAAAATCTAAATTTGTTGGGGAAAAGTTTCTGAATTAGCTTGAAATATGAAAATACATAAATATATATAAAACTTTTCAAAGGGAATATTGCTTTTAGCTTTTGATATTTGACATTGAATACGTTCAAATAACACGCAATTACTCGTACAATGAAGATGACATGCAATACGTTAAAAAATTCCGCCCCAAAGTACCTAATTCTTGTGGAACACGTCGTTCAGTGAAAAAAGGTAACCGTTTATCAAAATATTACTGCTTCGACGTCGTTTTAATATTTTATTCACGAAGATGTTAAAAAAAGAAACAAAAAAAAAAATTATAAAAAATTCACGCCTTCAAATTCCCAGAAAAATTTAGCAGCACGAAAGAGCCAGCGTGACACGCGACACTGTCAAAGGCGTGAACACTTCTCAAGTAGTGGGTAGGATAAAATAAAACCGCAACGGGATATTCATTTTGCGAAAAGATTAGGTAGACATTGCAAATGGTAAAATTAACGAGACTACCGGGTGAGTCAAGCCAGTCTGGCCCACTCTGCAGAAGTCATACTCACACGAGTGGTGCGATGCGTCAAAAAACAAACAATTACCTCGATATCGGTGTAAAAAAGGCGGACAAGACGGAGAAGCCAGCTGTCTGAGTTCTCATCGCAAGAAAGTGGCAAAAAAATTACCTAATGATTCGTAAAGCTTTTATGCGCCGCGTTTATGAAATGTTTTGAGACGATTTCTTCGGTGGCAATTTTCAAGATTAATGGAGTCGAGAGCTCGGATGCGGGGTTGATAGTGAAATAAATCATACCCCCTTTGTGCGATGACGAACGTTCTAGGCCCGACGTCTTTATCCTTATTAAATATCAATCAACTCTTTCGTCGTAGGGCAAAGTATGTAGAAGCTTTACATAAAATATACACGAAAAAGTTCAACTTTTATCTGTATTTTTTTCATTTTACCGAAATTGGATTTTTGGTAAAAATGAAAACTTTTTCTATTTAGGGCAAAATGATCGCTGCAAAGGTCTAAATGGGGGTAGTTTGACCTGCTGAACTCGAATCCGCGATTAGTTTTTTCATTTGAGCATTTCGTGTGATTCCTCAATTTTAATCACATAAAATTAATGAAAAAACCTCAATTCACGAAAAATGAACAAATTCAGATGAAATTCCGGCAAAAGGTGTATCAAGGAGTATCTAGTGATGTACCTCGAGGAAAATATTTTTTGATGAAAAATGAGGGTTCAGTGGGGGGAAAAAGCACGACTGATTGGCTTTTTGAATATTTTGGAGAAGTTGCACCAACGATAAAAATATGAAAAAATTCTGGGTAGTGTGGGAGGGTGTGAAAAACTGGAAAAATTTTTTCCACCGTGTGCACTCTAAAACTGTACTACACAGGGTGATTCAAAGTGTTAAAAGTCGTTTTCAAGGTCGTTAGAGGAGTCGAAAAAGTCTGAAAAAATTTCACAACATCCCCCTTGGGTACCTCTACCTACATGCCAAGTTTGGTGAAAATCGGTTCAAAACTCGCGGAGATGGAATTTTTAAGCTAAAAATCGCATTTTCGAGGCCCCTGCCCCCGGGGCGTGAGGTAAGTGATCGCTGATTCGCTCTAAAATCATATTTTACGATACAAAATCGGAATGTGTGAAAAAAATTTCAAAGTGCGACCGGGGGCCGATTGACCCCCTTATCCCACCAGAGCCTTTGATCAAATGTTGAAAATTTAGGCTGAATTTTACAAATTAATCCATTTATAATTATTGTGGCATTATTGGTTTTTTCATAGTTTTGAGAAAATCGCATTCTTACGTAAAAATGTTCAAAGTGGGACGTTTTGAGTTGTTGATGGATTCAGTATTACGACATGTTCAATTTTGACTCAAGAAAAATTTTCAAGACCACCATGTTGTAGAGCATAAAATTTCCTTTCAAATGAGTGGTCAATGCAATTTTTAGCTATAATAGTGTCAATTCTACAGTAATAAGAAAAATTAGGGGCAAAAATTTAAAACTTTTTCCCCAAAATTTTCATTTCCTGAACTTTCAACTTTGAAGCGCTGTAAAACGCTCGAAAATTATCAAACAGACTTCGAGAACATCTCATTGTACAGAGAATTTTCTACCCTACAAAGACCTGGTCTTAACTCATTTTGGACCGACAAGTCAAAGTGGGACCTTTTCCAAAATAATGCCACAATTTTTTCTAAAAATTTAAAAATGATAATGACCGAAATAGTCAAAATTTATTAAAATAATAATAAAATTCTTTAAAATCTAAAAAATAAATCCCAATTCAAAAATTGATCAAATTTTTGACGTTTTTTTCATCCTATTTCAAAAATTTGAACTTTCGCCAAAATATTTGAATTTTAAAAATTTCCAGATTTAGAAAAAAATTTAAAATGCTTTAAATCCATTAAATTGTATTTGTAATTTAATTACCTTAAAACTGTAATAAAAAGGTGTAGACAAGTTGCAAACTTGGAATTTTTTTAATTTTGAAAAAATTTCAGATTTATGAAATTCAAAAATTATTCATTTTCAAAATTTTTTATCAAATTGTGAATTTTTATCAATTTTAAAATCTATTCACCTTTTTTTTTTTTTTTTTTTTTTTTGTAAATCAGTTGAATCTTAAAAATTTACACAATTTCAAAAATTCACTCAAGTCTCGTGTGCAAGCTTATAAAATATTTCATAGCTTTTATAAAATTTTTCAAGGTTTATCAATTTTAAAAACTCAAAAACTGATCAAATTTTTGAAATTCATTTAATTAAAATAATTTAATAAATTTGTTATGTTGAAAAATTCCATCTTTCATTAAATTTTTAAACTTCTCAAATTTTGAAATTTTACCAAAATTTAGATTTTCTTTTAAAAAATGTCCCAAATTCATCAAATTGGCAGAAAATGTATTAAGGTATACAACATAATAAATTTTGAATTTTTATAAAATTTTTGAATGGGGTAGGTATTCATAAAATTTAAAAAGGGCTAAAATTGAACTTTTTTCAAATTGGAAATTTCATCATAACTATTTAAAAAAAAGTAAGAAACTTTTTATTGGCTGAATTTTAAAAATTGATCCAATTTGAATATAGGTACCTAATAAAAATTAAAAATTGTCAAAATTCTAATTTTTATCAAATTTAAAAAATCTTGAAAACTAAAAAACTTTTCCAAACTGTTAAAATTTCAAAAATTTATTTATCAATTTAAAAATAAAAATGAATTGTAAAAAATACCAAATTTGGAGGAGTTGCAAAGTTTAAAAATCAAAATAAATTGAATATTGTAAAAAAAAAAAAAAAACGGATTCCACTAACAAATTCTTGAGCATTGAAAATGTATCTGGAATTCGCAAAATTTTCGAATACCTGGGTTGAAATTTGAAACAAAAAAATTTAGCGTAAAACAGGACTTTTTGACAGAACAGCCACCTCGGAGAAAAAACATAACTTTTGCAGGACCGGCACCATTAGACACTTGGTAACATCAACAAAATGGCAAGTGACGATCAAAGTGGCAAATTGTTGAAAGTTAAAAATTTCTAAATCAACAAAAAACAGAAAAATAGTTATGAACATTTTAACGAATAAATCAGATTTTCAATATTGGTTCCAAGAAAATGACAATCGTCCATTCAAAATAGAAAACTTGTTGAAAAAGCTCAATACCGAAACTTACAAAAAACAGGGGAGAAAAATCAGCTTATAAGAAAAAAAATCAGAATTTTCAATAATTACAAAAAAAAAAGCAACATGGAAATCAAAGTACCTAGTAAATAGCTAAAAAAAATTATTTTCGAAATTTCATTTTTGACGAAGTTATTCATGTTCAATTATAGACATGTTTCCTAATTATTATGAGTAATAGGTAATAGGTAATAGGTATCATCTGAATCCAAATTTTAAAATTTTTGCTCACACACATTCCAAAATGGAAATTTTCGATGAAAAAAATTTCGGTGGTAGGTGAGAGATGAAAAATGCTTTCTAAAATGTTTTCAGGTACTTTGGTCATGGTGTTATAAGATAGGTAGGTAGTTTCGAAAAGCGAAGAGTAGACAAAGTCAAATGCCAAACTACCTCTCTAGACCAGGGAGGATCTTTTTGTCGACGTATAGTGGCCTATGACGTTACACGACGCGACGCCTAGGCCATTTCAAAGTTCGTAATGCACAATCTAGGTACACGCAAGTTTTATGTGGTGCCTATGTACTCGTATAGTATTCGTAGCAACAGGAAGCGGCAAATTTCCAGAATTAGTTGAAGGTCGTCGCTCAAACGACGAAAAGAACAAGTAAAGCGAAAAAAAAAACACGTTATAATCGAAGGGACGCGGACGGAGCGGGAGGCTCCTTAGTCTGGTGCCTGGTTCTCTTCAAGTTGCGCCTTGCGCCGCAAAAGTCCACCGTGGGTACAAATACGAGTACGATTGCAGTGCCCAACACGTATCGTATAGGTACACACAGGACACAGGCGATAATCGACGGCGACTACGACGACGACGACGACCCAATATGCGTTATGTTATTCGCCTTCTATTTAGTAGCAAATGCGCGTGTTTTCTGTGAAGCTGTGCTGTACCATGGTTCACTCAGGTTCTTAACCATGAATCCAGCTGTACTGGTAAGTTACGTCTACGAGTATAACGTAAATCGTAAATAAGCATAATTACTACTAAACTAACTACTCAACCTCCTCGCCACGTAACTACCCCTCGTGCATGCGCGCTTGCCTCTTTCCTTTTTCCGGATATTTTTTTTTCGTGCCTCGAAAATCATCGTATTGTTTGTGATAAAGTAACACTCCTCGAAGGGATGAGTAATAATTGATTAAATTCGCGATTTTTTTTGTGAAATTTTTCTAATATTGCAACCGGTTTGTGTATTACGTGGATTTTTTCAACCCTCCGGTGACTGAGAAAAAATCGTTAATTTGTTCATTGATCAATTTTTCACCAATTTTCTTCATCGTTTCAATCGTGATTTCTTCCATTAGTTTATAGTATTTCAAATGAACTTTGTGTTTTCACTCTTGATTCGTGTTGTTGTTGTTGTTGTTTTAGCTTTTAAAAAAATTTTGCAATGTGTTTTTTTCAACATTTTTTTATGATTTTTACGATTTATGAATAATTATTTTTATGGGCTTTTCTACTCATTCCCACAAAATTTTCACTTCACTCCACAAAACTGCCCGGCATAAACTCACTCAACTTCCTTTTACAAGTAGTGACACTAACAAGAAATTTCCGATTCTGACATGTAAATTCCTTAAAATGCGACAAAATCAAAGAAAACTACCTCAAAAAAGATGAACAAAACTATGTACAAGAAATTTGAGCAAGTGAATATAATGAATGGAAATGAACCTACAACTCGATGAATTAGTGAACAGCATTAATCGATTGATCAATTTGAAAAAAAATTAATCCGTAATTAACCAAAACCGAAAAATCACTCTAATTCGGAAATTTCTTAAATCAAAAAAATTGGCGAACTGTTCAGGAATTGATTTTATTTATCAAAATCGAAAATTTGAAACGTTAATGATTTCTGGAAATCAAAAAATTCAACCAATTTTTAAAAAAAATGGTCTGATTAGTTGAAACAAAAAAAATTAATTGATGCTTACATCGAAATCAAAAAAAAAAAAAAAAAAAAAATCATTCAAAAACGAACAAAATTCTGTTTGAAAATCATTCAATTATCCAAATAGAAAAAAAATTATTGATTCCTTAAAATAGACGTATTAATCAATAAATCGAAATCGAAAATTTCATTAAACTACAAATCGAAGAAATTTTCAAAGGCCCAGATTCTAAATGAAATTGAAAAATTAATTGAATATGCAAAATCTACAGCTAAGTTTGTTGTTCAAAAATTGATGATTATATAAAAATCGAAAAAATGATAATCAAAATCTGAAAACCCATGAATTGAAAAAAAATGCGAAACTATTTTCACACATCCAAACCTCGAAATCTAAGGAATAATAGATTCATCGAAATCTAAAAAAATGATCAGTTGAAAAAATTGTAAAACTTTCTAAAAAAATTGAACCGATTCATTAAAACCAAAAAATAATTAATCGATACACCGAAATCGAAAATTAATCGATACATCGAAATCGAACAAATACCTAAATGACTATTAATTAAAAGTAAAATGATGGTAAAAAAATATTAAAACAAAAAATTAAAAAAAAAATTTTTAAAAGTTGAAGTGAAAAAATTGAAAATCTGTACAAAAATAAACATACCTACAATTAATACTTGAGTAAAATCTAAAAAATACACCAAATATTATCGAAATCGAAAATTTCATTAAACTACTAATCGAAGAAATTTTCAAAGGCCCAGATTCTAAATGAAATTGAAAAATTAATTGAATATGCAAAATCTACAGCTAAGTTTGTTGTTCAAAAATTGATGATTATATAAAAATCGAAAAAATGATCATCAAAATCTGAAAACCCATGAATTGAAAAAAAATGCGAAACTATTTTCACACATCCAAACATCGAAATCTAAGGAATAATAGATTCATCGAAATCTAAAAAAATGATCAGTTGAAAAAATTGTAAAACTTTCTAAAAAATTGAACCGATTCATTAAAACCAAAAAATAATTAATCGATACACCGAAATCGAAATCGAACAAATACCTAAATGACTATTAATTAAAAGTAAAATGATGGTAAAAAAATATTAAAACAAAAAATTAAAAAATTTTTTTTAAAAAGTTGAAGTGAAAAAATTGAAAATCTGTACAAAAATAAACATACATACAATTAATACTTGAGTAAAATCTAAAAAATACACCAAATATTATCGAAATTGAAAAATTTATCAAATGGAAAAAAATTGGCGAACTGTTAAAAAATGTATCAATTTTATCAAAATGGAAGAACTGATCGATTAATCGAATTCGAAAACTCAATCGATTTAATTCGTTGAATTAAAATTTAAAAATTAGTCAATTTATAATAAAAATCCAAAAATTTATTTCGCCAAAAAATTGGTTCAATTTTGACGAAGTAAACAAGTTCATGAATGAAAAAATTGGGGGACTGCCCAAAAAAACGTACCAACTCATCAGCATCAAATCCCTTGAAAAAATTAACCTATGCATCGAAATCGAACAACTAATTGATCATAGATTAGAATAATTAAGCTATGATAATCATATTCGGAGATTTTGCTCCTAGAACCTGAGCTTACATCAAAAATCCTTAATATAAGTACCTAATAAAAAAAATCATTGTGGGTATAAAAAAAATTGAGGAACTGTCCAGAAATCGAATTAATTAATTAAAATCGAAAAATCAATTACTGTAACATGGGTTACTTTGGCCCACTTTCGAAAAAAATATATTTGCCTGTCCACTCACAACTGTATGAAGTGGAGGGAGTTTGTAATAGGTGTCAACGATAGAGGGGCCTTCATACTTCACTTCTATGTGATTGTCACAATTTTTGTGTCGCAAGTTTGGTAACCCTGATTTTTTGTTAATTATTACATTGTTCATGTGGTTTTTTTACCTCCAAAACTTTTATTCAGCCGAAGTATAACGAATGGTCCAAAAAAAAATTTCTTATGTTAACAGATCGAAAATTTTATGTAGATTCAGAATCTCGTATAGAAAAATCGATTTTGTGAAGCGGTTGTCAGATAAATTGAAATTACTACACAGAGGACCGTTTTCGTCGTTTTTGGGGTTACTTTGGACCACGCATAAATATTATAAAAAACCGAGAAAAAAAAAAATTTCCTATGAAAATTGATCGAAAATTTAACGCAGAGTCAGAATCTATCATGAAAATGACGGTTTGGTGAACTGGTTTTCAGATAAATTGAAGTTACCCGTCAGAGGACCGTTTTTCGTTGTTTTTGGAGTTATTTTGGCTCAAGCATAAACATCATCAGGAAATCTCTAAAATACCGATGTTTGATCATATGGTTGAAACTGAAAAAATTGTTTTTTGAAGTTTCATGCCTTTGGCGAGTTATTATTATGCCTAGAAATCGATTTTTTGCGGGAAAAAAAAGAAGTGGGCCAAAGTAACCCCAGAGCCGGGTAACTTTGGCCCATGACTTTGACTCGCCACGGAAGAGGGAGGGGGTTTGACGAAAAATTTGAAAAAAATTACAGAGCTTCCTACAAGTGTCCGACACTATTTAGTGTGAAAACCGAGCCCCCTACTTCGATTTTGAAAGAACCGGGATGAATTTTCAAAAAAAAATCTCAAAAAGTGGGCCAAAGTAACCCCATGTTACGGTATCTCATTAAAAATAAAAAATTCATGGAATAACAAAATTTGAACATTCACCAAAAATTTATTTAAATTCAGCAAAATTACAAAATTCACCAAAATCAAAAAAATTATTTAATTAAAGAATTGTGAACTTTTTCAACCGGCGACTTACTAAAATCAAAAAATTAATTTAATTAGAAAAAATGGATCAATTTTCAAAAACATTCAACCTATTTATCAAAATCAAAATTGAAAAACTTAGGTAATCGAATTGAAAATTTTATTCCATCGCCGAAATTGACTAAATTATTCAGATAATCAATTATTTAAAATTCAAAAATTAATCGAAATCAAAATATATCGATTGTTCTATGAAAATCCATAAAATTAAGTAAATTTATCAAATTCAAAAAAAAATTTCTACAAAAATAAATAGTCCAAATTATTCGCTGAAATTGAAAATTTATCGATTTTTCAAAACTGAAAAATTTATTAAAAAACAAACTTGCTAAACTTTTAAAAAATTTATTGATATTTCAAAACTGAAAAAAATGGTCAATTATTTAGGTAATATTGAAACATCAATTAAAATTGAAAAATCTATTGTTTTATCGAAATCCATAAAGATGAACAAATTTATCAAATTCAAAAATTGAATAACCAAAATTCAAAAAATCTGTTGATTTATCAAAATCGAAAAAATAATAATTGATTGAAATTGAAAAATTAAGTGTGATTTAATGAAACTGAAAAAAGAGACAAAATCGAAAACGAAAACTAATGAGAGAATTTAGTTGAAATTATAGGTCGACAATTAAAATCAATACGATTTTGGCAAGGTCAAAAAAAATCATTGAATACCTAATGTTTCGAATTTCGATTTACCTATTCATCATTTTTGAAATACCTCGAATGGAAAATTTCTTCAGAAATGAAGTATACATTTCGATTTCGACTTAAAAGACACACACTGAACTTAAGTCTCAAAAAACTTGAAAACCCATCATCAACCAGAAAACCTATGAAAACGAAATCAACCCCTCCCTGTTTCCATTTCACATCTGGCGTTCGAACCAGTTCCAACCACTTGACGAATTTTTCCTCATCGATACGATTTTTCTCAAAAACATACCTAGGTAAGACACATCCATTTCGCAGACACTTCCAAAACCAAACGTGATTTTTTTTTACATCGTTTGATGAATGAAAAAAATGTAACTTTTACCTCGACGACTCCTTTCAATAATCGCACGAATACGAATCAATGATACAGCAGCTCAGAAATACTCTACCCTTCGCTTCAGCTAGGTCATCAGGTCCGGTTAAAATTTCACAGTTCTCCTTGCGAAACACTCTTTTTTTCCTGTTGACGGGCACATTACACTACTTACTGTAGCCGAAAAAAAAAAAAAAACTTTTAAACCGGATCCAGTAAGTAATTTTGCTCACCACACCTTGATGTATTTTTGACACTTGGTAGTATTAGATACCGTACAAACACATACGTAGGTCTAGGTACATTACAACGTCGCGTTTTACGTCATGGCGAAATATCATAACGCAAATGTCAATTACTCTGGTTCGATTAACGTTTTTCGGTTTCGTACATACCTACCTCTGTATAGAGTATAGACCTACTCGTTCGTTGTCGTCGATCTCATACGGTTCGTCGAATTCTCTCATCAGATGGTCTCCTTGAACCCTTCTCGCGCTCGTGTCCGTTCATAATTCGACCATACAGTTATTACACATACCAGATATATACGAGTGTCGAGTATACGTATTCACCATCAGCATCACGGGGGAAAGCTCGCTCGAGCTCCACTCTACGTATATACAGCGCGTACTCACTCAAATTTCCGCAACCCCTCTTCCTCGTCCCTCTGCCGGCCGCCCTTCGCGTTACGCAATATCGCCACTCATTAAGAACAACGTTATTCCACTGACTTGAGAGCGCTGCAATGTGTAGGTATATATAGCTCATTAATCGTCTGCTTGACCGCGCGATGATTAAACGATTTTAAATTACCTATACGCCAGCGCTCATACAAATGGTCGCGGTGGTAGTATGGTAGCTAGTGGTAGCAGCAGCCAAATCCATGCTGAGGTGCCGGTCCTCCGTCCTACACTTTCGAAGACCTAACCGAGTTACGCCCTACGGTCTACCGGTCACTTTGGTAAATTTCTCAAGGTCGCCTCGCGGTTAATGATCTAGCTCATCGGTATAACAGTTCCGTGCTCATCGTTTATCTCTTCTATCGATACGTTTGTTAAACGATCGCCTATTTTTCCCACAACGCACTGACAGCATCACTTACTTACTCTTTCTTAAATTTCATCAAATCCAATCCTACGAAGATATTTAATTTTCAAAATTGGAGGGGAGGGCGGGGTCCAATCGAAATTTTTGTTATAACCAAAATTATTCCTAAAACTTCATGCTACAACTTTTGTTTGAAATTTTTTTCAATTGGACCTCTCTCTCGCCTCCAATTTCGCAAAACACTATCTAGATACTAATTCAAAATTGAAGGAGTGAGGGAGGAAGGGGCCAATTGAAAAATTTTCCAAACAAAAGTTGTAGCATAAGGTCTTGGAAATAATTTTCGTTATTATAAAAATTTCGATTGAACCCCTCCTTCTCCTTCGATTACACATAATATTATATCAGTAATTCCAGACATGAAATCCACTATTTTTGATTTTTTTTCGGGACTTTATTGACCAAGAATTGGTCAAAAAGTGACCAAAAATCAAAACCACCAAAAGGAAATTTTAGAGCTAAATAAGAATATTTTCATTTTTTTGTAACGAGCAAATTTTTTGTTAGAGACGGGCACGCCGAATGTGTCATTCATGAAAAAAAATTACCTTGATAAAATGACAACAGAAATTATTGATTTTTCAATTTTTGAAAATACTTCTTGATTTTTACGTAGAATTTTATCTAGCTAGTTGCGTTTTAGGAAAGAAAACTACAACTTTTAGTAAAAAATATTCTCAATTATTGGTCTTAATTTTTTCTCAGGAAAAAAATTTTGGAGCAAAAAATTCTTATGAATTTTTTTGAAGTCAAATCTTTCAATTTTATGGGAGTAAGAATCGCACTTAATTCTTTTAGAGTATTTTTTAAAAACTTTTTATGTTTTTGAAGAAAAAAAATCATCCTAGAATAAAATCTTTCAATTTTGGGGGATGGAGGGGGGGGGGGGGGGAGAGAATCTCCAAATTTTTTGATGTAGCAAAAAAACATCTCTTTTTTTAGAATTTTTTCACCATTTTTAAAGAAGAAAAAATCTCTATTTCTGATTTTACTTTTTTTTGAAAAAAAAAAAATCTTTGGAATTAAAGAAACCTCTCAATTATTTTGGAAGTAAAAATTTTTCAAATTTTTGGGATTGAAAATCTCATTTTTTGAAGGAAAAATTTTTGTTTTCGTCTTAAAATACAGAAAAAAAATTTAAAATATTTTTTTTTTTCAATTTTAGGTCTTAATCACTTTTGAAAAAAAAAAATTGGTGTAAAAAACTCTCTTAATTTTTTGCAGACAAATATTTCCTAATTTTTTAGAGTAAAAATTTTTTTAATTTTTTGGAGAAAAAAAAAATCTACTATTTTTTTCGATAATGAAATTTTGAAGAAGGAATACTCATAATGTTTTTGAAGTAAAAAATTTTCTAAATTATTCTGACAAGGGAACCTCGCCAACTCGTCACCTCCGATTGAGCTGAAATTTGGCTCACTAAAAAAGCATGCCACCCAGACCTCACAACCAAATTTTTAGCTGGCGAAGTTGATTTTTCGATTTTTGGCGAATTTTTGAAAATGGCTAAAACCGCCTCCAAAAAAATATTTTTTGAAAAAAAAAAATGTAAATTTCAAGATATTGTAGAATCCTGAAAATTGGTTTGCACACTAAAGTCGACCTTCCAAGTCGATTGGCACCATTTTCAAAGCGATTTGGAGCCTCCAGGAAAAGTTGACTTTTCTCCAGCACACTGGAATCCCTCCAGACGGCAAAAATAAACTTTTTCTGGAGACTCCAGATCGCTTCGAAAATGATGCCAATCGACTCGGGGGTCGACTTTAGGGGGTAGACGGAGTTTCGGACGATATGCTGGAGAAATTGATTTTGTGGAAATTTTTTAAAAATGCAGAATTTTTAAGTTGTCAAAAAAAAAGACGTGCGAACTCGTCTACTTGGGTTTTGGATTCAACTACGTCAATCGATAGATGGCATCATACTAACGCTAGTATTCAATTTTCATATTTTTTTTCCAAATGCTGCCGAAGTTGATTACAGCGCCGTCTGGAGCTATTTTAGTGCGCTGGAGAAAAGTCAACTTTTTCTAGAGACTCCAGATCGCTACGAAAATGGTGCCAATCGGCTCGGGAGGTCGACTTTAGTGTACAAACCAATTTTTAGGATTCTATCTTGAAATTTACAATTTTTTTTCAAACAATGGTTTTTTGGGTGCGGTTTTAGCCATTTTCAAAAATTCGCCAAAAATCGAAAAATCAACTTCGGCAGCCAGCCAAAAATTTGGTTGCAAGGTCTGGGTGGCCTGCTCTTTCAGTGAGCCAAATTTCAGCTCAATTGGAGGTGACGAGTTGGCGAGGTTCCCTTGTAAAGTTGTGAGTAAAATCAGGAAAAAAAACATGTTAGTTCCTTTTTTTGAGAAAGGAATCTTTCAGTCAAAAAAAAAGGTATTTGTCCCAATATCATTGAAAAAAATCGATTTGTGAAGTAAGAGAATTATTTTTTTTGGAAAAAATCATCTTTCAATTTTCAGTTTTTTATTTCTCTGTTGGTTTTCAAAAAGACATCGATAAAAAAACTGGAAAAAAAGACTTTGGCGAGCATTTTGGGCAAATAATGACAAAAAGTGACCAACATGCGAAATAGTAAAAAATTCAATTAAATTAAAAGTGACTGAATTTCATGCCTGTATTTACTAAAAATTGGGTGAAGGGTCAAATTGAAAATTTTTTCAAACAAAAGTTGTATATTGAGGTGCTAAAAATAATTTTGGTTATTATAAAATTTTCGATTAGACCCTTCCCTCCCCAGCAATTTCGAATAATACGACTCAGATACTCATTACAAACGGGGTGAGGGGAGGTAAGGGGGGGTCCAATTGAAAAAATTGTCAAACAAAAGTTGTAGCTCAAAGTTTTAGGAATAATTTTGGTCATGATAAAAATTTCAATCGGACCCCTCCCTCCCCTCCAATTTTGAGTATCAAGTATCTATCTACCTATAGTATTGAACTTGGTAAAATTTAAGGAATAGTACTAGGTATAAGTGTTGCCTCCAGCGAATTGTGGGAAAAATAGGCGATCGTTTTGTTACACTATAGATGATAATACACATGATACGATTACGGTGGTGTGAGTTTCTCAAAAAATAGGCCAAACTGGTATTCTGGAAGATATATGGTTATGGGTACAAAGCGTAAACCTATACGTACGATATGGACGTATTCACATTTCGATACAATTAAAAATTACATTACTGTCACCGCCACCGCCGCCGTTAAATTCACATACTCACACAAGCGTATTTCTCGCGCAAATTGCGTGGGTGTGTGCTTTACACACAGAAGGTTACAGTGACCACGTACAGCGCCGGTACCCCATACGTAAATACTCATGCAACCAGTTCGTATACCCATATCTACCTACCGTATACTCCGTACGATGGTGTACTTGTACTTGTAATGGTCTAGAATATACTCGTATATGATCTCAAAACCGAATCCCAGCCTACAGGTCAAAGGCTACCATAACTATAATGCTGCATACCGTATTATGCACACCCCCACGAACGACCACGAGTATATCTATATCTACCTAATACGTACCATACGAGTACTTTTGAAACACAAAAATACCGCATTTACGTATATAGATATGCAACGGTAGCGTTCGATTAAACGATCCGATCCGATGCCCTCCTTGTTCCCAGAATGATCTCGGTCGATCACCTGAGAGATATACCAACTATAAGTAAGGTATTCGATGAAATTAATCTCATCAGGTTTATAGACAGATCGATACAGCGTGATCAGAGGTCGCGGTATAGTCTCGAGACGATAAGAAGGCGTGAAATTTTTTCGCGTCTATTAAAAATCCATAAATATACCCGCAGTATAACGTCGATAGTCGACGCTCTATAATTCTGTAATTATACCAGATCGATAAAAATAAAATTTCCGATCGTTCGATCCCCATATCCGTCTTGCTGTAAAATATTACGTTTAAGGGTGTGGTAGATGTAGATACTAAATCCAGCATATACGTGTGCAACACGTGTGTGTTGTATTCAATTTTTTAAAACCCATCAAGGACGCCATCTTCGCCAATTTTAGTACGGCTATAGAGTTACGCGGGTATACTTGTAGAATGTTAAAGGTCTAATCAAAAAGCAGACGAGATTCTGGTGTTATATTTCATTTTTGACCAATGGTGGAAGGAGAGATAAGTAGAAATCATTTTAAAATGAGTAAAGTTTGAAAACAAAAAATTATATTCAATGAAATAAAATCAAAAATTGAAAAAAAACCTTTCAAAATTAATAAAAACTGAAAACAAAATCAACCCCTCCCCCAAAAAGGGATAATTTACCTTCTTTCCACTTGAATTCAGATTTTCTAAAAAAATGAAAACTTGGATTGACGAATGTATGTAAACCTGAACATGTAGAATAAATCAGAAAGAAAATTAAACAAAAAATTTATGATTTCAACAAAATATGTCTGAAATTTTTCTAGAAATAATTACTCAAAAAACCCTAAATCTGCCAAAATCGAAAAAAAAATTGAAAAACTGACTCGAATTGGACCTAAATTGATTGAAAAAATTTTTCCACTCAAAAAATTCTGATTTCAACAAATTTCTGAAATTTTTATAGAAATAGTTACTCGAGAAACCTTACAGTTGTAGGGTTGGAAAAGACAAAAAAATTGTCAATTTCGATGGAGATGAAAAAAAATTGTCAAATCTGTTGGAATTGGACAAAAATTGATTAAATAAAATTTTCTCATTAAAAAAAATTTGATTTCAACAAATTTATGAAATTTTTCTAGAAAAAATTACTCGAGAAACCCTACAGTTGTAGGGTTGAAAAAGAGAAAAAAATTGTCAATTTTTATGGAAATGAAAAAAAATGTCAAATTTGTTGAAATTGGACAAAATTTGATTAAATAAAATTTTTCCACTCAAAAAATTCTGATTTCAACCAATTTCTGAAATTTTTCTAGAAATTATTACTCGAGAAACCCTCAAAGTGCCAGAATCGAAAAAAATTTGAAAAATTGACTCGATTTGGACCAAAATGGATTGAAAAATTTTTTCCACTTAAAGAGTTCTGATTTCAACAAACTTCTGAAATTTTTATAGAAATAATTACTTTTGAAACCTTACAGTTGTAGGGTTGAAAAAAACAAAAAACTTGTCAATTTTGCTGGAAATGAAAAAAAAAAATTCAAATCCGTTGAATTTTGACAAAATTTGATTAACTGAAATTTTTCCACTCAAAAACTTCTGATTTCAACAAACTACTGAAATTTTTTTAGAAATAATTACTCGAGAAACCCTACAGTTGTAGGGTTGAAATAAATGAAAAATTGATAAATCTGCCAAAATCGAAAAAAATTTGAAAATCTGACTCCAATTGGACCAAAATTGATAGAAAAAATTTTTCCACTCAAAAACTTTTGATTTAAACGTATTTCTGAAATTTTTCTTGACATAATTACTTTTGAAACCCTACAGTTGTAGCGTTGAAAAATACAAAAAAATTGTCAATTTTTAATGGAAATGAAAAAAAATTGCCAAATCTGTTGGAATTGGACAAAACTTGATTAAATAAAATTTTTCCACTCAAAAAATTCTGATTTCAACGAATTTCTGAAATTTATCTACTCAAAAAGTTAAAATTTGACAATGTTGAAATTAGGAGTAGGTAATTTATTCGTAGGTAATTATTTTTGATTTTCGAAATTTAATTTTAAAATAATTTAAATTTATTCGAAAAGAACATAAAGAAAAGCAATCTGTTACAAAATAGTAACATTTAGCTTGCACGAGATTCAAGATTAAAATCTCACTGGCAGGTCCAATATGTGACATCTACGCAGACGATATATTTGTTCATCACGATTTAAAAGATTTTTCACTAATATATTGTCGTGGTCAGTAATTCTTTCTTGATAGATGTTGCTTCTTATGGATATCGTCGATTTCACACTAGGTATTTCCAAATCTTCGAGAATTGTGTTGTTCTTCACATACCACGGCGCGTTAATAAGTTTTCTTAGAATTTTGTTCTGGAACCTTTCGATAATTAGGATATTGGATTCACTAGCCGAATCCCATAGTTCAATACCGTACGACCATATTGGTTTGAATAAACATTTGTACATCAAGATCTTGTTTTGTCAGTTCAGCATATTTGTTCCAGGAAATTAAAAAAGAAAAAAATTACTCTGAAAATTTGAAAAAATTGACAATAGAAAAATATTGAATACAAAAAATTCAATTCAATTCAAAATTGACAAAAATCGCTCAATGAAACAAAAAAAAATAATAATTTCATAATAATTTACCGAAAATTTACAAAACCGACAATTTAAAAATTTCAAAATAGACAAAAATCAATTTAATTTAAAATGAATCAAAATTAACAGAAAAACTGGAAAAATGTATAAAATGAAATTTTAAAAATCTGATTTCAAGTTTAAAATACCCACGTTCTAAAATTGAAGATTAATAAAAATTAATTTCATCATAATGTACTGAAAACTGAAAAAATATACCTTCAAAAAAATTGAAGTCACTAAAAAGTAAAGGGAATACTTGAGGTAAATATAGTAAAGTTTAAAATAAGTTGAAAAATTGAAAAAAAATTTCGACTTGGAGAAATTCAATTGAGCTAAAATTGACTAAAAAATTGAATAATTTACAGAATGAAAATTTTTTATCTAAAATAAAATTTGTAAAAATTTCGAATTGAAGTGAAATGAAAAATTAAAAAAAAAAAAAAAAACGAAGCAATCGATTACCCATTCAACTCTCTGGGCACATCCATCTTCTCGCAATCGTACTTTTTTCTCCAACCCAAAACGAGCATTTTTACAATAAATCCTTGACCTAGAGGCACATACATTGGGAACCTGGTCTTCCTATATGTATTTCAGTTTCACCAATACGTAGGTGAAGACCGCGAGGCGGGGGCGACCCAGCTCGGCGGCGCTTATATCCATTTAAAACTGGATTATGTAACGCGTGTTCGTAATAGATGGCTTTATTTACAAGTAAGTATAGGTATCTCTTCTACAAGTACGACGACGACGACTAATGTAAGAACTATCCATCTATCTCCATCTATCCAATCCATCTATTACATCGTTCATTTCAATCTTTCAAAGTATATTTATCAGCAACGCTTTGATCTGCTGCAACCAACGCGAGCTGTACATAATTTTCGTACACGATAAATTATTCGAAAAGTTACCACCGCAGCACCTACTCCAATTGTGAGGACAAAATTGCCACTCCGATCTCGATTGTAATTCATACTTTGCATAGATAATAAAACAATCTTCTCGGGTACTCGTACGACAACTCGACGTATTTATATTGGTCGCCTATTTCATGCACCTAATCGTTAAATTATGTTCTAGATTGTCGTCGAGTCGCGTCGCGATACCAGATCCGACTTTTGCGAACGCGCAAGCGCATTCGCCGAATGCCGAACCGAACCGGTTCTGCATCGATGCGACGCGACGCGACAACGCAGCACTATTCTTCCTCCTCCTTTGTGGTGCTGATCTGCTGATATCCTACGAGGTGTCCATTATCCACCGCAGCCCGACACATTTTTTACCGCATTCTACCTAATTCAACGGCTGACTAATTAATTAATCAGCCCCGCAATGCGGATGAGATGCAGACGTTTGACGTTGCGCATGCGCCACAAATTAACCTTGTAACCCTAAAACCTCGTGCACACTGTAACGCTTGGTCGAGCTTTTTCTCGCGCTGCGCTGCTGGTTTCGTCAAGTGGATTTTTTTTTGACACGCCGACGCGACTAGGCACTCCCCGGATGACCATAATTATATTATAACCTGTACGCGTATGTGGTTCGGTATTCTGAAGAAGAAAAAAAAATGGGCGTAGAGGGGAAAATCCGCTTCGAGAGTATATAAGGGCAGACAGTATGTAAACATGGCTATAGCTATCGTCTGCGTATATACCATACAGCTTTGTGTATATTGAATATCATATTGGAATGCTGCGCCGCTCAAGGCGTCCTCCGCAATTTACGTCAATAAGCAGAAAATACTGCAATGTAATACCTCCTGCGCGATATGTTTATACTTAATCTTCGCAACTGGCGAAGATTTTTTGCTCGTCGTCGCGTCCGGCGTCCGTCGACTCGCCAAACCGAACGAACGATCGGATCGTGCGAAAAACACCCTCTAGCTGCATGACCCAATCATCTTGTCGTCGAGGTTGTGATACCCTCAGACCTCAGACTCTCTCGTACGAGCTGGCATATTAATTAAGTGTCGCGGACAGGCACGTATGATCGATGATTCGAATGATTTCTGGCTTCGTGTTCATGTAGGTGGTGGTGGTCGTTGATATGCGGCCATCGATATCGGCAAATCCAACGAACGAGCATAATATTGCCTCGCAGGCAACAGAGAGAACTGACATTACTGTGGAAACCTCCGGTACTGACATCACTGTGGAAATCTACGGGTTTCTTGGGCCTGGAGATTTCCAAAGTACATGTCAGTTTTGAGTTGAAGTCAGTCCTGTTGAGATTTATAGAATATATTTTATGTGTGGGGGCTTCCTCCTTCAGGCAACAATACTGACGTTCGTCGGAACTGATTTAAATCGAAGAATTGCATCGAAATTCTCCATCGTTTCTGGTTGGATACTGGTGTGGCGAATCCAATGCCCCTTAATCATTTTCCAATTGCCGAATGTCCGGAATTAAAACCACATAATAGAACCGAAATAACAAAAATGAATAGATTTTGAAATACAAAACCTAAGTCTATAGAAAGATAGGCCTTCAGGAAGGGTTAAGATATCTGTTCTCAGTCATCGGATTGACCAGAAGAGAACAAATGCAAGGATAGGATAACTAGGACTTGTGAACAGGGCCGGATTTAGGAAAAAAATGCCCCAGGACCATATAATTACTGAAGGCCCTCTTGCCTCTTGTAATTTTCAATTTTTAAGTGATCTGCCGGTAGCCCCTTTTCAGTGAAGGGCCCCTTTTGATGATGGGCCCCAGGGCCATGGCCCCGCTGCCCCCCCCTAAATCTGGGCCTGCTTGTGAATATGTCATAATAGGACAAGGGATGAGGGAACAGAAGTTCAACTTTTTGGGGGGAAACATCTGCAAGTAAGATAAGTTGGGGTAACTGAGCCACGTTGTTACAACTTCTGAAAATCTTCACATGGAAACTGGAAAGCCTCACTGAGGGAACCTAGTGAAGAATCTCTCAAATCTTCAAATGGGGCATGCAGAAGGGTGTCTTAGGGGTACTCCTAGGCCATTGATTTTTCTAGGTGATACATGTGCCTGAGGTGAGAAACACCTCAATCTCTAAGTAAATTTTGGCCTAGTTACCCAGAGAAATGGGGTAACTGCCACCTGGGCCATTTCAAATAATTTGAATTACTGAGACTTCCTCAAGGGGAGCTAGGAACCGAACGGCAGCTGTTATAGTAGGTTAACGATGCCAGTGTTACCATGCAACCAATCAAATTCCTCAAGACAGTTACACCGCTCAGATTTGAGTTTTGGGGTAACTGGACCATGTCAAGTGACTTAAATTACTAAGGCCTCTTCAAGGGGAGCTAGGAACCAAATGATGATTGTTATGGTATGTTCACGATGTCAGTGGTATCATGCAAAGAACAAATTTCGTCAAGGTGGTTTTAAAGGGAAATGGGGAGAGTGTATGGCCCAGTTACCCCAACTTACCTAAAATTATTCTACATTAAATTTCCTATAACTTTGTTCCATACATTTTCCTGTGCGAATTACAGTAGTGGAGCTAGGGAGTGCTGAAGATTGGGATGAAGCATTATAGAACCAAAACTCTCATATTGTTCTCAAAACGATTCAATAACTTATAGAAATTCTCAGAAAAATGCTTAAGAAACAGAAAGAGTTCCTATTGAAAAGCGTACAGCAGAACTTGAGGATAAAATCAGAATTGTGGAGTTACTTAAGAAATATACATCATTTTCAAAATGCTATAACTCTGCGAAAAATCATCTGAAAAATTGAAAAAAAAATTCTGAGTGTTCCCTTTACCACATAGAAGATAGAAACCATTAATAAAGCGAAAACTATTCATCTGAATATGGTGAAAAGCTAAAAAACTGAAACCAAAATACAAGTTGAGGTGCTCCACCTCCCAAAATAACTGACAAGGGAACCTCACCAACTCGTCACCTTTGACTGAGCTGAAATTTGGCTCACTGAAAGAGCATGCCCACCCAGACCTTGCAACCAAATTTTTAGCTGCCGAAGTTGATTTTTCGATTTTTGGCGAATTTTTGAAAATGGCTTAAACCGCATCCAAAAAACCATTTTTTGAGAAAAAAAAATGTAAATTTCAAGATAGAATCCTGAAAATTGGTTTGTACACTGAAATCGACCCCACGAGTCGATTGGCACCATTTTCAAAGCGATTTGGAGCCTCCAGAAAAAGTTGACTTTTTTCCAGCACACTGGAATCTCTCCAGACGACAAAAGTCAACATTTTCTGGAGGCTCCTGATCGCTTCGAAAATGGTGCCAATCGACTCGGGGGGGGGGGGGGGTTGACTTTAGGTGGCAGACAAATTTTTGGGTGATATGCTGGAGAAATTAATTTTTTGGAAATTTTTTAAAAATGTCGAATTTTTAAGTTGTCAAAAAAAACACGTGCGAACTCGTCACCTCCGATTTTGGATTCAACTGCGTCAATCGAGAGATGGCATCATAATAACGCTAGGATTAAATTTTCAGCTGCCGAAGTTAATTACAGCGCCATCTGGAGCTATTCCAGTGCGCCGGAGAAAAGTCAACTTTTCCCGGAGGCTCCAGATCACTTCGAAAACGGTGCCGTCGACTTGGGAGGTCGATTTTAGGGCACAAACCAATTTTCAGAATTCTATCTTGAAATTTACAAAATTTTTTTTCAAACAATGGTTTTTTGGAGGCAGTTTAAGTCATTTTCAAAAATTCACCAAAAATCGAAAAATCAACTTCGGAAGCTAAAAATTTGGTTGTGAGGTCTGAGTGGCATGCTCTTTCAGTGAGCCAAATTTCAGCTTAATCGGAGGTGACGAGTTGGCGAGGTTCCCTTGTGAGCTGAGAGTTCAAAAAATTTTTCGATTTTTTTCATTGTGATCCACTACCTGGAGTTAGAGTGTTCAGAACCGATCTGTATAACAATTTTAATACACTAAGCATGTGATTTGCTATTCTTTTCTTTTGTGCCTCTCCCACGACTCACAATGCTTCACCCTCACTTTTCGAACTCCACAGCTACACTTCTATGGTTCGTACAGAAAAAGTTGTAGAAACAAAGTTGTTGGAAATTTAATGTTAAATAATAATTTACTTTCAGATGTTTCTCCTCCTCTCTCCCCTCTCCCCTCCGAAATAAAAGCAAAAAAAACTTATGTTGAGAAAACTGGAGCCTAAAAAAAATAACTTATTGGGGTGGATCAGGGAGGTTTTTCAATATTTTATGATAGATTAGATCCTCTCCTACAAAATTAACTAAAAACACGTTCTACAGCGATTTGTTTGAGATCGAGCTATAATTCTACTGAACTAAAAGTAACTATGCTTATACAAAGTCTCAAGACAAAACCTCAAACCTGACTCATTTTTATCACATATTCGTGAAGCATACCGGGCTTCATAAAAAATCTCGTGCCAAGAGATCATAACACAGTCATCACAAGAACGAACCTCGCACATATGGTAAAAAAAAACGTTCAATTGAATTGCTGGAATCTGACAAAATGTCATTGGTACCTAGACAGACTTGACGAATTAATAAAATCAGCCATTCCATCTTCAAGTAATTTGGAAACCCGCACTATTCTAACCACTGTTCTGTTCCTCAGCGTACATATCGACAATTTCAAATCTAGTCTCTTTTTTTTTTATAACATTATCGCGTTAAACGAAAGCATTCGCATTACCAGTGGTTTCTTTTTTTCTTCATCTTCTGTTTCCTTCTGTAACAACGACGACAACGCCACCAAAGCCTCCTCGAATGGTACATACGCGAGTTCAATGGATTGTCCACTTTTGTTACTATAATGGTAACTATTTTCGCGCCTCGCGCCTTCCATATCCATATGTAATCATCTATATCGGTCTGCTTTTTGTTATTCCACATTCTAGCGAGTAACCTTGCCACAGCAGTCTTTAAATGAAGAAAAAAAAAATACTTTCTGCGATCGTTAATAAAGAAAGAAAAAAGGAACGTTTTGCTTTCGTTATTATAATATCCATCTCGCTTCTTCTGCATTATTATACTAAAATAACGGGAATGCAGAATTACTACGAGCGCACCGAGAGAGAAAAATGAGGCAAAAACATACATATACCTATATATCGATCGTCCATTACCAGAATGTGACACTTATTATGGAAAGGCATGTCGCGAAAAGTAGCTTCTTTCGTCTAGACCTAGAAAAATCGCCCGTCGCGTCGCACAAACCATGAGTCAAATCGTTCGCTGGGATTGATAAATTCACACAAGATGTCGTAATTGTGGAAACAGCCCATGTCCAATTGATTCGAAAGGCGCCGAAAAAAAAAAGAAGATACTTGCACATAAATCGTCACACTGCAAGTCTGCGCACTCTGTAATTGGAATCGCAGACCGAAGTATTCTTCGATCGAGATTTTTTTATCACGTTTATTCGAATGATCGCGGTTCGAGGCACTTGATCGCGAATCGAATGATTCAGTTTTTGGTTATTCGTTGGCAAATGAATCAATTTGTTTACGAATTATTTCAGCAAAAAAAATGATCAATTTGTTCGCAAATAATTTACTGGAAAAAGATTCGATTCATTTGCACGAACTACTTGAAAAAAAAAATTAAAAAATGAATAAATTCGTTCACGAACGACTCGAAAATGTGCCTAGCTAAATTCCCAAATCAAAAATCAGCACTTTTCCAGAATCTTTCACACGAGATAACCCCTCCCCCCCCCCGACCTTATGAAAAAATTGATACTGCCAGTTCAAAATATATTGAAAATTGACTGAAAACCATAAATTGGAGGAAAAAGTGGAATTTCTAAAATTGAGAGAAACTGATTTTTTAATAAATTTCAACGAAAAAAGAAGGGCTTTTGAGCTAAAAGTCAACTCTTTTCCAGCACTTTTTTGAGTTTTACACAGTGTCTAGTGTTTCAGGATTTTTTTTTGAAATCCACGACTTTCCATGACTTCTCTCATAGCCATTTTTTTACATTTTGTCCAAATGCTGAGTGACCCCACCTCATTTTTTTTTGGAGTAACATCTTCCATCAATGTCTTTTTCAGGCGAGGGGGGAGGGGGTAAAATCACTGAAATGCCAAAAATTTCCAACTCGTTGCCAAGTAGAAAGTGGTACTGTCAGTGACTCGAGTCTTAGTTTCATAAATTTGTTTGGATAAAAGTGGATCGCTGTTGTTGAATTTTATCATGTCCAATACTATACATAGATACTTGATATTCAAAATTAAAGAGGAGGGAGAGGTCCAATCGAAATTTTTGTAATGATCAAAAACATTCCTGGTACTTCATGCTACAACTTTTGTTTGAAAATTTTTTCAATTGAACCCCTCCCTTCCCACCTATTTCGCATACACTACTAGAAAACATTCTGCTTTTAAAATATCGATGTCTTCGTCTTCATATCATCTTCTTCTCCCTCCTTCCGTCCGCGTCGTCTTTTTTATACATCGCAGACTTTTCCACGGCATTTTTTGCTTCGCCACCAAGGACAGAATCGAATCGAGTTTACGTACGTCACAAATCGTACGAACGACGATACTATCTTCCAGGCAGTTCATCACGAACAGTACGCAAAACAGGAATTCTTCACAATCATCTCGTGTATTTTTTGATAAATGGTCTTCGTGAACTTGTTGAAAATATTTCCTCTATCTGGTTTCGTTTAATTGTCGAATCATTTAAAATAATTGACGACTCGGGCTCGGACGACTATACGACTACGACAACAACAACAACATCAACCGTCCACACCGGTATCGAACAAAACATTTTTTTTTTTTTCACGGTAATTCGATTCCACCTTTGCCCAGGCTCGCAACAGCTGCTGCATTACAGAACCGCCATCGGCGTAACTGTGATGTATTAAAATTGTTGACATTAGCATCGAATGTGCAGTTAATCTACTACTTATAGGTACCTATACGTGCGCCCTAAAGCGATCGTCGCGTATTCGGTTACAAGCGTAAGGTACTCTCTCTCTCTCTGTCTCTCTCTGGTACACTACGTATTTCAAGTTAGGTTCGAGATTCGACAAAGGTAGCTGGCTGTGCTGATGTGAGTGCGAATCGGGCGTATCTCCAATTCTTAACCATCTCAGATAATATCAACGACCTTGCCATAATCACGCTTAAATTAGCCTCGTGTTTATGTACAAGTATATCTATGCGGTATTATATGCGAGTATTCCGGTCAAGTCGATTAATGAAATGAAATTGAAAAAAAAGGCAGCTCGTTTATTCGGTAATTAATATATCGAATGATGAATTACAATACCCGAAAAACATTACGTCAGAACTATCAGTTTCACAGTGGGTTCTTCACTAAATTTATTAGATCTTCAAATTTAGTCCTCAGAAAATTCAACAAAAATATTGAAAAAACGAATTTTTAAATTTTAATAAATTTTTAAAAATTGAATAATTGTTAACATTGAAATTCTTTTCAAGTTTCTCAATGAAAATTTCAAAAAGTTGAGCACATACAGTTTTAAAGACAAACGAAAAAAAATAAATAAATAAATAAAACAAAACTGAAAACTAAAATCAATTGATGATAAATGAGATTTTAAAATAATTATCATGTGTCAAGTCGATAAAATTATTTTTGAGTTTTGAAAAATATATAAAAAAATAATAATGGGATACTTAATAGTTTGAAAAAAAATCCAAAAATTAAAATTTTGGGCAAAAATTTTCAAAAAAAGAAAAAAATTGTTTTGAGAAAAATTAAAAATATTTTTTGAAAATAATATTATAGCAAACAATTATCTCAAAATTTTTTTCAGTGAAGAAATGAAAATTTCAAAAAAATGGAGGAATAACATGGACAGTTTTAAAAAAGGCAGTAGGCCAAATTTTTTTCAATAGGTACCTATTATAATGTGTCTCAAATCTATAAAATTTAGTCGAATTTAGACAGACCTTCAATTTTCATTCACTTTTGAATTTTAAAAAAAAGTGTCAAGTCGATAAAATTATTTTTTTCAAGTTCTGAAAAATTAAAAAAAAATTCATGTATTTTTTTCATTACTAAAAAATTGAAAAATTGAAAAAAAAATGTAGAAAATAGTTTGAAAAAGAAATCCAAAATATATTAAAATTCTGAGCAAAAATTATAAAAAAATGACAAAAATTGTTTAGAGAAAAATTAAAAATAATTTTTGAAAATATTAAGTATTTTAGTAAACAATCATCTCAAAATTTTTCCAGTGAAAAAATGAGAATTTCAAAAAAATGGAGGAAACAGGCAGTTTTAAAAAAATACAGGCAATTTTTTTCTTAACGGGTATAAATAAAGTCAAATGTGTTTCAAATCTATAAAATTATTTCGAATTTAGACAGACCTTCAATTTTCATTCACTTTCGAATTAAACAAAAAATGGCCAAGTCGATAAAATTATTTTTTTGACTTTTGAAAAATCCAAAAATTTTCATGGATTTTTTTCCATTGGTAAAAAATTGAAAAATTAAAAAAAATGGAGAAATAAGTTTGAAAAATAAATCCAAAAATCAAAATTTTGGGCAAAAATTGAAAAAAATGACAAAAATTGTTTTGAAAAAATGATAACAATTTTTGAAATAATTATTTTAGTAAACAATCACCTCAAAAATTCTCCCGTGAAAAAAATTGAAATTTCAGAAAAAAATGGATTTTTATTCACTTTCAATTATAAGAATACAAAAATCAGATGCCACTTGAAAATCGGTGATAAAAATTACAAAAAAAAAAAAAAAAAAAAAAACTCAAATTGATAAAATTAGATATTTTGAGCTCTCAACGATATAAAATTTTAATTCAATTTTGAATTGAAACAAAATTTCAGAAAAAAATCCATTTTTAAAATAATTTAATGCTGTTACCCATTATCAAAATTGAAATTTCTGACAGACTTGATATTTCAATTTTTTTTACCCCTCATTTTTTTCCAATTTCCCATGTCAATTAAAATTCAAATTTTCTTCAATTATTATTTTTAGTCATTTTAATTAATTTTTAATTTAATCAACTTTTTGTCGTTACCAGTGTTTCAATTTTTAATTTGATTTCAATTTTCAGTTATTTTTAATTTTTATCATTATTTTTTCTTACCATTCTATCGATAAATTTTTCAGTGTCTTCCTTTTTTTTTCAATTTTCATTCAATTTAAATAATTTTTTTTTCAATTTTTAATTCACTTTGAATTTAAATTTTCTTCAATTTTTACTCATTTTAAAACCTTGAAATTTTTTCAATCCCTAATTTGTTGATTGCCAATTTTTTTCTAGTTTTTCGATTTTCCTCTATCATCACTCTTCAGTCATCATCGTTAATTTAACAATTAATAAATTTTCTCCTCAAAAGAATTCAGGCAAAAAATGTTTTCTCCAAACAATGAAGATTTGTTTCCTAGAAAAATGGAAGCATTTTTTCTTTGAACAGAATTTATGCAAATTTTTTCTCGGTACCTAGTCAAAAAAATTGGAGATTTTTTCCTACAATTTTTTTTTCTTCTCAAGAATTGAGACAAAAAATTTTTTCTGGACAAATTAAAAACTTTTTCTTCAAAAGAATTGAGAAAATTTTTTCTCTCAAGTCCAAATAATTAAGTTATTTTTTCTCCAGAAAGATGAAAAATTTTCTCTACCAAAGAATGGAGACAATTTTTTTTTTTGTAAGTCAAAAAAATGAGATTTTTTCTACAAAAAAACGAAAGTTTTTATTATTATTATTTTTTCCTTCAAGAATTCAGACAATTTTTTTTCTCTAGAAAAATTAAGGACTTTTTCTTCAAAATAATTGAGCAGGCATTTTTGTTCCAAGTCCAAATAATAATTTGATTTTAATATCAGAAAAATGAAAAAAATTTCTACTAAAGAATTGAGGCAAAAAAATTTTCTCCATAAAAATTAAAAACTTTTTCTTTCTTTCAACTCCAAATAAATTGAGTTCTTTTTTCTCCCGAAAAATGAAAACTTTTATTTTTATCAATTGTTTTCACCAATTCACAAACTAATGGATATTTATTTTCAATTCGCAGGTTATATTATGGATTCGACTGAGTGTTACGTTTGGTTATCCGGCAACATTACGAGACATACAAACGATATCGAAGATTTTTGGGGATACACAGGTATCCAAAGGTACTATCGATACTTTTGATCAGTCTTTATCAGAGCCGTCCACACATACTAGTCCGTTTAATTTAATTATACGCCGAATACGCGGCGACGACGACGACGATGGCGTTAACTCCACAACGACGCCAGCTCTTCACAACGACGACGACGACGACACCGACGATACTCGGCAATCCTCTCAGCAGCAACGTATCATCTCCATAGTCAGAGTGTCTTCGACATCGGTAGTCAAGCCCAAAGTGATTGTTAACAAATCGAACGAAATCTCGGTCAGCGTCAAGTCCAAGAACAAGACGATCGACAAGTTCGAAAACTACGTCACACCTTTCGTTTCGCTTCTGCGTAAGAATCGTTTAGACGTCGACGAGCTAGACGTGCCTAAATTGGCCGCCATCGCCACCTCTACCGCTAGTTTTTCATCTTCTTTCTCGTCGAGTATACGTCAACCATCCAGCGTATCTTCAACAACCACCACCAGTAGCACTGCTGGCACTTTGGACCATCTTCGTCGTAAGTCCAAATCTACTTTCAACGATACCAGCAGCAGCAGCAGCAGCAGCAGCAGCAGCGGCGACGACGACGTCGATCAAGACTACGTCGACGATACCACTGTACGTGTCGTGCTGAAAAAGCACACCCTCGGTACAGACGCCTTTGACGAGACTTACGACGACAACGTCCACCAGAACGATGACCAAGACCAAGAATCTGCCGGCGCAGCTCCGGAATCCGCTCGATTGCACTTGTACAACGACGAATCTGCCAAATCCGACCACGTTGCTGAATCGGAACGTGTCTATGGCGAACCTGAACGAGTCTACGGCGAACCCGAACGCGTCTACGGTGAACCTGAACGAGTCTATGGGGAACCCGAACGTGTCTATGGGGAACCCGAACGTACCTATGGGGAACCAGAGAAGAACTACGAAGAACCCGAGAAACCGTACAAGCCGGACGACATCGTGGCCAACGAACCGCCCGAAAATGTATTTGACAAACACGACGAAAGCAACGATTTCAAACTACCCGAAGGCTCGGTCGAGAAAAATCCGCCCCCGGTGTCCGCCAAGTCGTACGCTTCGTATACGACCAAACTGAACGATAAAAAGTCCAGCTATATCGTCGACAATGGCACCTATCGCAAGTACAGAGTCGAAGAGAAAACCGCCGACGGATTCATCGTCGGCGAATACGGCATGGTCAGCCATCAAGACGGTAGTCTGAGAGGTGTCAGGTATACCGCCGATAGTAATATAAATCCGTCGCTTATTTATGAAACTTTAGTCAAATTTTTGTCGCTCAAATAGGTCCTAAGTTCTTTTCCATATAATCATGTACGTACATTGTCTAAATGTGAGTGTGGATGAGAAAACGTGCCTAGTCAGGAAAAAATCGATTTTGAGATTTTGGCTGTTTTTGATCAATGTCGACCTGTACTTTCATTGAAAATTGGTTTCATGGACCTTGGAACAATATTCAGCCCTCCAGGGGGCAAGACTTACCCAAAACCAATAAAAATCACAAATCAATTTTTTTAATTTTTTTTTTTTTTGTTAAAAATGGTTTTATGGATTTCGGAACAATATTCAGCCTCTCAGGGGGCAAAACTTACCCAAAACCAATAAAAAATAAATTTAAAAATTAAAAAAAAAATTTTTAAATCATTTAATTAGGTAATTTTTTAACTTTTTCTTTTTTTGTTAAAAATGGTCAGGAACGTCATGAAACACAAAAAAGTTGACATTATGAGTATGATATTCGTAATCAGCATTGTTGAAAATATTTTTTGACATTTAAAAAAAAAAATTATAATTTTAGCAACCCTGATTTCGCTCGAAATTGCCTACTTTTCTGAAATAGGCTGTAAACATGAGGGGTCAAAATTGTTAGGGAATGAATATTCCACTAGTTAAAACGTTCATTACAAAAAAAAAAAAAAAAAAAAAAAAAAAAAAAAAAAAAAAAAAAAAAAAAAAAAAAAAAAAAAAACGTTTTCCTGACTAGGCACGTTTTCTCATCCACACTCACAAATAATTATGTATCGTGATGTACATTGTGTACAAATTTCTTCCTCTTTTTTTCATTTTCTTCATTTTTCATTTCCATTCTTCTAAGTAGGTCGGTTAGGAATTTTATTCGCTTACGTAAGCATTTTTCTATCTCATATAGGTGAGCGATACCTACTGATAATTTATACTTAATCGGTGATCGAATTTTTTTTTACACCAATATTTTTTTCAACGCCCCTTTTTCTATGCATTTTATAATCATACGTAATAGATCCCAACGCTGGAGAGAAAAAAATCTCGTAAAACGCGACCTATCTTCAAGGTCTTAATTACAATTTTAATCGATGCGGCGTAATTTTCGTCTCGATGCAATAAACGCGTATTTGTAAGTATGTACCTCGCTCGAAACGGTGAAAGGATCGAAAATTATATTGTAGTTTCCCGTTAGCAAATATGTACCGAGGTACTGCGAGAGTCCATGTACATATGTACCTCATTATCAGCCTCCAATTTGCTTCCTTATCTTTCGATATCTTCATCAATTTTACATTCGCATTTTGATCAATCATAATCTAGGGTAACGTAGCTTTTGTTGCCTTGATATAGACTAAACCATGGCTTATTAAAAATAAAATAATAAATCGAAAGTAACTCATACCAGTGTTTAGAATCCCTGAAAAAAGGGATAATCAGAAAAATGGCAGAAAAACACCTCATTAGAGAAAAAATAAATTTTGTTTAAAAACCTTCTCTTTTTTCATTTTATCTTAAGAAATTTTTGAGAACACATTCTTGAAAGGTCAAGAAGTCAAGACATCAATTTTTTAACACCAACTTATCAACAAAAATGTGCTTCTCATTTTTTTGAAAATTCATTTCAAAAAACAATTTTTCATTTCTCGCTGAAAAAATGTAGCTTTAAATTTTTTCCAACTTAAATTTTTATTAGAACTCTCAATTCTTTAAAAATACAATTTTTCACAATTTTGTTTTTAAAATCAACTTTTTATTTTTCGTTGAATTTTTTTTCGAGATTTTAATCAAAATACAGATTTTCTATTGACATAATTTGTTCATTTTAGCAATTTTTCAATTTAAAAAAAAAAAATGAAATGGAAAATGCAAATTTTGTGTAGAAAGCTATTTTTCACTTATAATTTTTTTCAAGTTTTGTTGAAGATTAACTTTTTAATTAAAACAATAAGCAAAACTTTTTCAATTTTTAATTTTTTTTTTTCAATGTCTAAAACAATGTTCTTATTTTTCGTTTTTTCCAATTTTACTCACTTAATTTGAATAGGAATAACTCTTTTTATTTTGAAGCAATTTTTTTTTCAAAATTTGATTTAAAATATTATTTTTTTTTGAATGCCAATTTTTCCATTTATTGTCTTTGAACAAATATTTTTTTTGTTGTTGAAATTTTGATGAAATGCAATTTTTTGAAATTTTATCCGATGGCCAAATTTTTCTTCATCGTTTAAATATTTATTTTAAAATATTGTTTGAATAAAAAGTTTTCATCAAAAATTCATTTTATTTAAAAAAGAATTAATTAATTAAAATTATCAAATTTTATTAAGGCGTGTGTTTTAATTTTTTCAAGAATACCTACTTACATTTTTCCAAACTTTCAAATTTCATCATAAAAATATGTAAAGTCATGATCAAATGCAAATATTTTATCAAAACGTAACACGTAATTTTATTTTATGTTCTTCAAAAAAAAAATCCAAAAATTGTCTAAAAACAAAACATGGTGTCTAACTTTATTTTTTTTTGAATAATCATGACTTTTTCATGACTTTTTCATGACCTTTTTCATGAACAATATTTCAACATTTTCAGGGGCCCCCTTCCAGCATGAGTGGAACGTGGAATGAATATTTAGGGGGGGGGCAAAAAATCCTTATTTTTCCCCAGTGGCGTAGCTGAGATGAAATCATTGAGGGGGTTCAACTTTCCGGAGTGGTCATTTCGAAATAAAAATTTTCATTTTTTTTTTCGAAAACAAAGAGAGCTGTATTTTGGTATTTTGGCGCCCTTAAGCAGAAAAAAGATTGCACCCCCAAACAGTGACGAACTGAAAGAATATTTCAGGGGAAAAGGGCAGAATTACTATAAATACCAAATCACGTACTGAAAATTTGAAACTTTATCAAATGAAATAAAAAAAAAATTTTGAGTAAGAAAAAACGCGTTTTCTGCATAAATTTGAATGATTAAAGGTTGGATTTTTGCAGATATTTACAAAAGTAATCAATTTACTTTGCCCATAGGGGGTTTTGACCCGGAACCCCCTTAAATACGCCTCTGTTTTTTCCTATATTTTCTAATGAATAGTTATTTTTTTAAATATTGAAGGAGGGACGAATGCCCCTGGGACCCCTAAGTTATGTCTATGCCCTCCGAGACCACTTTTATTCTTTTTCCATCAATTTTTCAAAAATTGTTTTCAAAATGTTGTTTAGATGCAGTTTATTATTGGAACACGATCCCTTCAATTTTTTAAACAAATAATCTTTCAATTTTTTTGGTTTTTTAAATTATGTTGATTTTGTTAGAAATTTTATGATTTCTTCAATAATTAATTTTCTCAACCTTTCAAATTTCGTTGAAATTCTATACTTTTTTTCTCAAATTATTTAAACTCATTTTTTTAATGAAACATAATTCCTTCGATTTGAAATTTTTTTTTGAGGTTGAGAACATTTCAACAGAAATTTATCAAATGTCTTTAAAATATTAGTAGTAGCCTAATGATTTCTTCAAAAATTTGTTTTTTCGAATTTATTAAATCTCGTTGAATTTTTTTTGGAATTTCGTTAAAACGTAAATTTTTTATTAAATCATTATTTTTTTCCAAATTTGTTAAGAAGTACGTAAAGCAATTTTTAAATATCGTGTTGGAAAAATTTGTAAACAAAATAAATGTTCAAGTTAGATTTGTTTTTTCAAATATCGCTTTCCTGCTAGTTTTGCCAACCACTCAAATTTTTAAATTTTGTCGAAATTTAATTTGCTTCAAATCTTGTTTTCGAATGAAATAAAAAAAAAAAAAAATTGAGTGACATTCCATTGGAAATTTTTAAAGCACAAATTCCAAATTGAAATAAATATTCTCGAACAGTGTTATAATTTGGAAAAAAATTGAAACAGGCTTTGAGAATCAAACAAAAAATTCGCGATTTTTAGCCATAAGAATCTAGTTACTTTCACCCCCCCTCCTTTTCATTTTTTGTTTTTAAAAAAAATCTCAAAATTAAAATAAAAATCAAATCACACGATGTCTTTTTTCTTCAATTTCTCAACCTAACTGAAAAAAGACGGTTCCTGATCACTTCACGAGCCAAATTAGGCAACCATTTCGACGCGTACTTCAAACAAGTTGTTACGAAACATCGCTCAAACGATTTGTGAAATTGAACGAATAAGAAAATTCTCTAGTAAGTCTTCATTACAAACCTAATAAAGAAGTTTTATTCATAGTTCATCATTCGCAATTTCGAACCAAAATAAAATCAAAACATCGTCCGACCGATGCTTCGTTATAAAAATAACCTATTCTTCTTTAACCAAAAAAAAAAAAAAAAATCAAAAACAAAAATAACGTCTTCCTGTTTTGGGTAGTCTTACAAATTCTCGAGCGTCTGCCTCTGCCTGGCATACGTTTTAAATCGAGCATGGTCGAGTAGTTTTCTTTCAGGCTGTAGAATTTTTCAGCATGAGTCTCTAGACGAAGAAGTAAGGGGTACAGATTTGTTTTGAAAAACAAAATAAATCGAGGTATCATCTAGGTACTTTTTTTTGGACGTATTTAAGGTATACTTTTATACCAAATACGTACACCTTTTTTTATAGTAAAAGCATTTTTTTTTACCTACGATAAAATTAGATACCTTTAATTTTAATTAGTCGGTTGTAAATATAATTATTCGAATGTGATATTAATTTAATTTTACCTTATACCTACGTATGTAATATGTATCAAGTGATTAGAGAGACTAAGTATCATTTTATATGAATATTCCAATCAAAGCATCTTACGTATTATTTCTTAGATGATTATTTTTTTTTATTTAGAATTTACGTAGGTAAATACTCGTATGTAAAATTTACCAACGTAAAGTATATTAATTTATTGTTGTGATGCCATCTGAATACATTTTCTCGATGAAAATTATACACATTGAAAAAGGAAAATATAAATTCTCGAACGAGTAATAAATTTTTGTTCTTTTTTACCAATAATTTGTATAACGATAATGGAATCAAACGCGAAACTGCGGTTCATTAGCATATCCAAATACATCGAGGTCGAGAAAAAAAAATGCGAAAATTAATATTCATGAATTTTCTTTTCAAAACACTATTCACTAGGTCAATGAAGAAAGTAAGTATATGAATTTGCTAATGTTTTGATCTTGTATTTGGCTCGAAATTTCTCGAGATAAGAAGAATCCGCCGCATCCTCATTCCTCAGTCCTCATAGTATCACATTCTCTCTAGCCTCCTCATTTATTCAAGTTTTTTTTAATTTAATTTTTTTAAATTAAACAAACGCATTTTTCAGGTAAGTAATAAATTTTAATCGTCTAACCTAACACAATAGTCCGGATATTTTCACCCGAAAATAGGCAAGAATTTAATCGAGTCAGCAAATCTCACCTATGCTTTACGTACTACAAGAAAATGCTCTGCGGCCGCTTATAAACCGGTTACAACCGGCTCGGCCGCGAAGAGGAAATACATATCGGCTTGTAAATTATATCGCGCGTAACAATAAAAAAGAAACTGCGAACTTGAAATTTTTACACGTTCGTCTTCGCCCTAGCACGACGACCTTGTCAAGGCGACATTGCACTATTTTTTATTATTATTCATATTTTAACGCATACGTAGGTATATTCACGAGACGTTGCATTGGGGTGATTTGTAGCCTTATCTACGTATTTTTTATTGAAATAATTATTTTTCAACACGAAATTTCTTTACAAGCTGTGTTTGCCCCTATTTTTTCTTCAGTTTTTTTTTACAATTTTTTCGACTCTAAAAATATTTTTAGTAAAAAAAATACTCTTTCTTTCGTATAGACTTAAAAAAAAAACAACAAATAAAATTGAAATTAAAAGAACATTGGAAAAATTTAAAAGTTAAAAAAAATGAGAATAGGCAATACTGCGAAAAAATCTCGAAAAATACGCTTTGATAGTGATTAGAATTATGTCGAAAAAATTGATCGAAAATTTCAATAAATAAGTGTAACTACTTCTGGAAAAAAAAAAAAAAAATCGAAAGGAGGCAGAAAATGATTTTGAATTTTCATTTCAAGAAAACATGTATTTCGAGAAAAAAGAAAATATTTGTCGAAAAAATAGTTTCAATGGAAAATGAAAATAACTTTTTGTTTGAAAACGATAGAAACTTCTCATTTCCAGAGAAATAGGTATCCTGAGATGGAAAATTTTTATTTCAAAAATTCAAAATGAACACTTCTGAGAAAAAAAATGTAAAAGTTTCAAAAAAAAAAAAAAAAAAAAAAAAAAAAAAAAAAAAAAGATTGAAGACACCACCATAAAAATTTCTCAGTCGTGGACCAACTTGTCACAGGATTCAAGGATGAAATTTATATCAACTTTCCGAATACGAGTAGTTAAAAAGAGTCGATGTTAATAACTACTTATTACGTATCAATTTTTTGTGAATTTTCCTTTTTAAACAGATTTTTCGTTTTTGTTAATTTTTTTTTTTTAATTTCTCAATTTTTTATTGCATTACTTTTTTTCAAATTTTCAATTTATTTTCATTTTTCAAACATTTTCAAAGAAATTTCTTGCGATTGCCTTCTTATTTACAGTTTATTTCGATTTTATAATATTTCCAAAAAATCTGAATTTTTTATAAAAAACATTTTCAGTTCTAAATTTTTAAATGATTAAAAGTTTTCCAAATTTTCCTCTTTTTTTATTGTTTTTTTTTTCAATTTTTAATTTTTACGATAAAGCACTTGTTTATTTTTTCAATTCTTATGAATTTTTATTTTTTAATGGCCTATGTAAATTTTTAATGATTATATTTTTGTCACTTTTTCATTTCTCATAAATGACTCAACTCAATGCTTCAAAAATTGACCGATTAGGTAATTACCTATTATTTTTTTTCAGTTCATCTGAATATTATTTAATGACGAAATATTTCTATTTTATAACACTTTCCAAAAGGCGTAATTCTTTATAAAACGTTTTCTGACCTTACTGTTTAAATGATTTTAAAATTTTCCAAATTTTCTATTTTTTTACTGCTTTTTCATTTTTAATTCTTAGGATCAATTTTTTTCTTCAATTCCTATGAATTTTCATTTCTTCATAGCCAGTGAATATTTTCTTAGATTATTACCTACTATATTTTTAATTTTTTCAATTTTTTTATTTTCATTCCTTATAAATGACTCGATTCATTTCAAATTTTCAATGTTTCTCCGATTTATTATATATTATAATTTATTTCTTCAAGTTCATCTGAATTTTTCAACGATGAAATTTCTAAAAGCTTTTTTCCAATTTTTTTTTTTAATCTTATAATTTTTGGTTTTCCGCAAATTTTTATTTATTTTTTCATTTCAATACTTTCAAACATTCTCACTTTTTGAAAATTTTTCAATTTGGTGACTCGTCAATTTTTGAAAAATATTTTCAGTTTTTTTGAATTTTTTAATGATGCAAGATTTTCAAATTTTTCCAAATTTCCTCATTTTTACAATTATTTTTTGTGTCTTATTTCATACTTTTTTTTTCAATTTTCAATATTTCCAAAAAACTTTATATTTGACGACTTAATATCAATTTAAAAAAAATCAGTTCTTCTGAATTTTTCAATAATGCAAAATTTTCTAATTTTTTAATTTTCATAATATTTGAGTTCCTGTGATTTTTTCTTTTTTCAATTCTCAATATTTGTAAAGTTTCTCAATTTAAAAAAAATTTTAATTCGGCAACTAACCAATTTTTCGAGATCATTTTTAAATTTCTGAATTTTTTAATAAAATGACACAAAATTTTTCAATTTTTATCAATTTTGATAACTAATCATTACTTTTCACTTTCTTTTTTAAATTTCGAATATTTCCAAAGTTATGGTAGCGTAGCGAATAAAATTACTCATTTTGAAAAAAGTTGATTACCATACATAATAATTTTATTGAAAATAATTTTGAAAAAATTCTTGAGAAAAAATTTATTTAAAATAATTTTTGGCTAAAAAAATGGATATTTTGAGACGAGAAATTTAAATTTAAAAAAAAATAATGTTGAAAAATAAGAGTTGAAAAAATAGTAATTTCAGAATTTTTCGAAAAAATCTCCCTGCCTCACTTTTCTCCCTCATTGCCGAACCTATCAAAGAATTTTTTCAAATTTCCCAAAAAGGGGGAAAAAACATTTGCTGGGTACCAGTTCTGAAAAAAATCTCGGATGAGACCAAAAAAGGTCATTGCATCTCGCGTGCGAATTCGTAAACTACTCGTTTATGATAAATAAGATCGGAGAAAGAGTGGCACAGACTACACGATCAGATGTGGTAAGGAGGAGCAAGTGGAAGAGAGAAAAGACGAGAGAAAATCGTGGCGTGGGAGTTATATTTTTAGCTATTTTAGCAACTCTAATCTCCACTACACCTAATCGTATCTCCGAGTCGGGTGGTTTTTCCAGTTTTTTTTTTCTTTTTCTTTTTTTTTCGGGTCGTTCTTACTACGACATTCCAGAATGCACATTGTTTACATATAGGATTCAAAGTGGCGGGCGCCTGGCGCTAATCAATGCAGGCCGGAGCCATCCTAGCCGGGTATCGGATCAGGCTATGCTGCGGTGGTTGAAGACGATTCGTTCGCGAATATTTTATCGTACGTTAACATTTCAAACGATGGCGCATGGCGCCAATTGGTCAAGTTGCATGTACTTGTTGAGCAGAGGAGGAAGTGAGGGGGAGGCGAGGATGACGCGTAATATTAACGGGATTACCGGGTGTCGGAAAGGCGCTTGTATCACGCTGTTTAATGGCGCATTAATTTTTTTATTTCTTATATTTAATCTTAATCCATATAGACGAGTGGCTATGATTGTTGACTGTTGACTGGACTGTGCTCAGGTGCAAGTGTACCTACGATTTACCGAGTAAACATCGCGATGATTGTCGTAGCTCATCTGCTCCCTTTTACTTTTCAAATTCGATCTTCGGGTACTCGTTTAAATCATATTTTCTTTACCGAATCAATAAATTTAGGAATGACTTATTTCGATGAAATCAACACCCAAGACCGAAAATGTCCACCAAGACCAATGAATCACCAGTCGCGAATCTCCTACGCAGTGCAATACCAAGAATGTTGATTCTAAAATACCAAAATACTTCGTCGACTCGACCAAACTGGCCAATGCACAAACCTGGCGAAAAGATGGTTTTAAAATAAGAAAATACCATCACGATACGCGTAATTTTTTGATAATTTAAAGCTGGTCTAATGATTGGCCAAACACGTTATCGTCGTGAGTAATCGCTCCGAACTGGCGCCGCGAGGATCGGCTCGTCATTCGCGAATCGTAAATTTGGCGTATTTTAAACGTGTTCCTGCACCGAACGAATATGCAAACAGTCGATAAAACGGATAACTTTTCGCATTCGGCTCGCGATTCGTTTATTTTATTACGCTAATAAGATGATCATTAATAGGTACGAAAAGGTTAACGTGCTAAATGTATCTACAGTTCTACACGCACATATGTAGAATAGAAAGAAGATTTGAATACGAATACGACCATACTTGTGTTTGGATTTACGTCGAATACCATTCTACGAGCATGAGCATATACCATGGCTTTGTTGTGTTGCTGTTGTTGTTGCTGCTGCTATATTTTATGGCAAAAACTCGCGGAATTCCATGTAATTAGTAGTAGACTTTATAATGTTGATGGTAATTGGTGCCTATGTTTTTAGGCCCTGAAGTTCGAAATGGAAACTCTCAATCATTTTCAATTCAATTTATACTCATTTCACTTAAATTAAAATATTTCAAATTTTTGAAAAATTTCACTATTTTTATAATTTTTCATATTAAACATTCATCCTTTCTTTATGCCCAATTTTCATTTTTTTTCTTTTTTTTATACCTAATGTTAATGTACAATTTTTTTAATTTTCAATAATTCCACACTTTTTGGGTACATATTTTGTCAGACTCAGACACCATAAAACTTGGAATTTTTTTAGAAAAATTGATGCTATTTTTTCAGGCATTATGATGGAAAAAGATATTTTGCCAGACATTCTGAAACTTGGAAAAATTGATGACTTCTATTTTTTTAATATAATTTTATAATATTTTTTTCCTTTTTTTTTTTCAATTTTCCAACTATTTTACATTTTTTTATTAATAATATTTTTCATTCTCAGACATGATATCAAAATTGAATGATTTTTAGACATGTTGTTAGGTATTCTGAAACTTGAACATTTTTTAGAAAAATTGACGACTTTTAAAATTTTTAGAAAAATTGATTTCTTTCAATTCGTGGCATTTTCAGTCTTTTTTCAACCATCTTCAGTTCAATTTTTTTTTTACTCAATGTAATCGTAATTTTTTTTCAATTATTAATTTCATTCGTTATCATTTTTTATCCAAATTATTACTTTTTGAAAAAAATGAATGTACCTATTTTAAAAGAATTTTATTCATTTCTGATTTCATTTTTTTTTTCAATTTTCAGGCATTTGTGAAGAATTTTTTCAAAGAAAATGATACAAAAAACACATAAAAGTTTCAATTTATTTGTTTTGTATTTTCACTGTTTCGCTTAAAATTTTGATATCAATAAATTCTAACTTTTTCAAATTTCGATTTTCAGTCCATTTTTTTTTTTTTTTTTTAATTTTATTCAATTTTGTCCCTATTAATGTAATATTTTACAATTTTACAACTCTGTTTTTTCCAAAAAAAAATTTAAACTTCATTTTTTTAATCGAATTAAAATTTGTTTCAGACGTTATTTTATTTTTCTAAAAATTAATTCAATGATTTGAATTATTATACTATTTTAAATTTTGATTTATTATTCAATTCGATATCATCTCGTTTTTACCAATTCTTCAAACTTGAAATTTTTTCTAGCTAGGTAGTCCTACTTATTATTACTTCCAAAACTTATTGTTTTCAAATTGATCATTTCACATTCAGTTTTCAACTGTTATTTTTCCAAACATAATTTTGAATAATTTTTTCAATCATTTCAATTTTCGAACTTCAATTTCATTATTTCTCTTTTCTCGTCTTTTCCAACTTTCAATCTTTACTTTATTCTACTTATTAAAAATCTTTGTGAATTATGAGTTTTCACTTAAAATTTTTTTAAATTTTTTTTAAATTTAGGAATTTGGATTCTTTTGCAAAAATTAACTTTCTTATGCTTAGTTTGAAAAATACTTAAAATATATTTTTTATTTATTTTTTCAAATTTGATTTTTTTTTAATTTTTCAATTTTTACTTTTTTTATTTAAAAAAGTTCATTTTTCAGTTAAATTCTCAATTTTTTCATTTGTAATCAATTCAAGTTTTTCCAATCCGTTTTTGCTCTATCTCCAAATAATGGATTTTTTTGAGTTTCAACCCTCCCCTCACCCCTTCAAAAAAATATAATATTTTGACCCAAGTCGAACTCGGGAGACCAAAAAATATACATTTTGATACCTTACTTGAACTTTGAAGATGCTGAAAATTTTTCAATTTGAGACCCCCCCCCCCCCCCCCCCGAACACATTTTTAGTCAAGAACTCCAAAAATAGAGTCAACGATTTTGAAAATCTGAATAAAATCCAAATTAAGGGGGACACGCAAATAAGAAGTGATAACGAGTTTCAGTGTCAATGTTACAAAAACGCCAAGAAAATTTACAGAATTTAAAATTTCGTTAGTAATTTTTTTTTTTTTTTCATTGAACAAAAAAAATATTTACATTAATATTTTATTAAAAGATCAAATTTTAAGCGAAACGAAAAAAATACAGAATACGAATGTTGAATGAAAAAATTCAAATTTTCGAATAGTCGAAATTTTGAGGTTTTTGTTTGATCGCCTGAAATTATCAAATAATTTTGCTGAAAAACTGAAAATGACGTTCGACATAAAAATTTTTAAATGTTTAATTTTCGGAAAATTTGTTTTTTTGAGATGTGACATTATTACTCCGGAGGTGCGATTTTTGTGGTTTTTTTTCTTCAATTTTTCGAGCATTTCAAATTCAGTCTTCTTGATGTGACAATTTTTTTCAACTTTATGAATTATTTGACTTAATTTTAATTCATCAATTTTTGATTCAATTTTAATTATTTTTATTCTTTAAATTAATTCGCGTTTCACCCCTCCCCACCTCCTCACCGCACGAAAAAATAACGTAAGGAAATTCATGCTCTCTTTTTTTTGAAAATTGTTATTTTTAGGTTCCATCTTTTGGTTAATTTCGATTTCAAATTTTGAATTATTCCAAAACTCGAAAATCAACACGCTGGAAAATCTTCACTGCCAGTGCATTGTCATCGTCGGTGTGACAATTTTCCAAATTACGAATCGTTTACTTCCTCCCATTGAGAGCCCATTTTCAATTATGAAACTCCATTTTATCTGCAGTGTTTTTCTTTTCTGGACAAGATTATTTTTTCAAAAAAAAATGCTAAAAATGGTAGAATTTAGAACTTGTCACCTTTCCTCAATCCCGATAGAATGAGTAGTCTCTTTTCAGTCACAAAATTAGGCTACCAATCCGTACAATTAAAATCGACAATCGTAGTAGTCTTCGTGCTGGATCTCTTCTCTTTTTTCATTTTTTCTTTTCTTGCTCCTTCATCGACATAATTATGCATAGTAGATAACAAACTGGTTAAAATTAATTTTCACGATGGGTTCACAGGAGAGAGGAGCTACGAGAGTAGATATAAGTTCGGAGTCAGAAAGTCGCGAACAAGGTCCGAAGGAATGTATTGCCAACTGTTGCAGGCGCCATGGCCGGCCGGCCCGGCAAGTCAACGGACACATAATGTACGATGCGGGGATTAAACTGCCGCGTCGCATCGCATGGCACGAGCCAGTCGGATGGCATTTTCTGTTCCATCATTTTATGCATCTATGCATGCACGCACGCGGCTGGCTCGACTGCTGCAGCTACACTTATCTGTACCTATACGTACTATAGAGAGGTACATAAAGTTCATACTACGTATATATCGAGAATTTACTCATTTAACTGGAATTCGCCGAGACTGCTTCTCTGTGTGCCAGTGTTGGTTCGATAATCCCAGCTCGTGTGATATTTCAAACGGTATAGATGTTGGTTCGCGTTTTTGTGGACAACTTGACCAATGACCAAAAAAAAAAGAAGAAGAAAAAAGATGTTCATTGGAATCTACCACCTTTGGATGGAACAACTATGCATCATGCAGCTAAATAATCGACCACAGTGGGACGTAAATCGATAAAAACTACTCCAATGATAGAGATAGGACGATTTTCAAACATTATTTCGCAAATAATCCAGTTACATGGCCCAACCAAGGATGAGAAAACCATACGAGCGTGCTCATATTCATATCTTGGAATGAATCAAAATTCAAAGTCAGCATCGAGAACCTAAATCATCGCTCAAAAACTTACATTATATCCTTATATAATACAGTGTGTATCGTAACTATTTCAAATTCTACAAAATAAATCCAAGAGCAATCCAAATTACACTCGTGTACGATGGCTTGCCTACTTTTCAACAAAAATATTGATTAACCCTTCCAAATAGTACCTTCGAGAGGTATACGACATTGAGCCAATCAGGAAAATACAAATAAAACCAACGGTATCTCATCACCATGCCACACCAACCATTCTCCAATTTCCTGTAAATTTTGACACCCCCTGCACGATTAGGCTACTTAATAACATCACATTATTTACAAATACGCGTACAACCGCATTGTTCATCGCGATGTTGACTTTTTTTTTTTTTTTTTGCTCACACGCGCTTCGCAACTCGTATTCAACGGTATATATGCAAATTTACAAGCTACTTGAAAAATATCTCAACTGGAAAAAAAAATTTTGCATAATAAAAAAATATAAAAAAGAAAGAGAAAAGAAATAAACAAACAACAACACAATTCCAAAACATTGACCATTAATTAGTCGTCCGTCGTCCAGATGAACTGGTTTTTAGAGATCGAATTCTTGCGTTTATGCAGTATAATACCTATATACGTAGGTATAGGATAGGTCTTATTCTTTATACCTTTAACGATCTTTTTCTTTCATCTCGACGTCATATTTTCGTGAAAATGTCAAAATTTGTGTCACAGCAAACACTTTGGAGCCGAAATTCTCCGCAATCTCCAACAAGAAGAACAAATCCCAAAATGCGATGAACTTGTTAATTAATTACTTAGGTATTTTAAAATCAATTTAAAATAGACTAAGCATAAGAAAATTGATAATGATATATACATCAAATTCAAAAAAAAATTGAAATTTGAAACAAAATAAAATTATAAATTGAAAATAAGAAAAAAATTAAAACAATAAAATTTTCAAAATATAGACTAAAAAAAATGAATTTTGAAAATTTAAAAAAAAATGAGTATAGTTCCAATTTTCAAATCACAAAAAAATTCAAACGTGATATTAAAATTATATTAAAAAGTGGGAACAAAAAAATTGATGGAAAATTTCGAAGACAAAAGAAATGAAATCAGATAAGTTCGGTATCTAGATTAATTGAAAAAATAAAAAAAATAGGTACCCATAAAAATTGAAACATTATTTTTTAGAAAAAAATCAGATATTAAGAGAAAAAAAATCAAAAATTCAAAATCAAAAATATCTGAAGGAAAATTCAAAATTGAAGGTAAAGGTTAAACAATTAAAAAATGATAGAAGATTTTTTAAAAAAAATACCCACCAGTAGATTAAAAGCGAAAAAAAATAAAAATGTGAAATAGTGACAAAAAATTAATGGAAATTTGATTCAAAATTAATATTTTTCTGAAAATGATTGAAAAAAAAATCCAAATTGAAAGAAATATATTTTTTAATGCGTGTTTGATTGAAAATTGAAATAAAAATGAATAAAATGAATAATAATTTTAAAAATCATCAAAATAGGAAAAACTAAAAAAAGATTGGGTGGTTAAAATTATCAAAAATTCAATTAAATTGAAAGCTTGAAAATAAAAAAATAAAATTTGATTAGGAAAACTTGAAAATGGAATTTTTTTGAAAAATACTCAACTAAACAAATCAAATTTACAAAATTGAGGTTTCAAAAATTAAAAATAATGGACCTGAGTAACAAATGAAAAAAAAAATGAAAAAAAAAATATTCATTGTAATTACTTATAGGTATCCCATTTTTTTAAGATGCAATAGTATAGGTTTAGGTACCTGGAAAAAATCAAAAATTTGAAGAACTGATGAAAATTAATATGTGAACTAAAAAATAATCGAAAATTCAAAAATTCAAGGTGACTGAAAATTTATCATTTTTTTTAATGACTCGATAAGAATCGATTAAAGAGGTTCATAAATAGAATGAAAAATGATTAGGTACAATTTGTTCTCTAAAAAGAATAACAGGAAAAAATAAAAATTTAAAAACATAAAAATGACAGCTATTATAAGTATTAGGTAAAGTGAATAGTTTCAAATTAAAAAAAAAAAAATCATCAAAAATGGCTGAAAATTAAACAAAAGAAATTAAAATTAGATTAAAATTTGTAAAAACAAGAAAATGGGAAGAATAAACTAATCAAGTAATCATGGTGTTTCCAGGAATTCAGGATTTTTTTTCTCTCCAAAAATTACTTTTTTTACTACTTCCCACAAAATTTTTAGACCCCTCCCCTTCAAAAATTACAGGAAATTTACCCTACAAAAAACATTTCAAATAGCAGAAAAAATCTCAATGTTACCAAAAAGAAGAAAAAATTAGCTATTTTGTCCTTATAATACACGAAACTGATTTTTCGGTTTTCAATTTTGATTTATTCACTATTATTTTGCTCTGTAAACATGAACACCCACCCTATTAACTTAAATTAAAGTTGAACGATTTTTTTTTTTTTTTTTAAATAGGTAGGTAATTTGGAAAAAATATCAACAAAATTCGAAAGTTATTTGAATATAATATTTCAAAATGAAACAAAAAAGTACAAATAAAAAATTAATTTAAATTTTTTACAAAAAATCGAAAAATCAAGAAACAAATGGTAAAAATTTTTGAAGTACAAAAAAAAAAGGAAAAAAAAAAGAAATTGATCACAATAATTATTGAACTCAGGGAAGTGCTCATCCTCTTCTCGTTCCCCTTCCACACCAGGAGAATTACACTATTTTCTTTTCAAATCTTCAATGATTCAACAGAGCTTTTAACAATTTTCTCAATAAAATTGAGACTGATTTAAAAATAATTGTGAATCGAATAAGTGCCTTAACGCCGCAAAACCTCATACTTTTCAAGCTTCCACAATACAAATGGATACCCTTAAGCTATAGGCAACCCAATCAACATTCTTGACTCGCTCGCAACCTACAAGCGAATGGTTCAGGAGTACATCGATGGCAACTTGATAATAATTTTCAGGCCATTTTCCACCGTTCGTTGCTAAAATATCAGCTCGAAGCGAAACGAAAATAAAAAACAAACAGATGAAAAAATAAAACTAAAAGTAGGACTTTAAGTAGGATAAATTGAAAAAATGAATTAACAAAAGCTAAATTCAGATCTAAAAAATATCATTTCGAGTATGATGCCCTTCAACAGCTGCTTGCTATCGTAATTACCAGTAAATTTACATCAGCACTGATGGTGTCTGTCTAGTACCCATTGCAGGAACACTCCTCCCAAATCCGAATCGTATAATAAACCCTATTTGAAAATATGCAAATTGATAATAACTCAGGGTGCCATCCTCTCATCGATGAACCACCCTTTCTCCACAACTTTCCATGCACGTAGTAGATCTAGGTACGTACAAGTAGTACTTCGCGCGATAATTTATATTTTGATTTGACTTATCATCACCATTGTGCCCCTCTCCATTATACATACGTTGATCGTATTTTTATCAGTATCAATGGGGATAGCTTTTCCTTTTTTATCAGTAACTACAGGTTCATTATTTATCCAAAAGTACACCAAAACACGAAAAAAAATTATATCCCCATTATACGAGAATACAAATTACAATCTACCGAACACCTTCTTCGCTCAATCTACCTCCTCATTTGTACCTACATTACGAAATGAGCGCAAGCTCTTCGAGAAATTCAAGCCACTTTTACCTGTACACATTATAATACGATAATGTAATCTGACCATCTAACTTTATATACTCTCACATAATAGACACCGTATATACAAGGTAGTAATACGCGTATAAAGTTCTCTCCTTATTTTTTTATTTTTAATATTTCAACTCCCTGCCTTTCTTTCTCTCTTACTCATTCAACTTTATAAAATACGTGTTCGCCTATTTTTATTTTTTGATTCGTACACTCCGCATAAGCTATTCTTCGTGCCTCAATACGTAGAAATCTTTTTCGTATTAGGTTTTCATACCGCCGCCATACACATCTATATATGATCATATCGCGCCTACCTACTCGATTGCTATAAGAATGAATTCGAATCGAGCGAGGGGTTGTTCTTCTTTATAGTATAATATATAAATGAAAAGCACCATCCTCCTGTACCTTGCTTTTATCATGTAGCTTCTCTTTGCATTTCTAGGCATCGTATATACACTACTATAGTATATAGTAATGCTGTAAGTATTCTCTTTCTCGCTCTCTCACTTACGTGGTATAGAATAAAGTGCCTATATGTACCTGTTTATATATCCGCTCGGTGTTTTATTAAATATTTTCTCTTTTTCTTTCCTATTTTTTTTTTCTTCATTCTCAACACCATTGTTCCATCTGTCGAGGTTTTTTTTCTCCTTTATATTGTTTGCGTCTTTCTACGACGAACGAAGGCGGCAGAGTAGTCGCGGTTTGTAAGAAAAATAAGCCGAATGAAAGTATTTTTCGAGTACTCGACGTCATCGTAATTTCGTGTAGGTTTCAAAATATAATCAACGTGGATATGGATACTTGATTTCAGATGATTCGAGCAATGATGGCGAACAAAAGATATAGTTTTTAGGGAGGGAGAAGAAAAGGACAAAAAGTTTATTTATCAAAATCGCTGAAAAATATTTCAACTTTGTCAAATAAAGTGAGGAATTATTCAGAAATTGGTATTTTTAAATCTACCATAACCCAAGTAACTATAGTCCGTGCAATTTATCTTGAGCCCTCACTAATACATACAAACGTGTAAGTACACAAACTTCTGGCCACCGGATTGGTGTATTACGTACGCTTGTTTACTCTTTTGCATTTGTAGTTGAGAGCTCAAGATAAATTACACGGAGTATAAAGCCACCGAACTGTTCAGAAACGAATTGTAATGATAAAATATTCAAAAAAAAATTGAAGAAAAAAATTCATAGATGATAAATGTGAATGAAGGTGAAAATCACAAAATCAAGAAATTAATTGATAATAAATTATTTTTAAAAAATTGAAAAAAATGGAAATAATTAGGTACAAATCAAAAAAATTAAACTTTCGGTATTTGTGCTTAGCAGAAAAACGTTCAAAATTTTAAGCAATTATGTGTAATCGAAAAACAATCAAAAAATCTTCAACAAATATTTAGGGTAATTTAAAATGATTAATACTTCGTTGAAAAAAAAAAATCAAAATTGGGCACAAAAAATTTTAAAAAACGAAAAAATTTAGGCATGAAAAAACAAAATTGTAAAAACTGACAACTGAAAAAATTAAAAAGTTCAAGTGAAAAAAAATTCAAGAAATGCGAAATTGGACAGTAAAAAAATACATTAAAATGTATGGAAAATTGAAAAAATAAAATAGTTAGTTCGAAAAAATCCAATTTACAAAATTAAAAACAAATGAAAATCAAAAGAAACCGAGAAATGAAAAATTGAAAAAAATTAGGAAATCGAAAAATTAATTAATTAAATTACCTATAATAGTTACCTATGCAATGGAAAAATAATTTAAATTTAAATTTGAAATTATAACACGAAAAAATTGAAAAAAATTAATAATTAGGTAAAAAATTTCCAAAATCTTTCAATTTAAAAATGGGTAGATATAAATTTTAAAAAAAAAATTGATTCAAAGTGGAAAGAAACGCAGAAATGGAAAACTATGTCGATAAACAACTGATGAAAATAAAAAAAAACAGAATGAGTAAAAATAGAAAAACAAATTAATTGTGATAAAATTAAAATTGAAGTGAAAATTGAAAAAACTGAAAAAAAAAAATAGAAATAAAAAATACGTAAATTAGCAGAGAAAAAATAGAGGAGGAAAATAGTAATCTGAAACAATTAAAAACTTTTTTAAAAATCCATAAGCTAATTATTGAGAAATGACCAGAAAATTTAAAGGTTCAATTGAAAAAAAAAATGAAAGAAAAAAATGGCATTAAAAATTGATGAAAAAAGGCGAAAAAATGGAGAACTAAAATATTTAAAATAAAAAATGAAACACATTTGGAAAAGAAAAATTGGGAAACATTATAAAACTAAAAAAATAAACAAATGGTAAGAGTAAGTATAACTAGGAAAGATTCAAAATTCAAAATTTTTAAAAACCATCCAATATGCTTACTTATTTGAAAAATTTCAAAATTGAAAAAATAAATATTTTTGAAAGTGACTGACTAAGAAAACAAAAAAATTAAATCAGAGACCTGCAAAAATTGACGACAACAAAATACTAATTAATTACCTACCTATAAATTTTAAATATACAAAAATTATTAAATATTCTGTGCCTAATTTTTTTTTAAAAATGAAAAAATTTCAATTTTTTGAGGAAAAAAAATCCAGATTTTTTGTGAGGGAAAATTCCAATTTTTTTTCATGGTGTCTCCGAGAATTTTTCCCCAAAAATCACTACTTTTTTGCATCTTTCTTCACTACTACTCACAAAATTTTCAAAACCACCCATGACAAATTTCAGAGAGGTGAAGAAGTGAAGACCGTCTCAAAAAAATTAACCCCTAAAAAAATTAGGATCCAAAAATACTTTAGAAAATTTTTTAAATATCAGGGAAAATCTCAATGTTACACCAATACGAAGACAAAATTAGCTAACGTATTTTGCTTATACACGAAATTGATTTTTCTATTTTCAATTTCAATTTTTTCACTACACTTTTACTACAAACTCACTACATTTTTACTACTTTCATTACCTTGTAGATACCCTGTTTATGAGAGGAAAAATCCATATTTTTTTGAGAAATTTTCATGAGGATGAATTTCCAATTTTTTAAAATGGCACCCCAAAACCTCAAAAAAAGAAAAAAAACTTTCAATATTTGCAGAGGCTTTTCAAAACTTTCGAAACAAAGAAATAATTGGAATAAAAATTATGCTTTTGCGATAGAACACTTCTGCTGCCCCCCCCCAACTGCACAAGCCAAATACGACCATTTAAATATTTTTCTTTATTTTTCAAAATACCTCAAACTAACATATAATTTTATATTTTTGTTTTATATTTCAAGATTTTGGATATTGTTTCAATGTTTTTAATGTGAATTTCCTGCCCTTTTGTACCACAAATTTCCTAATATCCAGAGCAAAAAACTATACAAGTCGAAAAAAAACAACAAAACAATGGGAAATTTGACAAATTGACGATTGAAAAAAGCTAAAACCAAATTGAGAATTGATTGATTTTCTTTTTTTGAAGAAAAAATTTCAATAAACGAAAAATTTGGAAAAATTACAAAAGTTTCAAAAGATAAAAATTCCAAAATTCCAACAAAAAAAAACAACTAAAAAACAGAGAATTTTTTCGAGTACCTCAATCAGTTCGCTAAAAAAAATGAATGAAATCAAATGAAAAATGCGATTTTAAAAACCACAGGGAACTTATGATCTACGACTTGACTATCGAGCAGCTTTATTTCGAAATCGACATCGTCGACGTCGTACCAAATCGTCCGTTACAAAACACCACTACATAGCTTACGAGTTACGACGATCGCAGGATCATCCCTATTCGTGGGTTTGTTTGCGTGGCACGTAATACGGTTTTCTTTTTCGTTTTTTTTAATTTAATTTTTTTATCTCCTTATGTACTTGCCGGGAAGAGCAAAAGGAAGAGGAGAAAAAAAGCATCGACGGGTTCGGCAATAAAAGGCCGGAAATGGGACGTTCTTCACCTGAGCTCGGGGTACGAGGTACCTTCGCCTATATTTTCAGTAAGTAACGAGCATATCGAAAATTGTAGCCCGATATTGTTGGCTGCGTTGTCGTTTCCACTTGTCACACGGTTACCTCATCATCATCACCATCAACGAAACGGCTCGGCTTCTCTCTTACTCGCCCAGGTTTCTGCGAACGTCGTAAAGAGAAGGCGTGGTACAACTTCTAGAATTACTTTAAAACGTTTTGAAATTCTCTCTTTCTCAAAAGCGAACCAACATGAATTCATTCATACATATTATGCGACTATCGAAAGAAAAATTAAAAATAAAAATCTTCTCATCTTTTAATAATAATAAAACTCCTCTCTCTTTCTCTCCGGGTCTGCACCTTGCCCTTACCTATTCGCATTCTCTTTCTTATATCGTATGAATACCTTTTAAGAAGTTGTCGGCATATAGTCACATCGTTTATGAAGAAAAAAAAATCTTCTTGCCTTATATACTTATGCGACCGTTGAAGACGTTGAGTTAACGTTCTCATAATTATTGCATGTCAGAACCGGATCAATTTTTAACGTACTTTTTCAGGACTTTTTTTTGGAAAAAACGTTATAAATCCTGCCACATATATATTCATAAATTGAATCCAATCGCATGAACGAAGGAGGAGTACCAAGGGGTAATTTGTACCTTTCCATAATTTATATTCGAAACTTCCAGCGACCGAGTTGGGTAGGGGTACCTTTGCTGTCCCCTGGCTCGTAATTGTGATCTTTTTTCGAAAAATTTTCATCTGCAAGAAATGTTGGACTGTTTATTTGGTTTTTTTTTTACCCAAACTCAGCTCTCAAGGTAGGGTGATGTTATTTCCACCAGCTTGGGTGAGTAGTTCATTGAAATGAATCAATTGAATCTACCATTTTATCTGGACTTAGAATATTTCTTTAAAGTTTTAATTGACATTTATTATATTCAAAATTGGAGGGGAAGGAGGGGTCCAATCGAAAGTTTTGTAATATTCAAAATTATTCCTCGGTCTTTTAGCTATAACTTTTGTTTGAAGTTTTTTTAATTGGACCATTAATTGAAAATCCAAAAAGAGTGAGCGAGGAAGGAACAGATTAAAAAAATTTTCAAATAAAAGTTGTAGATTAAGATCTTAAAAATAATTTTGGTCATTATAAAAATTTCGATTGGATCTCTCCTTTTCCTCCGATTTCACATAATATCAGGTAGATACTTTTTCAAAATTTGGCGAAGGACGAAGGAGTCCAATTGAATTTTTTTTCAAACAAAAGTTGTAGATTAAGGTCCAAGAAATAATTTTTGCTGAGTAAAATTTTCGATTAGACCCTTCCCTCCCCACCAATTTTGCATAATATGGCTTGGATACTTATATTACTAAAAACTGGTGAAGGTAGAGGTCCAATTGAAAAAAATTCCAAACAACAAAAGTTGTAGCTTGAAGTCTTGGAAATAATTTTAGTTATTACAAAATTTTCGATTGGACCCATCCCTCCCCTTCAATTTCAAATAAAATACATGTTGATTGAAGAAAATATTCCAAGTCCAGAATCTGAAATGAAGGAAATAGGAAGTGTGAGCAATTTCGTACATGTTCACTACAAATTCGAGCAACTACACTACACACCCAGGCTGGTGGAAATAACAATACCCCTCGAGGGTATTCTGTTTTGTCTACAAAATACTCGGAATATCAGTCCAAATATTAAATGAAAATCTTAGAGGATTCTGCTCCAAATTCAGACACCCTTGAATCAATTTTTCATCAATTTTTATGCTCTGCATGATTCTTCAACAATCAATGCCTCAAATAAAAAAGGGAACATGCGGGCAAGTTGATCCAGTTGTATATAACGATCTGTGAACGTTTTTCTTCGATCCTTGATTTCTCGATATTTTCCACAAAATTTGTCCATAGCCGGCGGATCATTATTTTCTCAAGTGGTGCTTACATTGTATGGGCGGGGGGATGGGGGGGGGGAATGTTGTAAATTTTTTTACAAAAAAAAACTTCATATACACTATAAAAGTAAAATTTCGCTTATCCGATGCCCAAAAACCAGTTAATTTTTTATTAGCCAATTTCTCTTCAATTTTGCCCTACGATCGACCTCATATTAATGTTTCAAATTTTCTAGAAAATGTGGAGAAATTATTTACTCATTAAAAAAAAAAAAAAAAAAAAAAAATAGGAACTTGAAAAGTCTTATTTTATTCTAAAAAATTGAAAAAAATTCATTCTAAAAAATCGAAAAAAAATTCATTCTAAAAAATTAAAAAAAAATCATTATAAAAATTAGGAAAAAAGTCATTCTAAAAAATAAAAAAAAATCATTCTAGGAAATTAGAAAAATCATTCTACAAAATTGAAAAAGTTTTCATTCTAAAAAATATTTTAAAAAAATCATTCTAGGAAATTAGAAAAATCATTCTACAAAATTGAAAAAGTTTTCATTCTAAAAAATTGGAAAAAATTTGCATTCCTAAAAATTAAAAAAAAATCATTTTAAAAAATTATGAAAAAATTCATTTTAAAATTGAAAAAAACTTTCATTTTAAAAAATTGAAGAAATATAATCGTTCTAAAAAAATTTAAAAAGTTCCCAATAATCTAAAAAAAAATATAATTTTTTTTGCTGACGTGAGTGAAATTTTTTACACATTGAGTTACAATTTTTTGCCCAGTTCGGGATTTCTCACGTTGTGCTCCGCACCATGTGAGGAATCTCATGTGGTGCTAGAGCACTCAAATCAAGAACAAGAAGAATTCATTTCAACAGTCTCTTCTTTAAAAAAAAAAAAAATTGAGACTAACGAATATTTGGAAATTCTAACAGGTAAATCGAGTCATTTTGCAAAAGAACCCATCATTACTGCTCTCTCTCTCTACCATTCCTCAATTCCCCATCGTGAATTTACAATTTCAAACCTTTGACTTCAATTTGCCATCCACTTGGCAAATTCGTAATGGAAAAAATACCAAAAGCAGCATCAACAGCAGTAGCAGCAGTAAGTACAGTATAGCATCGAAATCAAAAGCCTCAAAAGAAAGGCCGCCCAATACAAACGAATGGCACGACATAAACACCATCATCATCATCATCATCATCAGCTGTTAAAAGACACATCGTTTATACAAAACGGTTAAGGGTGATCGTGGCGGCGGAGCACGTTTTACGAAAAAGAGAAAAAGATCAGGCTCGAGGCGACAGGGGCGCAGGGCAGGGAGGGATGACACGTCGAGGGATACGAAGATGAAAAAAAAAGGCGTGCACAATCAACCGAATAGGGGTGAACGTAAGCCAATGAAAAACGTTCTGTTCGCATTGAAAACCGGTGACTACGGTTCGATGTCAAAATTCGAAGCCGAGAAGCCCATAAGTCATTTGAGTTTTCTAATCTTTTAATGAATATACTACTTTACTCGGGCCCGTTTGTTTGAGGTGCCTTGCGGAGGTTTTCGCGTACACTTTTATTCGTACTTAAATCATTTCTTGTTCTGAGTCGAGTGTTGTCGGTGTGTGTCGTCTCTTGACTCTATAAATTGACTGCGTGTTTTTTTTTATTTTGTCGCGTCCGTCGTACGGTGCCTGCGTCCCGCGCCTATTGTTTTCCACTCTCTACGTACATGCGAATTTGTAGCATTTTTCCCGCATCGTTTCGGCGGTACTGCAGCCCAGCTCGGATTTTGCGCATAATCATGGAAAGTTTCGAAACACTCAGATATCAACAATCGAAAACTTCGTCTTCGAGTAAGTGATCATATTCTCTGTACCTTATTTTCGTACACTTACGTATCTATATAGATACGGATAAAATACGGATTTGTGGATTACAAAATGGAGAAATGGAATTATCAATTTACGTCGTCAACCACGAGACAGAATTACCTGAGCCAAAAAAAAACCAAGATCGTGCAATGATCTGAAATCCTGCGACAGAATCGAATTAGACTAAACTGTTGAGCGAACGATAATAAACGTGAATTATGAGCATTTTTTCAAAAATTCGATCTAAGATGAGAATTGGGAACGAAATTACGACCTGTAATTTAAAATTTTAACTTTCATCTTGAATTTTTTTTTAATTAATTGCAATTGCAATTCGCCTTTTCTTTTCTAAGTCATGCCTGGTTGTCCCAATTCATTTTCGAATTTGAATGTTCGAAAGATTTTCTCCAAGTATTCTATATTTTTCTCGAATAAATTGGTAATTTTCAGAGCCACACAAAATAGCGTTTCCAACTGCAATTCTTTCGAAATCTCAATCTCTGTTGAGATGAAAAAGAGCACAAAAATTGTCTCGAGTAAGATTATTTTTTCGCGGATTTTCGACATTTCTATTTCTGTATTCTGTACCTATCGAAATCCATATTGATCCATTTCAAGATCTCCAAATGAGATCATTTCCTCAGTACAGATGAGTAAAAAAAGTTTCATGCTTCATGCGGTGAACTCGCCACGAAATTTCTCAATTTATCCAACAAAAAGCAAAATTTTTTACTTCAATTTGATCCAAACTTCATAAAAGTTTCACTATGAGTAAAATTTTTCATGCATAAATGAAAACAAAAAAATATTGTTTGCCTATGTAAAAACTTCTTGAGAGAAAAAAATTATAAAATGATCGGTATTAAAATCGAATTAAAAATAATTGCAAATTAAGAAGAAGAAAAAACCAAAAATTAGAAAAAATTTAAATAAAAAAAATTGTTTTGTTAATTAAATGGAATTAAAAACGACTGGAGTTTGAACAAAAAATTTCAATTCAAAGAATTGATTTATTTCATTGAAACCAATTTGAATTGAATTTAAAACTACTAAAGATTTAAACAATAATGAAATCAAATACTTAATTGAAACAAATTAAAAATATGACTAAATTTGAAGAAATAAAAATAAAAATATCAGAAAAATTGAAAATTAAAAAAAGATTGTTCATTCAAGTGAATTAAAGGATCTAAATTGAATTCAAAATGACTGAATACTGAGAAAAATAAAATTAAAAAATACATAGGAAACAATTTTTAATTCAGAAAAAAAAATGTTTGGGGCCAAAAATAAGAATTTTTTACAGAATGTATGCAAGACTGATAAAAGTTCATCTAGGTAGCAGCTAGGTACCAACAAGTAGTTTACGAAACCTCCCTAAAAAGAGTATGAAATTAATATTTTTTCAAAAAACTCTATACTGTTACTAAATCTGATTAGGACAAAAACTGCAATCAAATAAAGATGAAAACGGCTAGAAATTTATTAAAATTGAGGTTAAAAAAATAGGTTTGTTAATTAAAGAAAATTAAAATCGAATTAAAAATGTTTGAAAAAAAATTGAAAAATTTTGATATTTGTTGATTTACAGACAATTAAAAGCTTCGAAAATGCCTGAAGATTGTAAAAAGAATTCAAAACAATTTGTAAATCATAACGAATTAAGCCAAATTGAAAGAAATAGAGAAAACCTGCCGGGGGGGAGAGCGAAATGTCCAAAGAGTGTAAAAACATTGAAAAATTAGTTTTCTTGATTTGAAAATCGAAACTAAACTAAAAATAGGTATAATTTGAATAAGTATTTGATAAAAAATAAAAAAATAAATGTAATGAAATAAATTGAAGGCCACTAGATATTGAGCAGAAATTTCAATTCAAAAAATTGATTATTAAAAATGACTTACGATTGAAAAAAAAATTAAATCAAATTTGATAAAATTGAAAAAAAATTGAAAAATTGAAAATTAAAAATTAAATTTATTCAGTTCATTGAAAGGAATAAAAATTAAATTCAAAATTACTCAAGATCGGAAATCAATCGAATAAGAAGTAAACAAGTTTGATAAAATGCAATTTCAATTCGAAAAAAAAAATGTTTTGGGCTGAAATATGAATTTTTTACAGTATTTATGCAAGATTGAAAAAGTTCTTCTACAAGCAAGTAGTTTATTGAGAACTCATCTCCTTCCCCAAACAGAAAAAAAATAACAAAAAACACAGAAACAAATTTTTCATAACAACGCAAAAACTCGATATAATAATTAAAACACTCATTAATTATACATAGAAAAATTGCCTTCAAGATAAAAACAACTAGAAATTGAATAAAATTTGAAGAAAATAAATAATTAATTTTATTAACAGAAGGAAATTAAGATCGAATTTTTAAACAAAAATACAAATTTTCAATTCTAAAAGTTGGTTTTGTTCAATTAAAGAAATTGAAATTAAATTTAAAAAGTCTTAAAACTGAATGAAAAGAATTGCGAAGTGCCCATTTTAACAAAAACAATTTCCAGTTGAGAAAATTCAATTTTGTTTTGGGCCAAAAACCGAACATATTACAGGAATTATGCAAGATCAATACGAATAAGCTCTTCACAAATTTTAATCCAGCCTCCCCTACCCCTCCCCCGATACAAAAAAATAATATTATCAATAATAATTATTTATCAAAATCTTTAAAAAAAAAAAAAAAATGAATAAAATTGGGGAAAAAAATCAAAAGTTATAGGTACCAAATCTAGAGTTACTTCAACGACAATTGAAGTATAAATCTTCATAATTTTTTCACTTCTTTTTTCCTTACCATTCGCAAAATTTTCAGACCAACCCCCGAAAAAAAGTACATAGGATCCAAATTTACTACATAAGTATAGGAAAAAAAAATTTATATAATTATTTTTTTTTCAATACCAAGCAAATTTGACAATTTTTTGTTTTTTAAAACCCTACAACTGGAGATCTTCTCGTGTAGGTAATAATTTCGAGAAAAAATCATCAATTTAGTAGAAATTTGAATTTATGATTTGTTGAAAAAAAAATTGTTAATTATTTTTTGCAATTCCAGAAGATGTAGTAATTTTTTCGTACAATTCAACCCCACAACTGAAAATATAATTTACTCAAAATATGAAATCTGACTCATCATTATAAATTATCAAATTTCAACTTCTATTTCGAAAAAACTGAAAATTTCAAATTGAATAAGTGAATTTTCATCACCTGGATGGTTTTTTCTCCATTCTATTTAATTCTAAAATGTTCGACTTCTCACTTTTTATTCATTTTTGAGTTTTTAAAAATTTTCTAAAATTTCAAAAGCATAGACTAAAAATTTAATTAAGACTTGCGAGTTACGATCGCTCGAAATTGAAAATTCGATTCCTTTACATTTTCACTTTGAAATGTAAAAAAATTAGCCATAAATATCAAGCTTTCCTTCATTCACACACTTGTAGGCTCCATCATCTCCTGAATTCAGGATGTCACGAATTTCATACGTCGATTCCCATGCACACATCGGTGTACTTGAGATAGATCGTGACACTTGATCGATTCCTCCTATACCGCACATGTTCCTCAATCCCTCACTCATTGCCATCCCTCAGCCCTCGTCTCGGTCATTTGGAAAAACCAAATAACTACGTTGTACGTACGAAAACAAAACAATATACCACCGGTACACATCTCCCATCGATGCATACAAGGTGCCTACATACTTCACACGAAAGCTCTCACTATACGTAATAATCATCGAAAACTATTAAAAAATTTCGTAACAGATACACAGGCGGGTAGGCAGGGTGGCGCACTAGGAAATAACCGAATTCGATAAAAGAAACACTGACAATCGAATACCCGCATGCTTTGGAAGCGCGCCTCGTTATTCTGTATACATTTTTTCTCCTCTTCATCGTCCACCATGGCGAGTTCAAACTCGAACCTGCTTAACGCGGAAAAAATCGTGGGAAAACATGCGATTCGTGTCATCTGCACTCTTGGCATAGGCATAGGCGGCGTGCGAATCTGCATTACGACGGATCATCGCATCATCGCGAGAAGATAGGTACTCGATGAAAAAAAAAAAAAAAAAAGGGTAAATATACGTGCATACTACGTCGCTCATCTCACCCACACACCATGGCCCATAGTTCACAACAAATCCACCCTTGCTGGCGCGCCCCGACTTCTTTCACCCGACCGATAATTAGCTCTTCGTGTTTTTTGGGCACCCTTTTCATCGGTTTGCGTGCCGCACCCCGCCAAGCCGCGTACTCGTCGTCAAATCAATCATCCGGGTTAATTATCCGCGCATCGTATTGAAAATTTTAATCATCATCTCGTCTATTTACACTTATTAACTATATAATTCTAAAAGGTGTTAAAATGAGTACAGATGTTTCGTCAAATTAATTGCAAAGTAGTATGAAATACTTCATAAAAAGGGGGATGTCCATTGGGCGTCTTCTTTCATTAAATACTGAGATTTCATCAAAATGTTTATCAAACCATTTTTTCAAGATTTTCTCAGAACAAGAGCTCTAAACCTCTAATTTGAAAATTCTCGGTGAAACAAATTTGTTGTCTTTTTACAGAAGACGAATTTTCTTTTCTCAATTTTTTAATTTGAGTTTTTAGTACCTAGGTAAATAATATGATTTTTTTTTTCATTTTTAAACGTTATTTACCTATTTTTTTTAAATTTGCAATGTTGGAAAATTTGAATATTTTTTGCATAAACAAAAAAATTGAGAAATTTTTCAGTTTGAAAAAATTGCAATTTTCTTATTCCAAAAAATTTAGTAGGTAAGTTGTTTTTTATTCCAAAAAATTAGGAGATTTTTTTTCAATTGCAAAAAAATTCAAATCCCTTTTTATTCTGAAAAATTTAAAGATTTTTTACTTCAGAAAATTGAGAAATTTTTTTATTCCAAGAAAATTAGATAGATAATCTTGACTATACTCTTCAACAAAATTTTAAAATTTTAGGGTTTACAAACCCAAAAAATTTTGAATACCTAAAACAAAATTCAAAAAGTTTTCATTCATCTAATTTTTTAAAAAAAAAGGTCTTAGCATAAATAATCTTTTTTTTTTGTAGACATTGGTCCAAAATTTGAAAAAATTTGTTTTAAAAAACGGGACTGTTTTTCAACGAAATTTGAAAACAGTATTTCAACAAAATTCGAAAAAAAAAAATTGAAAAATTTGCAACAAGGTATTCTAAAAAAAATCCTACTATTTTTTTAATTTTCAGACAAAATATTTAAAAAATATTTTTTTAAAAATTGAAAAACTTTTGTTCAAACAAGATTCAAAAAACTCGTGTTCAACTAAAATTCAAAAAAAAAATCAAAAAAACTGTTAATAAAGTTCAAAAAGTTTGTATTTTCTAAATTTTCCTGACTTATATTTCACAAAAAAATCGTGTTGCAACAAAATTCAGAACAATTTGTACAAAACTTACAATTTTTAAACAAAATTTTTTTTTTTTAATTCAACAAAATTGAGAAAATTTTATTCAAACAAGATTCAAAAAGTCTGTTTTTTACTCAATTTTACTGAGTCACCTACTTATTATTCACAAAATTTTGAGGGAAAAAATGTTTTCGCTGAAAAAAAAAGTTTTTTTTTTTTTTTTTTTTTTTTTTTTTTTTTTTTTTTTTTTGGGCGCTTTTAATTACCAGGATTATCGCGCCCCTACAATGAGGTTTAAATTAAATTGTAAAGATGGGTTTTCTTTAAGAAGGTTATTAGTTGATCTATTTTTTCCAGATTGTCAGATGATAATATTTGGGGGTTTATATCATATTGTAAACGTTGATTTGAAAAAGAGGGACAAGAAAATAGTAGGTGGTTGATAGTTAGGGTATTTGAAGAGCAATAATGACAGGTGGGTGTTTGTTGGATTCCTTGATATAAATGATTATGGGAGATTCTTGTATGACCAATACGGATTCGCGTTATGATAACTTCGTCAGTTCTATTAGTATTAGGTAGGTTTTTCCAAGGGAGAGTTGACTTTTTGTGCATAAATAATTTGTTTGTTGATTGTTGAGACCATTCGTACTGCCATTGGTAGAGTGTTTGTTCAAATAAATATGATTGGAAGTCATGTGGTATGAAAGAGGCTAGTGTTGAGGGTGTGATTGCATTTTTTGCTAGATTATCTGCATTTTCATTTCCAGTGATTCCTATATGGCTCGGTATGTACATAAAAATAATTTCGATTTCTGATTGTGACAAAAAATGGTATAGATTGAAAATTTTTTGAGTGAGGGGGTTTTTGTTGGAAATGTTTTGTAGAGACATTAATGAGCTAAGCGAATCAGTCATTATTATAAATTTTCCAGATCGACAGGTATCGTTTGAATTTCATCAAAGTTCGAAAATAATATTTGGTTCAACAGAATTTCTTCCGGATTATTTTTAAACAAAATTTGAAAAAAAAAAAAGATTCAAAAAGTTGAAAAATTATTTTTCAAGCAGAATTCATAAATATTCAAAAAATAGGTTTTTTTTTTTTTGGCAAAACTCATCAAGTCATCAACTTTTTTTTTAATTATTCCTCATTTTAAAAAAATATATTTCTGCATGAACAGAAAGAATTGCCTTAATAAAAATTTTAGAAAATCGTTTTTTTGAAAAATTTGTTCCTAAATATTAAAAAAAAAAAAAAAATGGAAAAATTCGTACATATAAGAAAAAAAAATTGAAAATATTATTGTCTTTATTCGTGATTCATAAAGGTGAGAATTTTGACAGAGTTTGCTTTTTCTTTAATCAAGATTTCAAAATTTTTAAATCAAACTTTAAAATATCAATGTCGACGTTTTAAAAAGTTTTTCCTTACCAAATTTTCTCGATTATTTTTCAATAAAATTTGAAGAAAAAGAATCGGTTTCATCAAGACTGAGAAATAGGAAAAAATTATTTTTGCAAGAACAAAAAAAACTTAGTATCTATCTTTGCTCGAAATTAAATCTTTTGTAGAATTTTTCTTGACATTTCTTCAACTCTTAAACTAAATAATTTGAGTTTTAACCAAACTGAAAAATTATCCCTCAAACAAAATTCGAAGCAAATTTTGAAAAAAAAACACAAATAATAATCAGGGTTGTGAAAAGTAAGTACTTGGAGAAACAAAAAAACGAAAAAGAAATCGAAAAAACGAAACGAAACGAAATTAGGAAATCTGAAATTAGCATAAAACAAAACAAAACTGAAAACAAACAATATCTCTATGAAATTAAAAACAGAAAAAACGAAACGAAACTTCAAATTTTGAAAATACGATGAAACGAAATGACGAAAAAATTCGTTTTTATGTTTCGTTTCAGGTTTTAAAAAAATCAAAGTATTGACTTTGTGTATAAAAAATAAGAACAATGAAAACATCAGCATTGAATATATTTATGGCATTTTAAAAATGAATAAAATTGTAGAGAATTTTTTCAAAACTTTTCTTTGAAAATTCAAAAAAATATTTTATTAAAAAAACGAAAAAGTAGGTACTTTGAGTCTCTTTTCTGGACCCCTTTTCCCGAGCACCAAAGCATCCTGGATTCTTGTCTTTGTATCCGCCTAAAATAAAACTCTGGGATGGAGCTGAGATACCACCGCTGTGTTCACTGCGATTTCACACAAGCGAACTCAGCGTGATTCCCAGCCTCAAACTAGATATTTTGGTTGGTGTCCATCGGCAGCAATAGATGGCAAAAATTTTCATCTTCTTTGGGAAAATTTCTTCGCATTTGGACCAATTTTTTTTTAACCAAGTTGAGTCTTCGAGGCTTTCGCAGCGTCTTCGTGGGTTCGATACGTTGAACATTTACACAAAATTAAACAATACAATACCCCTTCTCTCTCCTGGTCAAAAGGAGAAATATACCTATGATTTAGAAAATTAAACATAAGAAAATTAAGGAACATTGAAAATGGTGAAAAACATCAAATTAATAAAAAAAAATTGAGAAGAACTTGAAAATTGAATAAAAAAATTGAAAAAACTTAAAATTAAAATAAACTTGAAAATTGAAGAAAAAAATTAAAAATTAAAAAAATTAAAATTAAAAATATAGAATTTAAAATTTGAAAAAAACAAAATTTGAAAAAAATATACCTAAAATAAAAAAATTTAAATAGAGTTCAATTTCATTCAAAAGCTGTTTACCCAAGTTTCGATATTTTTTCGATTTTCATAAATTTTTTTTAAATATTTATGATACATTGACAAACTCGTTATCCAATCACGCTCATCTTTCACCAGCTAGGATCTTGAAATAATAATTCCTTCCGTCGTGAAAATAGAATAAATTAATTTTTGATTTTTTCGCCAATTTTTTCAACTTGGAGATACTTCTCTCACTTACACAAGCTCCTCTACAGATGGAAAAACTTGAAAATCAATTTTCCACGCATTTCACATCCGATGCTCCTTCCCTCGGCGCACTATTATTCGCACGGGTGCTTCTATCCTCCGCACGCAGCCCATACAGCCCCTTAGCCCTCCCCCAACTGCGCTTTTTTCCCAAGTTTAATTAACAATATCATCGTATCTCGAAAAAAAACCTTACACCGACGACTTGAGGGGGCTAACAATACTCAACCTGTTGTTTCCTGTTTCTCTCTCTTATATGTACACGAAAGAGCCGCCCTTATTACCGCACACAGATCATAACAAACCGTATACACCAGCACGTAATAGAGGACACGACACGACACCTCCCCCTCGGCATTCTTTACCAAATTCAACGTAGTACATAAGTATAGGTACATAGTTTTTACTCTTGTCGTATGTACGAGTATATACGAAACGGAATACTATAACGCGGAAGTATCGAGCACCCACCGGAAGTGAACGATATAGTTTTCACGGGGCGGTAAAGTACCAATATACTTACATTGGGACGCGGTATCATTAGACGCCACCACCACCAATGCCACTGTAATACCCCATATACGTATAAGCTCGAACCACTTGTCTGTATACATCCTTTTTCACACCACCTCCGGCCACCACTGTCTTATTGCAGCATTTCAGAGGAAGGGCATGAGCTTGTGAAAAGCTGCGTATATATAGAAAAAGTATTTTCTATAATACGTGTGGTGGTATATGGGGATTGGGCAAGGGCATGTATAAAGCTACTTAATCGAATGATAGATTACCATCCCCTCCATCCAATCGACAGGTATTCGCAGTAGTTTAGAGCCATATCTAATTGTCTCTTCCGACTACGTATGCATCGCAGATAAATTCGTATAGATTAATGATACGTGTAATTATACAGCATACACATACGAGGGGGATGATTTTCGATTCGTTCGTTTTTTTTTATAAGAATCCTCGCATGTGAACTGATGCACGAATATCAGGCTCATGCTGGTTTCGTACGTACCTGCAATTTTTTCATTCGTCCTTTTAATCCTAGTCTTTTAATTATTTTTTTTTTCACAGATAGTAGGATATTGTACGACGTTGCGTGTAAAGTTTGCCAAGATAATTCATCCGGAAAACATTACGGAATATTCGCTTGCGATGGGTAAGTACCCAAATCCGATAATTTTTCATCATTTTAATAGTATTACGATACGATCGCGACGAGGTTTTCATTTTTAACTAATTTCCTGTTTCTTTTTTTTTTCTTTTTCAAATTCCAGATGTGCCGGATTTTTCAAAGTAAGTTTTCATTATTATTTTTGAAAATTTATTCGATGATATGAGGAATTTTTTCACATTTATTTCTTATCATCTTGTTTAAATTAGAGATCAATCAGACGAAATCGCCAGTACATTTGTAAAGGAAAAATCGAAGGCAATTGCGTGGTTGATAAAACGCACCGAAATCAGTGTCGAGCTTGCAGATTAAGGAAGTGCATCAGAGAAGGAATGAACAAAGATGGTAAATATTGAATTATCAATTTTGATGATTTTTAAATCGTTATCATTATTTTTCAAGAAGTGATTTTTTTAATCCTCTTTTTTCGCTATTTCAACAAAATTTCCTGATTTTTTTTCAGTCTTTTGTGACTGTTTTTAGTTTCAAATAAAAAAAATTTCATCCTAAATTTTCACAAAATCCCCCAATTTCGCGTCAAAATCACGAATTTTTCATTTTTTTTGTCAAAGCAATGAATTTTTGAATTTATCAATCGTTATAATAATCTAATTCTTTTTCAAAAATGTGATTTCAAGAAAATGAAAAACAAATTATTCATTACAACAAAATACTGATTTTTGAGTGAAAATTGTGACTTTTTTGAGTTGAAAATTAAAATTTTTCCATTCCAAAATTTTCACAAAATTCGCCTATTTCGCATAATAAATAAAAATCATATGATTTCGATTTTTCTTTACCGAAATCGTGAATTTTTCGATTTTTGAATCGCAATCATTATTTTTCAAAAATGTAAAATTTCAAAAATTTCAAGTCATTTCCCCCCCATTTTAACAAAACATAGATAACATCTACTTTTATACTGATTTTTGAGGAAAAATTGTACAACTATTCTGATTTTCAAATAGGTATGTAATTTTTTTCATTCCTCAATATCCACAAAATCTACCATGTCCACTTCAAAATCATGACTTTTTTTGTGGTAAAAATCGCAATATTTTTTATTTTTGACTCAAAATAATTTTTTTTCTTTCAACATTGAAAATTCAAGACTTCTCTGATTCCCCAGTACAGATGAATTTTTGTAAAATCGTCCTGTCGTCAAATTCGACTTTTGTACTTTTTTTTTGTTGGTCAAAATGATTTTTTCTTGGCTTTAAAAATCAAAAATTATTCACTCGTTTTTATTTGAAATCGTAACTTTTTTAATTTTCAATCAAACGTTATTCATTCTTTTTCTAGATTTTTTTCAAAATTCAATTTCTTCATGTCAAAATCAAGACTTTTTTGATTTTTCATGACAATCATTTTTTTTCTCTTCAATTTTTGCCAATTTCCACCACCTTGATTATATTCTACACGTATTAATAATCAAGACTCCACAATTTTCTTCATCAAAATTTTGACTATTTATACTTCTCTGATTATCGTGTAGAATTTTTGTATTCTTAAAGAATTCACTTTTTCGGTCAAATTCTTGACTTTTTTGGCCTTCTTGACCTGAATGTCAAAATAAATTTTTTCTTGATTTTTCAAGTTGAAAATCCACTCACTCATTTGCAGTCAAAATCGCGACTTCTTAGATTTTTTACTAAGCATTATTTCATTCTTGAATTTTTACAAAATACACCAAAATTAGATCAAATTCGTGACTTTTTTGATTTTAGGTTTAGAATAATTTTTTTTTTGTTTTTACAGTAAAAATTCATTATTATTTTTTTCATAAAATTCAAAGATTTTCCAATGCTTTATTCGATTTTTTTTTCTATTAAATTTTTGCTAACTCCACAATTTAAAATTAAATCAAAATCTTGACTTTGGTATTTGAATTCTCTGATTTCTATGTGTTTTTTTTTTTTCATTCCTACAAAATTCATGTCATTTATCGACTTTTTGACTATACAGAGTCGAAATTTTCTTTATTGTTTTTTAAAATTAAAAATTCACCGATTTTCAGTTAAAATCGTGAATTTTTTAATGTTTATAGTAAAAATCTTTTTTTTTTCTCAGTTTTTAAAATTAGAACTTTTTTTGTCAAGATGATCGTCAATTTTCTAATTCTTGAATTTTCGCAAAATCCGTCAATTCTTAGTCGAAATTGTGACTTAACTATTGATTTCTGAGTTAGAATAATTTTTCTCTGCTTCTGACCTTAAGAATCAATGTTTTGTTTTATGTAAAATTCGTGACTTTTTCCTCTTCTTTTTTGACCTGTTTTGACTTTGTAAGTCGGAATTATCTCCTTAAATTCGATTTTTTTTTTTTTTTTTGAAATTGCTGACTTTTTATTAGTAAAAATTAGGCACTTTTTCCTTGGCCTATCACATTTAAAAAAAATAATTTAAAATCGTGATTTTTGAATCCAAATCATGCAAGTTATACCAATTTTCTTCCAGTCAATTTTATTTTTAATCCATAGTTTCCACTTTTGCAGCTGTTCAACACGAACGAGGCCCTCGTAACTCGACGCTGCAGCGTCAAATGGCCTTATACTTCAAAGAGCCTTCATCGGACACAGCTCCGTCCATCTCCCCTGGCCTGGACCTATCGCGAATGTCATCGGCATCTGGCAACGCCGACGAACCTCTGGAGCGTCCGGTCACCATCTCCAATCCGCTGTTCTTTTGCCCTCCTGGAATGCTGACACAGGTAAAACGCGCAGCTCAATCACACGATCGTCGAACCGACAAAAATAACGTCCAACTAAAAAGTCATCTGTTTCTCAGATACCATTGCCATTTCCGAAAATTGACCCAACGCCGGATTCTATTTGCGAATGGGCCGCCAGACTGGTATTTATGAATGTAAAATGGACTCGAAATGTTCCAGTATTTGTCAGTCTTCCGGTCGAAGATCAGGTACGATGATCGATAACTATAATAATTAATTACATAGATTTGACAAATTTTTGCCCATTTGGTCCATCACAAATATCCTCTCTATAGGCGACACATCTCCATACGAGTATTCTCCAGTGGCTTGTTTGTTGTTTGTGTTGCGTTATAGAACGAGCTATCGAATAGAAAATCACAACACCACCCACGTGACTCCGCCTTCGCGCGGATGATCGTTCTTCCTACAGTAGCATCCTCGACTCCATCTTGTTCCAGTCTCGATTATGTATTTTTACATAGGTTCCTGAAACAAATCTTCATTTCTTTTTCGAATTTTCAGATCGTTTTGTTGGAAGAAAGCTGGCACGAGTTATTCATCTTGGCAGCCGCGCAATGTCTACCTCCTTTGGAACTCAGCCCGTTGATAATGTCATGCCTCAAGCAGAACGACAACGATGATAATCACCTTATCACCGAGGCGAATAAATTACTCGAAGTTATCGCCAAATTCAAGCATTTGCAAGTCGACGTCCACGAGTACACTTGCATGAGGGCGACCACCTTGTTCAAAACAGGTACGAGGCCTTTGATTATTCCATCTCCCTTTTCATACTCTCGTACTCATCTTTCTGTTTTCATCCCATCAGCTGTTTTCGAAGACGACAACGAAGACGAAAAGAAAAAAATCCGATTAAAGGAAGCCTCAGCCATACGCAGCCTTCACGAAGACAGTCAACAAATGCTCAACAGATACGTAAACACCGTGTATCATTTGCAGCCTTTCAGACTGGGCAAACTGTACTTGACGTTGGCTTCTTGCAAAAATGTCTCCAGCAAAGTGATCGAAGATTTATTTTTCCGACGTACCATCGGACCGGTGCCCATTTCACACGTCATAAGTGGCATGTATAAATCGAATTATCTATGACCAGCATCCGTCGTCTTTATTTTTCGCTTCGAGCACAATACGAGATTTTCATCTTCGTCGAAGAAGTGAAAATTGATGAATTTACTCGTTTCGCCGAATTTTCCTCTTGTACTATGACGATGTTATCAAACTTTGAATACTTCCGAATCTTCCTTTCAATTGCGACCCAGTTACCAGAATTTTATTTTTTAGTTGAATTTTCATATTTTTAATTTATTTTTATTTTATTTTACATCTAAGTACCTCGTACGTTTTTAAAATATTTTTTCACAATTTTTTTCATTTTTTATTCTATACTTCCATATAGGTATATAATAATTTGTAAATATTTTATCGTACCACGAATAAATTGACAATATTTTTTTCTTTCACTTTGTACCCGGACTAGTTTCATTGCAAAAACGAAAACATTAGGCCTAATAATTCATAGAGAAATCTCAAATTCGCTTCACTGTTCCTCTCCTTTACATTTCTGGAATTGATACCTAGGTACTTTATCTCAACTCCAGATCAGATACATTACCTACAGTTCTATCTATTTGTACAACATTTAGCTCGAGAAGAAAAAAAAAACAACCAGACTACCGCGGCGCGCCATTCCATTTCCAAAACTGCATCCGCGAACATCAGCGGCGCGGCATCTTCACACAAACACACACCCAAAATACTAAAATTGTAAAACCTTGTCAACGTCATTTCAAATCACTCGCGGTTCGATGCATTTTGCCGAAATTCTAACCGGTTCCGATATTCTGGCTCACTTTGGCCCTACCAGCCCTTGTCATCGAAACAACGATGCTGCGATGATAAAAATATATGATGACCGCGAGTCCGCCGATGCAATATTGACCCCCTCCCTTACCCCAATATAGGGGACGAGACGCGGCGCGATGCTATTTGTAAAAAGTTAAATAACTCGCAGGGTTTTTAATTTTCGTTTATTAACTTGGGCAGCGACGCGTGTGAGTTGTTCTAAATGAAAATATGGCCTGACGAGGGGTCGATTCTTCTTCGACTCTTCGAATATGTGTGTGTATATTGTTTGCAGCGTTGAAGAGATACCTATAGATACGTGCTGTAAGTATACGAGGATGATTTCCAGACGAAACCGATGAGCCTACTGTGTTACGGATGCGGATACGGATTGAGTGTCTTTTTCGGCGTCGAACAAATATGTGCTGGTACCTGAGCTGAGAATGCCTACCTCGGCCTCATCTACTATGTGGATCAAATTGCACGGTAGCTAAGATCCTGTCAGACCATGGTTCGACTTCTATCTACACGAAAACTCGTTTTTCGTTTGAAAATTCGTTTCATAAAACACAAGAAAATGCCTTGGCAAGAAAAAAATATTCAAAAAATTTTATCAAAGGAAATGAAGAAAAAAATTCTTACAGCAAAAAATTTTTGAAAAAAAAAATAGATAATATGGAAAACAAAACATTTTCAAAAATAAATCTCTAAACAAAAATTTTCTTGAGAAAATAGAATTAAAACCGAAAATTTTTTAATGTTCTCACGTAAAAATACGTATTCCAAAGAAAAAATTCAAATAATTTATTGAAAAAATTCTAACAAAAAAAATCATTTTGTTGAGAAATCTTCAACAGAAAATTCTTCACTGTGCTTCAGAAATCAGAACGAAATTAAAAACACTGCATCCGCGAAAAATTCAGGAATTCTTTCAAAAAAAATTTCAATTTCGGTTCAGAAGAAAATTTTTAAAAATCCCTTCACTTCGGCAAAATCAACAACAGCAACAGTACAAAACTTGGATTAACTATTTTGTAAAAAATCCTCTCACGAAAAAATTCATGAGCATAATAATTCTCATATTCAGAGAAAAAAAATTATGTAGGCAAATGGGAAAAATTTCTTCAACATAAAATTCTTTACTGGGCTTCAAGAGTCAAAACAAAATTAAAAACATTACAATTAGAAACTTGGAGAAAAACATAGGAAATTCTTTCACAAAAATTTCTCAATTTCGATTCTAAAAGAAAATCTTTAAAAATCCCTTCACTTCTTAAAAAAAAAAAAAAAAACAACAACAACAACTGGACAAAAATGAGGGTCTTTTGGAAAACATTTTTCAACAACGAAAAAAAAATTATCACTACATAATTATAACCTTCGGCTTCAAATAAAAAAAAATAATTATTATAAATTCAGAAGAAAAAAAATCCGAAAATTCCTCTAAAATTGAAAAAAAAAATCTTGATAAAACCCCTCCCAACAAAAAAATCTTCTAAAAAATTTTTTTACTAAAAAAAATAGATCCAACACAAAATTCAAATAAAAATCCTATTTTCCTTAATCTTCAGTCCAAGAAACTTGAAAAAAACTACTCGACAAAAAAATCAGAAAAAATTTCCCAACAAAAAATTTTCACAAAATAATTTTTCCTGGAAAATTCTCAATTTCGATTTACAAGAAAATCTTCAGACAGCATGCATCGGAGCGAAATTTGAAAAAATAAAAGTAACTTTAGTAACCTGAAATTTCAAAAAAAGTAACCAAAATTATGGAAAAAAGTAACCAAAAATTTTCCATTTCCACTTGAATATAATGACTCATAACCCCCTCCCCTCCCCTCGTCACCGTTTTTCTCATATTTTCGCTAAATTTGACGTTTCACAACTCTTGAAATCAATGGTAAAAATTTTGAAAAAATCAAAATTTTTAATTCAAAAATAATAATTCATGCATTTTTTCTTTTTCTATAATTATGACGAATTTTAATAGAATAGTTGGCTTAATAGGTGCTCAATTTTTATATCATAGGAAATTTCAATTCTTGAGAAGCTCACAATAAATAATTTTTGAGTTCCTATCAAATCTTAATTTTTTTTGAACTCAATATTGAAAATTTAAAAAAAAAAAAATTTTTTTTTCTTGAAAATACTTGATATCAACTTTTTTAAGTTTTTGAACTCTTATTTGTTTTGAAATAGTTTTCAGTTTTCAAATAATTGTTGATTTCAAAAAACGTGAATTTTAGAAAAAATTTAAATTACAAACAATACTGTACTTTTTTAAATTTTTAAAAAAAATTTTCCCCGATTTTTTTTCATTTTTCAAACAATTTTTAATTTCTATAAATTTAAATTTATTAACAATTTGTAATTTCTAAAAAGTTCTGGATTTCAAAAAATTAAACTTAAAATTCTCAATTTTTTGATTTTTAAACAATTTATATTTAATTTTTAAAAAATAGCCGTTCCTAAAATTCATGTTTATTCAAATAAAAAATTTCCAATTTATAAAAATTGTAATGCCTAAGAATTTAAAGTCTAAAAAAATCAATTTTTTGATTGGCTTATTGCAAAATGAGTAGATACAAAAAAATTTTAATTTTTGAAAAGTCTTCATTCTCCACAAAAAAACAATTTTTCAACATGTGAAATTCACAACTTTTCAAAATTTTTAAAAGGAAAGTTTTGCTCATTTGAGAAATATCAAATTTTTGAAGCATTTTAAGTTCACGAGTTGAAACGATTTTATGTTTCATTTTTGAGGAGTTCTCTATTTTTCAAACATAATTTTCAAATACTTCGAACACAATTTTTTTTTAATTGAAAAAATTACTAGGTATTCTCATTTTAAAAAAAAGTTTTTAATGAGGAGAAATCGGTTTTATTCTTCGACGGCCTCTACTTTTTTTGAAAAGAAATTTTGAGAAAAAATCGTTTATTTGTCGAGAAAAGAATTTCTCAATTTTTTCAAAAAAATACGGCTTATCTACTTACATTTTTTTTTTCAAGAAATGTGGCTCATTTTTAGACAAGAATAAATCTTAATTCATCAAGAAAAAAAAATCACAATTTTTCATACTGACTTGAAAAATGCCTATAAAAGAACTTTCAATTTTTTTAGGAGCAAACATTTTTCTACCTTGAATTTCAATACATAAGTACAAAATAAATATTCCTGAAGTTCGAGCAGAAAAAATCTCAATTTTAAAAGAAAATTCAATAAATTGTTCAATTAAGGTCAGTTGGGGTAAGTGGGCCACGTTTTTACAACTCTAAAAAATCATTATTCAAAAATGCCTCACTAGTGAAGAATAACCTTAAATCTTCAAATGGGACGTGTAGAGGGGTGTCATAGAGGTACGCTCACTTTTTTGATTTTGAGGGTGAAGCACATACCTGAGCTGAGGAACACCTCACTCTACACAAAGAATGGTGGCCCAGTTACCCCGAAAAATGGGGTAACTGGGCCACCAAATTTTTTTTTTATTAAGGAAGATTCAAGATGTGTAATTCACTTACCCCCACTCAAATCTGAGTTTTGGGGTAACTGGGCCACAGTTGTTGGGGGTAACTGGGCCATGTCATGTTACTCAAATTACTGAGGCCTCCTCAAGGGGAGCTAGGAACCGAATGATAATTGTTATGGTGGACTTACGATGTCAGTGTTACCATGCAACCAACCATTTACGTCAAGACGATTTTGGAGGGGATTAGGAAGAGAATGGCCCAGATACCCCGGTGGCCCAGTTACCCCAACTGACCTTACTTAATTCATTTTTAAATAAAATATTTCAAATTTTTTGGAAGCAAAATCTCTGAAAAAAACTTTCAAAACGTTTTTAAAGGAATTTTAAATTTTAATGGCAGCTGTTCGTCAGATTTTTGACGAAATAGTAACCAAAATGAGTCCAAAAGTAACCATAGTAACCAAAATGAGCCCAAAAGTAACTAAAGTAACCTTGCCTTTAAAAAAGTAACCAAGTTACTAAAAAGTAACCGTGTTCCGATGCATGAGACAGTCATCACTTCCTCAAAAAGAACAGCAATAGCAAAACAATTATTTATTTTTTAATCTTCTCACAACGATAGTTCTAAATTTCAGAAAAATAAACCAAAAATCATCTTAGCAAAAGACTATTGATAGAAAAAAAAAAAAAAAAAAAAAAAAAATCCAAAAATTCCTCTCTTGAAGAAAATGAATTTCCAGTCAGGAAAATTGTCTATTTTTAGAAAAAAGGGTCCAAAAAAATCATGCAGGCAAAAAATCACTCATCAGGAAAAATATTCCAGGAAAAAAATGAAAAATTGTTTCAACAAAAAATCCAAAAAATTCTCATAATTACAAAAAAAATGACTTCGTGAAAAATTGACTTACAAAAAAATTCTAGTGACACAATCCATTCAACTGTAAAATTCTTTCAAACTCCACTTCTTTAGAAAAAAATCAACAAAAAAATGATCGCAGCAGAAAATTAAAAAAAAAAAAAAAAAAAAAAACGCAGTGCAAAAAAATATTAGGAAGAAATCTTTTCATCGAAAATTCATTTTCCAGGAAAACTCTTTCTAAGAAAAAAGAAGTTTAGAAGAAAAATCAGTTCAAAAAAATCATCCTTGCAAAAATCGACTCAACAATCCTCCCAAAACACCTTTTTACTTCTTGGTAAAAAAAAAATATAAAAAAATGAAAATTCTATAAGATAAAATCTCTTTGAAAAAAATTAGGAGGACAATTTCTCAATTTCAAAAAAAAACCAATATGTACAAATACGATTTTTTTGTGAGGAATTTTTGAATTGAAATAAGGAAATAGAATTCAACATAGCAAAACTTCCATTTTTTAATTGGGGGGGTCCTATAAAAATTTTTGTTTTGTTGAATGCATAGAGTTGACAAGCGGAATTTTCTAAGACCTTTGCATGACGTCAATTTGATTTTTCATCTATGAAGTTTTGAAGAAAAATTGGAAACTAATTTCATCTCGCCTTTTTTTACAAAAAAAATAATTTTTGAAAAATAAAATGCATGGAGTTTTCAAAAAAAAAATTATATTCATTTTGCATTTTAATGATGTCATTTTGTAGAAATTATTGATAAATTTTTTGGAAAATCAAAAATTTTAAGCGTTGAAATTGGAGAAAAACACGACTTTTTCTTAATGCCCCGTTTCCAGAAAAACTATGCAACCCACGAGGTTTTTCCTCAGAATGTTTTTTATTCAGTACAGTCTGGTCTGTAGTCTGACGAGAGGGTTTCGCGAAATTATAATTTGCCGACGACTTCTTTCGAGTTGAATGGAATACTAAGATGAAATTCATAAGAAAGTTAGATAAAATCAGGGGGAAAAGTAGGAATTTTGCAAAACCCTCTCGTCAGACTACAGACCAGACTGTACTGAATAAAAAACATTCTGAGGAAAAACCTCGTGGGTTGCATAGTTTTTCTGGAAACGGGGCATTAAGAAAAAATCGTGTTTTTCTCCAATTTCAACGCTTAAAATTTTTGATTTTCCAAAAAATTTATCAATAATTTCTACAAAATGACAATCATTAAAATGCAAAATGAATATAATTTTTTTTTTTGAAAACTGCATGCATTTTATTTTTTAAAAATCAAAAATTAATTTTTTTTGTAAAAAAAAGCGAGATAAAATTAGTTTCCAATTTTTCTTCAAAACATCATAGATGAAAAATCAAATTGACGTCATGCAAAGGTCTTAGAAAATTCCGCTTGTCAACTCTATGCATTCAACAAAAAAAAAATTTATAGCCCCCCCCCCCCCCTTAAGGTCACTAGGTAACATTATTTCTTCTTTTTTATCAAATATATAAAAATATAGGTAATCATTTCAGTTCATATTTTGATGATTTTATGAAAAAAAAATTCATAGTTCACTCATAAATTTTTCACATAATAATACCTTTACCCCTGGAACATTATATCAATTTTTGGATTCTCTCAAAAATCGTTACCCCTCCCCTCCCCGTATTTTCTCTACCAATCAAAAAATCACAGAATATCCACCAAAGCGAGAAGCTTACCAACCACACCGCCTCGAAAGAGGAAATGATTAATCTAAAATAGGCCTACAATAAAAACCTTCTCCTCGCGTATACAGATCTTGCGGATACGCGTATTAAAATTGAAAAAAATAAAAGCAAACCACGCGGGACGCGGTATTTACCCCTAATTACGCTTCGACCCGGTGTAAAACGAGCCCCCTCTCGACAATATAACAAATAAATTTACACATTCGAGCACCTAACGGTGCGTTTATCTTTTTATCGCTATATCGTCGATGCAACGAATAGGCAATTTGATATCATTATCACCTCGTGAAAGAATACATAATCGTATCTCGAATATGCACTCGAGAGAATTGATCGAAAAGATCTTTCTGTATTGTAGTACCATATATCCATAATATTCCATATGCAGAAAATACGAGTAGAACATCCAACGAGGGAGAGAGAGAGAGCGCGCGAGAGAGAGATGCAGAAACTGGAGGATTTAGCGTACCTCTCTACTCCGGCCGTCCATCATCGTCGATGTTTGGCGGCTTGGCATGGTAACTGTAAATCAGCTACCCGTTTTAACCCTTTCTTTTTTCTGTCATCTTTTTTATTATACGTGTTTGCACTTTGTTAGCCCGGAGAAGGCAAACGTATCGTACAACGTCGCTATTTTACGCTTGGACGATGAAAAATATAACAAAACGTATCCGCGATGTCTGGGTTTTGGCTTTTACCAAAATACAAATAAAACGTCGGGAAAAAACCTATACTATAGCCAAAGGAGAAGAAAAAAAGCTATAATTGAAACGACCGATAGATATAGGATAGTTCGTAATGTAAAATAACTGTATATTTCGGCGATAATACGTATAGATCCGCACCAGCTATAACGGTACCATTATACCCTTTTTTTTCGGCAGTCCAGCAGCACACAGTTGATTAAGTATAGATACATATTTTCCTCTTAGAGAGGATACTTTTCTTTTAAATTTTTTACACATCACATCACAACATCGCATAGTGCTACTTAACGGTGATTTTTGACCGGACGGGTAGTTTAATTAACTTGTCATCGATTGATTGACCAGAGCATAGCACAACGACGAGGCAAAGAGGGTAGGGCTTTCCTGTGTTTAGAGAAAATGAGAAATTATGGATCTCTAAGTTCATGATCGTTTTAGGTAGGTACATTTGAAAAATTCAATTTATTAAATGAGAATGCAATGCATTTTTTAAACGTCACTTTTGTTTTTTAATGACATTTTTTTAAATCGATAAAACCCCTCAATTAAACTTTGAAATTAGATAAATTTTGAAAATTTATCTGAATTTTTGAAGAACTTGAAAAAGTAAATTTTAAATTGGAATTTAGTACATTTTCACATTTTTGAAAATTTGGTAAAAATACTAAATTTATCTAATAATTTTTGAATTTTATAACTTTTTAAAAATTGATAATTTTTCAAATGTGGTAAGTAAGAAAATCTTGAAACTTTGATAATTTTTATGGTGCAAGTACATTTTAAAAATTCAACAAAATTTTCAAGAAAATGTAAATTTATGGCGAGTTTTTCAAAAAAATTAAATTTTTGAAATTTTCCATGCAAAAATGATGTTTTTTTCAAAAATGCGAATAATTGAAAAATTTAGAATTTTTCCATCATAACCTCTCATAAATGAACCCAAATAATGAGAAAAAAAATTTATGGCGATTTTTTCAAAGAAATTAAATTTTGGAAATTTCCAATGCAAAAAGGTCCGCTAAAAAACGGATCTTTTTACATGGCAAAAATGATTTTTTTCCAAAAATGCGAATAATTGCAAAATTCAGAAATTTTCCATCATAACCTCTCAGAATGGACCCGAATAATGAGAACAAAAATTTTTGGACAATTTTTTCAAAAAAATTAAATTTAATGAAAATTTGAAATTCAGCAAAGCAAAACTTTTTTTTTCAAAAATGGGAATAATTGAAAAATTTAGAATTTTTTCATCATAACCTCTCAGATTGGACCCGAATAATGAGGGAAAAAAAATTTGAGCCATTTTTTCAAAGAAATTAAATTTAAGGAAAATTTGAAATTCACCATGTAAGTACCACATGGTACTTATTACATTACAAAATGAATTTTTTCTAAAAATGAAAATAATTGAAAAATTCAGATTTTTTTTTTCATCATAACATCTCAGAATGGACCCGAATAATGAAAAAAAAAGTTTTATGGCGATTTTTTCAAAGAAATTAAATTTTTGAAATTTCTTATGCAAAAAGGTCCGCTAAAAACGGGATGTTTTTACATGGCAAAAATGATTTTTTTTTCCAAAAATGCGAATAATTGAAAAAATCAGAATTTTTCCACCATAACCTCTCAAAATGAACCCGAATAATGAGAAAAAAAAATTGATGGCAAGTTTTTCAAAGAAATTAAATTTTTGAAATTTTCCATGCCAAATCGATTTTTTTTTTCAAAAATGCGAATAGTTGAAAAATTTGGAATTTTTTTATCAGAACGTCTCAGAATGGACCCGAATAATGGGAAAAAATCTTTTTGAGCAATTTTTTCAAAGAAATTGAAGTTGGAGAAAATTTGAAATTCACCTTACATGGCAAAATCAAATTTTTCCCAAAAATGCAAAAAATTGAAAAATTTAGAATTTCTTCATCAGAACCTCTTAGAACAGACCCGAGTAATGAGAAAAAAAATGTTTGAGCAATTTTTTCAAAGAAATTAAATTTAGTGAAAATTTGAAATTCACCATGCCCATTAGTTATGGCAAAAATGAATTTTTTTCAAAAATGGGAATAACTGAAAAATTCAGAATTTTTTCTTCAGAACCTCTCAGAATGGAGCCGAATAATGAGAAGAAAAAAAATTTGATCAATTTTTTCAAAGAAATTAAATTTAAGGAAAATTTGAAATTCAACATGTAATAAGTACCCACTGGTACTTATCACATGGCAAAAATTAATTTTTTTCAAAAATAAAAAAATTTGAAAATTTATGAATTTTTTCATCAGAACCTCTCAGAATGAATCCGAATAGTGAATTTTCAAAAATGAAAAAAAATTGAAAGATTATGAATTTTTTTATCAAAACCCAAAAATTTTCAGACCCCTTCCTCGAAAAATTACTGAAAGCTGAGAACATTCTCAAAAAAAAAACCTCTTCCAAAAAATCGACCCCTTCAAAAAAATTAGAATCCAAATTTAATATAGGTAGAAAATTTTAAAAAGATCAATTCCAAAAAATGAATAAGTAGGTATCTAATAATCTTAAAAATGTTACAATTTCTACATTTTTATTTAAAATTCATCCAAGACTTCAAAAAATATTTTAAAAGTCTTATTTTCAAAGTTTGATCAAATTTTTGAATTTTTGAATTTTATTAAATTTTTGGAATATGTTAATTTTATAAATCCAACTGAAAGTTCAAAAAATCAAATGATAAAATTTTCAAAATTTGATTGATTTTTAAAATTTTCAAAGTGAGGAACTTCCATATCGAAACCTACCGAGGTTCTATCTGATGTTTGACGAAAAGTGTCAATATCAGCACAGCAAAGCAATACACGAAGGAGCGGGTACACTATAATTGTATCCATCTCGTACGTTTAAAAAGAGGTACTCGACGATTAAGCGTCGATTTCGAGCATCCACAAAGTACAAATAGCACTCTTCTCTATCAATACGCACATGAGGCATAAGGAAGGAGGAAAAAAGTACACTCGTATCATATACGTATGCATCCAAAATCCAAATAGAATAAAGGTATAAAGTTATTACGACGAACGGTTTACGCGATAATAATCGTTTTTCTGCTGCTGTTGTGTGTGCACAGAGAAACAGAGACAGAAAGACAGAGGCGTAGCATATAAGATAATAATAAAAAAGGGAACATTTTTTTTTCAAGTTGCTCTCGGTTTAACGTGTCTGTGACAGTAGTGCTGGTAAAACTATTAAACCAAGAACGCGAAGACCGAACCACGATCTGCACGAGGGGGTAACGAGAATGGTACCTAACTACATATTATACGTAGGTACTAAAGTACCTATAATAATTGTACATACTTTATAAATTGTGAAGAGCCCTCTACAGAGTGAGAGAGTCACCCTGCGTATGGCATTGGTCGCCGTTGTTCGGGTGACTTGAATAGTGGATCGCGACGGGTGACGATTCGCAATCATTATGTCGGCGCTTTTCCGTACCCGCATTTTGTATGCTGCGAGGTATTTTTCAAACGTTCGTGTAATTTTTTCAACGTCGAAGAAAAATAATTCTTCGACGTTTGAAGAGCGCTGCTCGGCCCACCGAATGAATGAATGAAGCTGCGCAGCATCACCTGTCATCGTCGTCGTCGCCATCGTCAGATTCCTCGTGTACGAGTCAAGTCGTCAAGTTGTTGACCAACAACGTTGATTTTTCATTTCCATCGAGTTAATGGTGGTAATTTCTTACGCGTTTTGAGCAATTACATCTCGATCGGTTAAATACTGGATGGGATACGTGTGTTGTGATTAAAACAACACAGCTAACACTAGGTATTGTTTTTCATATCAAAAATAAACAAGTGTTTGTGGAAGACCTGATAGACGACTAAATTTAGAAACTAATTAGATCGAAAATAACTTCGACTAATGGGAAATTGAAGCGGAATTTTTTTAAATGCAAACTGTATGATTTAACGACATTACACAAAGCCAGCAAATTATTTTAATTCATAGTTTCACATTTTTTGCTGCATAAATGCGCCTTGGGGTGATATCGGACATATGAATGAATGACATAAAAAATAAACTACAATTTGGATATTAACTGTTGAATTTCGATTATGAAATATTGACTACGAAACAATTAAAGAGTAATTATATGGAGCAAGATGGGTATTAGGGATATGCCTTTCGGTGAATTTGTCGAATTGAGTGGAAATTCCCAAAACGACGAACTCAATCTCAGGACAGCTCGAAAAAAACTAACTCGATTCGGTTGACCTTACTCATATACTTTTTCAATTTGTTAATATGATCAGCGAAAGGGAACTGAATTTTAAAAATTGGAAAGAAATACAATTAGATAAAAAATTACTGGGTAAAATAAATTTTAATTGAATAATAATTTTTAAAAATCAAGAAACTGTAAAAAATGAGGATTAATTTTTTTCAATAACAATTTAAAAAAATAAAAAACATTTTAAAAATGATAAAAATTTACATCACAAGAAATTAAAAATATCAAAACTTAATGAAAATTAAAAATCACAAATTAAAAAAAAATATATGAATCAAATCGAATTTGAAAAAAATACAGTGTAGCCTTACTTCAATACCCAATGACAAGAAATTGTATGAAATTCAAAAAAAAAATTGCAAAAATTGCAAAAATTGAAGGAAATAAAATGGTCTAATCTATTAAATAAAAAAATTAATAAAATCGATAATCACTTATTAAGATCAAAATTAAATTTAAAAAAAAATCCTTTGAATAGGTAGGTATGATTATTTTTAGGTTGTTTGCCCTAAATATTCACACAATGAGACAAAAATTTAAAAATCACCAAAAATCAAACATAATCAAAAATGGAAAATTCAAAACAGAAAAAACTGATCAAAATTTAAAATACTCACATAATATAATACACTGGAAAAATATTAAAATCCATAAAAAATGTTGATCAAGTTAAAAATCATTCAAGATCAAAATACAAAAAATAATAAAAAATAAAGAAAATGTTTAAAATTGTAAAAAAAAATTCAAGTAGGTATTAAATTTAATGCATTTTTTTCAAGACTAAGAAATTCAAAATGATGCAAAACATCAAAAAAAATTTAAAAATCCCAATAAGAGAAATAAAATGAAAAAAAAATAAACAAATAAAATTGAATTTCAAACTGGAAAAATACAGTTAGGTGCTTCAATATCACAAATTAGGAAAAATGTATGCTCGTAGGTACTTAATTGAAAAAAAAAAAACAAAAAAAAAACATAAAACTGAAAAAAATATAGAATTTTGGAAAACGTTTAAAATAGCCCATTCAAATAATTAAATATTATAACGGGAAAAGATGTTCTATTGAAAATTTTAAATCATAGAATACAGAAATCATTTTTTAACAAAATTAATTTTGAAAATTGTAAAAAAAATGTTGACTAAATAATCATGATTGAAAAGTGAAGTATTCTCTCGAAAAATATTTGAAAAAATTGCTAAGTAGTTATAAAAAATTTTTTGTAAAAAATTAGTCGAAAGTAGGTAAATATTGAAAAAAAAATCGTGTCAAAAAACTTTGATGGAATTATTTTTTCACAACAAATTCTATTGAATAGAAATTAAAACCTCCTTTCAAAAAATCATGTGTATGTATTTGTTCATTTTTACGAAATTTGAATAATATGCCTTTGAAAACTTTTATTTGAAGAAATTTTTTGTGATATTAATACTTGAACCAAATTTTTTTTAAAGATTTAGTTTTAAAAAATATTGAAAATTGCTATTTTGAGCAAAATTAAAAAAATAATAGCAACTCGCTATAGAACAAAAAATTAAAAAAAAAGTGTTTTGTAGTGAAATTTGTTTGAGAGCAAATTTTTAGGAAAAACATTTTCAACTGAACTTTTTTTAAATTCATTTTTGAATCGCAAATTTTAAAGATTTTAATTTTTAGCAAAATGGGAGTGAGAAAATTTCAACAATTTTGTAAAATTCATGTTTGAACCAAAATTGAAAAAAATTATAATTTTTTTCGTACCTAAAATTTCAATTTTGAAGAAATTGAAAAAATTCAGCACAATTTTGTAAAATTCATATTTGAACCAAAATAACATTAGAAATTTTGTTTTTTTACCAAAATTTAGCACGTGCTGTTTTCTCAAAATTGGGACAGTTTGTTTCCTGGAAAAATTCTTAAAGGGCGGGGGGGGGGGCTATAAAAATGTTTTTTCTGTTGAATGCATAGCGTTGACAAGCGGAATTTTCTAAAGCCTTTGCGTGACGTCATTTTGATTTTTCATCTATGAAGTTTTGAAGAAAAATTGGAAACTAATTTCATCTCACTTTTTTTTTACAAAAAAAATAATTTTTAATTTTTGAAAAATAAAATGCATAGTTTTCAAAAAAAAAATTATATTCATTTTGCATTTTAATGATGTCATTTTGTAGAAATTATTGATAAATTTTTTGTAAAATCAAAAATTTTAAGCGTCAAAATTGGAGAAAAACACGACTTTTTCTTAATGCCCCGTTTCCAGAAAAACTATGCAACCCACGAGGTTTTTCCTTAGAATGTTTTTTATTCAGTACAGTCTGGTCTGTAGTCTGACGAGGCCGACGACTTCTTTCGAGTTGAAAGGAATACTAAGATGAAATCCATAAGAAAGTTAGATAAAATCAGGGGGAAAAGTAGGAATTTCGCAAAACCCTCTCGTCAGACTACAGACCAGACTGTACTGAATAAAAAACATTCTAAGGAAAAACCTCGTGGGTTGCATAGTTCTTCTGGAAACGGGGCATTAAGAAAAAGTCGTGTATTTCTCCAATTTTGACGCTTAAAATTTTTGATTTTCCAAAAAATTTATCAATAATTTCTACAAAATGACATCATTAAAATGCAAAATGAATATAATTTTTTTTTTGAAAACTCTATGCATTTTATTTTTCAAAAATTAAAAATTAATTTTTTTTGTAAAAAAAAAGTGAGATGAAATTAGTTTCCAATTTTTCTTCAAAACTTCATAGATGAAAAATCAAAATGACGTCACGCAAAGGTCTTAGAAAATTCCGCTTGTCAACGCTATGCATTCAACAATTTTTTTTATAGCCCCCCCCCCCCCTTAATAACTCGTTTCGAACAACATTTTGTAAAATTCGTGCCGAAATTCTAAAAATTTATTTTAAAAAACAATCAGGAAAAAAATTTCAACATACTTTTGTAAAATTCATGTTTTGACCAAAATTAAATTTGAATTTTTTTTTTTTACTGAACATTTGGGAAATGCTGTACCTAATAGAAAAATTGTAAAAAATTGTTCGCGTGCACATTAATCCTTGCTCTATATTAGTAAAAAACTGAGAAACGATTTGAAGACGTTATACCCAATGCTGTATTTTTATGAACCCTTACAAAATTTTAGAAGAGCTTTCGCAGCCTGATGATGGACGTACCATGAGAAATCCTCGAAGAAGCTTATACCAATTTTCGCAACCCCGAACCCCTTTTCCTGGCCACGACCATCGTCGTACCACTATTTAACATTCCCAGACTCTTTACCATGAGTTCGACGCGCCGGTAACCAGCTGCGCTACCATGACCACTCGAGAGTAATATCAACGACCAAAAAAAAAAGAAAGAAAAAAGTTTATAAAAATTATAAACGCGACACTCGAATTGGCTAAGTAATTGTAACAATCGAATGCATTGTTCGTACGCGTTGTTAAAAACAGTATCGATTTGTTCGATACACCTATGGGCGATTAACCCTCCTCTTGCCACCCTCGTATCTCGATGCGAAAATTTTACTTGTAATGTACGTGCGTGTTAAATAATTAAGTTATTTTCGCCTGGTTTTGTATGAGCAGCCGTCGAGTGTTCCCTGTGGTATTGAAATATTATATAGCACGACCTTTTTTTCTCTCTCTCACTCTCTCTTCTTTTAATATGTATTTTGATAGGTACTTATAACAGTTGCCGATATAATTGCGATTGTTTTTTTATTAATGAAAATCTCGCACATGTGTAAGCTACATAGATGGATGGATGTGTGACGTTTATGAAGTATGGCCGAAAAAATTATTACCAGTAGGTATTTGTCGAAATTGATTTAAATGTGTGCTGGTGTATAGAAGACGAAAAGGAAAACCTTGACAAATGTATAAATACATACATCAGGTATATTAGTACCTAATATTGGCATTAAAGGCAGCGAAAATGCGACAAAAGACTCGTGTTTATTTACTTTTGCAGGAAAAAAAAGATCGTAATGATTTTAGCGGTAAAATAAGTAGCGTATTTAAGAAACCTATCAAAGAAAAGAGTTGGCTAACGCTGGACAAAAGAAAAGCAACAGAGAGCGAAACAGGGCAACCTGTAGCTATAGAAAATGAAATCAAAGGCAAAGGTACGAAGAAAAGAAAGGCCCGTGAATACGGTAGCGAAAACGGGACGACTTAATTGCATACTCAGACACTGGACTTCTTGTCTTTGTCGGTAGTTTTGGTAAAAGAGATCCACAGATCGATGCTTATGATGAAAACAGAATGGCTAGCTCAGGATTAGCGTATAGTCAGAGTAGTCGTGTTTCACCCCTTTTCACAGTTCATTACGAGGTTCTTAGGAGTTAGGAATAGACTTGTGGTGGATTTTGATGAACAAGATTCGTTCATTAGGGTAGAATTTATCGAAGAATTCCATCTAGTTGATGAACTTTTCAAATGGATTATTCAATCAATTCACGCATATAGTTAAATGCTTCAAAGTTCTTAGTTTGTAGAGAAATAATGTAAAAGTGTTGATTTCAGCGTTTTAGAAAATTCACATGTTTTCAGGTATCAAGATTTTTTTGAATTTTTTGCATTTTCTAAATTTTTTTCCATTACATTTTTTTTTCATTTTTCAATTTTTGACCTATCATAAAATAAAAACAGATTGATGTCGAAAAAATACGATCGCCTACATAGCACAGTTTGCTCTTTTGCATCTGCGGCTCTTTCACTCAAGGAAACCATCGGAACTACTTCATTGCACTATTTTTTTTTACTGGATAATTAGTTATTTCATTTTTCAAATCTCATTTTTTTTTTAATAAAAATGTAAAGTTTTATAAAAATTTTAATTTTTACTCAATTTTTTCCGAAGGGGTATTCAGTTGAACATTTTTTGAATATTGAATAAGGAAGTGTAAATTGATAGTTTTTCTCAAAAAATTGAGATTTTTTTTCAAACAGAAAAATTTTTAATACATTTTTTTTAATCTCTAAAAAATAAATGATTTTACTACCCCAAAAAATAAAAAATTACTCTCGAGAAATTAAGACATTATTTTTTTGATTCAAAAAAGTTTAATTTTTTTTCGAAAAAATTGAACAAAAATTGGAGTTTTTTCAAAAAATAAAAATTTTAAAAATAATCTCAAAAAAATTATTAACTCTTGTACCTAATCTGAGTTACTCAAATCAAAAAATAAAAAATCCAAAAACTCTCATTTTTGGAAAATTACTAAAAATAAAAATTTTCACATCTTTGATTGAATGCAATTTTTCACAAATTTAGTTAGGGGAGGATTTTGCAGGGAGTTTTTTCATTGATTAAATGCAATTTCTCATTTTGTAAAAATTGCCGAAAATAATTTTTTTTACAAATTCAGTTAGGGTAGAATTTTGCAATGGGTCAAATGGTAGCTTTTTTCATTGATTAAATGCAATTTCTCATTTTTTTGAAATTAACACAAATTCGGTTAGGGTAGGATTTTGCATGGGATCAAATGGTAGCCGTTGTCATTGATTAAATGCCAATTTCCATTTTTTGAAATTTACTGAAAATAAAAAATTTTAAAATTCCGCCAGAGGAGGATTTTGCATTGAATCTTAGGGTAGCTTTTTTCATTGATAAAATGCAATTTTGCAAAAACATTTATTTTTTGAAATTTACTGAAAATAAATTTTTTTACTAATTCTGTTAGGGTACGATTTTGCATGGGTTTAAATGGTAGCCTTTGTCATTGATTAAATTCAAATTGCAATTTTTTAAAATTTACTGAAAATAATTTTTTTTACAAATTCAGCCAGAGGAGGATTTTGCATGGGATCTTGGAGGGTAGCTTTTTTCATTGAATAAATGCATTTTTGCAAAAACCAATTTTTTGAAAATTACTTGAAATAACAATTTTTACAAATTCAGTTAGGGGAGGATTTTGCATTGGATCAAATGGTAGGCCTAGCCTTTTTCATTGGTTAAATGCAATTTCTCATTTTTAGAAAATAAAATTTTTTACAAATTCAGTTAAGGGAGGATTTTGCTTTGGATCAAATAGTAGTTTTTTTCATTGATTAAATGCAATATTTTTAAAGAAATCAAAAGTTTTTTTTACTCTAAAAATACCCCAAAAATTGAAAGATTTTACTTTTAAAGGGACATAAAATGAGGATTTTTTCTCAAAAATTTTTGAGATTTTTTTTTATAGGTATAATACGTATGAGAAGCTTAAAAAAATAAAAAGTTTCACTGACTTAAAAACAACGAAGTTTTCCTAGAAAAATTGAGAGATTTTAGTTCCAAAAGAAACTTTTTTTTGAATTGGGGCAAAAATCCTACGATTTTCTTCTTCAAAAAAATCAGAAGCTTTTTTCTCAGAAGATTAAAAGATTTTTCACCTACTCAGTTTTTTTACTTCAAAACGTAAAATAAATTATGAATTTTCTCATGTTGACTCCAAAATCATTATTTTTATTCCAAGAAAATCCAGATCAAAATTTTTCACTCCAAGAAAATTAGAAGATTATTTTCCAAAAAAATAAGATCAATTCTCTCCCCCCCCCCCCCCCCCCCTAAAAAAAAAGATCTAGAATAATTGGATTTTTCTCCAAAAAACTGATTTAAAAAATCTTAATTGTGGTGGCAAAACGTCATCGCGTCGTCCATTTTGATAACCGGGGCTTCATCGATGGTTCGAGCTGCATCATGCAGTCGCAGGTAAATCTCCACGCGGTCGTCAAGTAGTGAGAGGGTCCGGGTCGCCGCCTGCAACTGCATTTATTTCGTATAAGGCATTTTGTAAATGCTCACAACTACAACGCCACAATTATCAACACACACTCGCATACGAGGTAAACAAGCACGCTGAGGATAATCCGAGAACGTAGTTTAGCTTAGCCCCCGGGTCCCTTTTCAAACATATGCTCCGCGCGACTATATTAGGATATTGTGTTATAGACGGCTTTTTCATCTTTTATCTCTTCTCGTTGTCGTCGTTCCTCCTCGGACGACTCAATACACAGAGTGCCGCCAAGATACGCGCTTTTCGGTTCGTATTCTTCGGCAAAGCAGAGCAATTGGTTCAGCCAATGATTTACTTATCGAACAGGGGTCCGAAATTTGGAAAAATCGAACTAATTCAATATCTTTCAACAATTTGGTCATTTATCAAACTTATGAAAAATTTGCGAAATTTCGTGTTTCGTTCGGTCTGTGGATGGATGAGCAATTGCTTCGCATTTGTCTCTCAGTGTGTTGTTCAGAGTCCGTCATCCCCTCGGAATTATTTAGGTATCGACGCGGAGAAAAACGAGGATTTATATTCTTTTCAAAGCCACTGACAAATTGGCATTTCGGCTTCCAGCTTTTCAACTCCTATATCAAATCACCATTCTCCCTCCTCGAGCTCCTCTCTCCCTTTTGCCGCGAGTTCTCTTTCTTTCTTTCTATATCTATACGGTATAGTAATAGTAGATATCATTTAAATAACTCGTCCGCAATGTACTACGCCAAACAAATGATGTACAGGGTGCTCCTCAAACTCAATGAAGTCGATGACTTCTCAAGTTGGAAATTTTTTCCTAAGGAAACTTGATGGATGCATTTTTTCCCGTTGTGATTTTAAAAAAAAAATTCAATAATTTATAACAGGAACTTTTTTTTGAAAAAATTGAAAAATTTTGAACAATATTAGGTATTGTTTAAAAAAAATTGAAAAAAATTGAATTTTGAATGCTTAAAAATTTTTAAAATCCAAAGTCAAAATAAATTACCTATTTTAAAATAAAATTATAAAATTGGTTAATTTGAAGAAAAAAAATTGAAAAAATTGTTTCAGATCAATTGAAAACACTTATCTACATACTTATGAATGACACTGACGATTCGTTAATTTTCAAAGTCGAAAACAACGTGCCCCCTGTCGCGTCTGCACACCCCGCAGAATCAACAAACTGCTGGTCCAGCGAGGCCCCGGCCCCCACGACGAGGACGTGCGACTAGGAGTTGAAGTAAGACATAGAAAGTCTTACTCCCATTCGGGGGCCGTGTCCTTGCCTGCCTTATTTCTTGCATGCGAAAGCCTATAGATTTATACTTAATGCAGCGAATGTTTCACTAGGAAAATTCGCCGGTTGGGAAACTATAGGCCCTTCTTGTATGCTTTCGTCTCATGCTTGAGTGCTTGCCAGCTATTGGCTTGCCTGCCTTTTGCTTGCCTCATGCCTGCCTTTTGCTTGCCTGTCTTTTGCTTGCTTGCCTGCCTGCCTTCCTGGCTGGTTGGTTGCTTGCTTGCCTGATTGATTGCTAGCTTGCTAACTTGCTTGCTTGCTTGCTTGCCTGCCTGATTGCTTGTTTTAGATTTTTTCAAATAAAATCCCAAAAGGTTGTTCGGAAAAAAAAATTAAAAGATAAATCCTAAAAAATTCGTGCTTTAACAAAAAAAAATAAAAAATAAAATAAAAAGTGTTTTTTAACGACAGAATTTGAAAAATTCTTCAATACTTGAACAATATTTTTAAAAATACTAAAAAAATTTGGACTTCAATAAGATTTAGTGAAATTTTATTTTCATCAACATTTTTAAAAAGAGGATCACAAAAATCGTGACCGAACAAATTTACAAAATCTTTCAAAGCGTTTTCAACAAAATTTAAAAAAAAAATCGGTTTTAATAAAATTTGAAAAAAAATGAGTAAGATATCTTGAAATTCCAATCCAAACCAAAATTAAAGTGTTATTTTAAACAAAATTTTAAAAATTCTCCAATAAAAACATTTTTATAAAAAGTTCGAAGAGTAGGTGTACATATTTTTTCAAGAATTGTTTTTCGCCAAATTCTGAAGAATTAGTGTTTCGATAAAATTCGATGAAATATTTTTCTTAAACATTTTCAAAAATTTGTTTTTCAACAAAATTTGAAAAATAAATGATTTTGAGCAAGTGTAGCGTTATTAAAAAAAAATTGAAAATTGAAAAAAATTTCAATGACAAAATTTGAAAAAATAATAAGATTGAACAATATTTTGAGAGAAAAAAAAACTGTTTTTCAATCAAATTTTAAAAGAATGGTGTTTCAATAAAATCGATACAACTTTTTTTCAACATTTAAAAAAATCTAAAAACGATTTCAAAAAAAAATCAGCTAAAAATTATCAAATAATTTGAAAAAAAGTGTTTCAACAAAATTTGAAAAAGGAAGATTTTGAGAAAGACTTTTAAAAGTTGATTTTAAAAAAAATCGAGCAATGTTTTCCAACATTTAAATCCTTCAGTGTTTAAAAAGACATAAAAAATGAAAAAAATCTTCAATGATATTTTTAAAAAATATAACTAGAATGAACAAAATCCCCCCCCCCCCTCAAAAAATAAAATCGTTTCAAAAATAAAATCGTTTCAATCAATAAATCAAATTCTAAAAGATTGATGTTTCGATAAAATTCAATAGATTTTCACCTTGACATTTCAAAAAAAAAAAAAAAAAAAAAACATGTAGAATAAATTGGTACCTAGTTAAACAAAATTTGTAAAAATTGCTTTTAAACATTTCCAAAAAAAATTTGTTAAAATGTTTTTAATCAGATTTTATAAAATCGAAATGTTTTCAACAAAATTTTGAAAAAATCACGTCTATAAATTTTTTTTAAAACTGTACTTCGAAAATTTTTTTTCGACATTATTGAAATCCAGATTAGGTAATTTAAAAAAATGTGTTTTGCCAAATTTTCAAAAATTATTTCGAGCAATATTTTTAAATATTAAAATCCAAAAAAAGTTCAAGAGTATTTAAAAAACCGCCAATTACAAAATATATAAAAAGTAACTTGAACAATATTTCAAAAAAAATTATGTTTTTGCCTAATTTAAAAAAACTAGTGTTTCAATAAAATTTAGTACAATTTTTTTCAAACAAAATTTGAAAAAAAAAGTCTTGAGCACTATTTAATTCATCTCCCAAAAAAATTCTTAAATAAAATTTCACTTTTAAAGTAGGTACGAATACTTTGAATAATTTTTTTTATATTGTGTCTTAGCCAAATTCTAAAAAATTGTGTTTCAAATTCCAATAAAATTTTATAAAAAATTTTTCGAACATGGTTTTTAAAAAAAAATTACCCCTCTCAGAAATATTGAAAAATTCTCCAATAAATCTTTTTAAAAGTACGAGTAGTAGTTTTAATAATATTTCTAAACATTGTGTTTCAGCTCCAACAACAAAATTTTTCTAAAATAGTATGAATGAAAATTAAAAAATTTGTTTTAAACAAATTCGAAAAAAATTCCTTTAAGGAAGTGTATTTTTGCACAAAATTTATTTTTAGTGGAAAACATAATGAAAACATTGTCTAAACAAAATTTGAAATGATTCGCTACCTCGAACAAAATTTAAAAAAATATGAATATATATCAAACAAAATTCAAAAAAAACATTCTTAAACAAAATTTGAAAAATACTTTGATAACAAAATTTCTAAAAATTCTTCTACTCACGAAATTTGAAAAAAAAAATAGTTCAAAAGTATGATAAAGAATTGATGTTTCAAAAAAATATTTTTTAAATGTTTCTAAGTCGACCTCTGAACAATTACCTACTTAATTCTCAAAAAAATTTTAAAAAGTTGTTTTTTAAATAAAATTAGAAAAATTCGTTCTTTATTAAAATTTTGAGAAACTCGCTTGTAAAATGAAAACGTTTCTAAAAAGAATTATTAATAATTATTTCTCAACAAAATTTTCAAATGTTATACCTATTCTGGTGAAATTTGAAAAAATAGTTCCAGCTCGTATTCTACTCTTTTTTATCATTTTTAAGAAATAATCTACATTTTTTTTTTCTTCAAAATTTCATTAATTTTATACCAATTTTTCAAAATGGCTGTAATGTATTTTCTTCTATTTGAATGCAGGATCATTTTGTTCCGCTGAAATCTGTGCAATTTTAACGCTGCTCTTAAAAATGAACGTTATGCCTACATTTTTGAATTCCCAACCAGTATTGCGAATTTTTGCATAGGAAAATTTGGCAAAATCCTCGACCACAGTTCAATTCGTCCTCAAAAAACTCATCATTCGATCAAGCTTGCCCATCCATATCACATAGCAGATTCTCCTCAGCACACATTACAGTCCTCCATTGCCTTCGCATCGCACCCACGCCATCCTCGTAATTACTCGTACTCGCCCTCTCTACATCCAGAGGACTTTTTCGCGCACCCTGTCGTCACCCTAAAGACCCGATACAGATCAAAACACAATAAGTATTTAGCTTACATGATGAAGTGTAGATACAACCACCACAGGCCATTCGCTTATATTCCTCGTCGACTCGTCGCTCGTATGTGTACTACAAAAGGGAAACATAGCACACGGTGTCACCATGTCAGTGTCAGACGTTTAGATAAAAATGACAGACTTTCTGCCATCTACCGATTTATTTACATTATCCGCCCCGATTATAGCCGTAATATTCGCCCCCCTCTTCTTCTACTCTTATAAAATGGTATACGACACACAATGGATTTTTGCGCTGCACTCTGGTGTGTGTATATGCGTTCATTTACTCTATTATAGAGTTATCGACGAGCAAAAATGGTAACAATGTCCATCATTGCCGGGTTTGCCAGTACCGCATCTCTTTTTCTACCCTTCCCCTCCTCCTCTCCAATCCCTTTTTCTCGCGCTTTTACTTTGTATATGCTATGCTACTAAGTATATTATTATGATGATGTGCGATGTATTTTTATATGCTGCGGTACATTCATTTGTCGCGGATAAACGATCAACTCCGGTAGCCTTTTCGCCATTTTCGCCGCAGCATCTTTCACTTCTTTTCACACTGAAATAAGTATTCATAAATACGTATATAATGCGAATATTTTCGAAATACTACGCGACCCTCGCTCGCCAATGGAATAATTTTTAAAGAAAAATTCCTTTCGACCAGGAAAGGAACAAGGTATTTTTATTACGAGATTTTCTGTCGCGATGGTATTCGTATATCTACTATACGAGTGCCAGACTCCTCGTACACCTATGATCGTTATGTAATAAAATGGTATTTGTATCAATTGTAATAATAACAACGACGACGTCCACAAGAAGAATCGGAAGCACGAGCGCGGACAGCAGGTTAAAATGTTGGTTCTCATTACTTATACGTGTGTACCTTGTGCTTGAGTAATAGTGTGGTCGGCGTCGTCGTCGAAATTACGTAATCGTATAAACGAATACACAATATTATAGTCGGTGTCAAAATACACGCGTCCTGCTCGTATTATACAATGTATGCCGATAAGCATGGATCTCAGAAACTGGACTATGCAGAGAAATAGGGGTATCCAAATACTAAACCTTGTTGCATCGAGTATATAGATATATTGAATCATCCGTCGAAAAAAATACCTAATAATAATTTAAGTAGAGGAGTCAATATTACATATTACTTACATTTCATGGAGAATGGATCCATGAATCAGAACACCTTTGGACGATTCATCAAATTATAAGTAGAGATACGTTCCAATTTGATCGAATTTCAATTTAAATACTCTAAAAGAAATGATTCCTTTTTTTAATTTTACGAAACTCATTGAATTCAAATACTAGAATCCGAAGATCAACTTATTTTGCAGCACCTATTTTATTCGAGAATATAGACACTGGACCTAACCCAAGACATCCAACTCCGGGTAGGAGGGTCCTGCGTACCCTGCCGGATTCCTGAGTTATTCCAATTTATCCCGCTGGGTGCAAATGATGTCGCTGCAGTCGAATTTTTATAAAAACCAACTCTTGAAGTCCAAGATATCATTTAAAGAGTTGCATTTTTTATAACTGATACAATCCAACATTATGTCATGAGAGGCAAAATATTTTTTTAGTTTTATTTATTGTGAATTTCAATTTAAATTGACAATTTTCATAATAAATAACAGAAATCAAATAATTCAAATCACATACAACGTGTTTTTCCGCGCACTTTTTTGTTTATCACTTTGAAAAAACGAGAACAGCGCGCTCATCTGCACCCAGCGGGATAAATTGGAATAACTCAAGATATCAGGCCAATATGGCGGCGGGTTGGGTGTCTTGGGTTAGGTCCAGTGTCTATATTCGAGAACACTCGAAACATATTTTGAAAAAATAAACAAACACGATTTCAAATCACTCGAATTAGTTTGAAAAGAAATATGATAGAACTAAATCATAATTCAATGGAATATCTTTTAAAAAAAAGTAAAATAAATATGGTATCTAAATAAATAAATAAATAAATAAATAAATAAACTCGAAAAAACATTTTTTGTCGTAAGTTTAGTATCAAAGTTGATAATTTTTCATGTTTTCCCCTCATTTTCAGTGTTCGGAAATGATTTTTCTATGAACCTTAAAGATAACAATCAATGGATCGATAAAAAAATTACTACTTTTGACGAGAGGAGGACAATTTTTTGATGAACCCAAATTTTCTGAAATGAAATACTTATTCTTTTTTTTACCAAGTTAGTTTATTCAAAAGAATTTTCTAAAAGAAAAACTAAAATTTAAATTTAAAAAAAACATAAAACTACTTTGTACCAAATAATTTTTTAAATGTACCTAATCTGACATTTTTTAGAGATCCTTTTCTGAAATATGGACCAACTTTTAGGAGATTTTTGTCTTTTTTCTCAATCAAAACTGAATTTTCGTTCAAAACGAGCTTCTTTTAAAATATTATATTGGTTGAATAAGTTTTTCATTTTTTTTTTTTTTTTTTTTTTTTTTTCAAATGATAAACTTACCTACGTATTTTTTTAAACACAGGATTTTTCGATAGAATTTTTTCTTCAATAGATTTTTTTGAAACAATATTCTATATTTTTAGCATAGTATATGCTTTTACGATGACCAAAATGGAAAAAAACGACACCAAAATCCGACCCCAAAATCCGACAGTTGGGTTAGGTTAGGTTTGGATGACATACAAAAACTTGGAAAATTTTTAATAAATTCGATTTTTTAGACATTATGTCAGACATTTTGAAACTTGTAAATTTTTTTGAAAGTTTATGACTTTTAGACATTTTCTAGACATTTTGTCTGAAACTTGGAATTTTATTTGGAAAGATGACTTTCAGACATTTTGAAATTTTGAAATTTTTTTAGAAAGATGACTTTCAGACATTTTGAAACTTGGATTTTTTTTTATAAATAGAAAGATGACTTTCAGACATTTTGAAACTTAAAATTGTTTATAAATTTAATGACTTTTTGATATTATTTTAAAAATTTTACGACTTTTAGACTTTTTATTTTTTTTAAAGAAATTTTTTAAAGAAGTTTTATAACTTTTTGGACATTTTTTCAGAAATTTTGAAAATTGAATGAATTTTTAAAAACTTTTAGGATTTTTATCAGACATTCTGAAACTTGATTTTTTTTTTATTTATTATACCTTTTATTTTTTCAAACTCCGGATTTTAAAAAAATCAAGAAACTTCCATATTTTTAAAAATCAATTCTTATAAATTTTTAAATGAATATAATTAAAGATTTAAAAAAAAGCCAACTGCCATTTTTTTGGAACAATTTTTAGTGGATTTTTAAAAAATTGATTTTTTTCAAATTTAAAATATTTTTAACCCCCCTCCTTCCCCCAATCCAACAAAAAATCCTTATTTATTTTTTTTTAGATGATTTTTCCTTGAAGAAAAATTACGGGAAAGTTTTTTAGAAAATAAATGTTTCTTCTAGTAGAATTTCTTTATGAATACCTCTACCTAATTTCTCAACAGATTATTTATTTTTTTTTTACTTTAAACTTTTTTACATCAAAATTTTGTTCAAAATACTATTTCCTTGACTAAAAAAATTTTTTACAAATTTTTTAAACTTCTTAAAAGTGAACTGTATTTTTTTTTCATTTTTTTTCCAAACCAAAAAAGTCAAATGGGGAAAAAATGACATTGGACTTGAAAAATGACTAGAATGACCATTTCTGAACACTATCTTCATAAAAAATTGAGAAGGTAATAATATTCTTTCAAATTTATTGTGATTGCCAAAAAAATCCGTAAATGCTAACACTGATTAACTTTTAAAATAAAAAATTTATTTTTAAAAAATTGAAAAAGATATTGTAAAAATTTGACGTTTAAATATGGACCTAAAATTCAGTTTTTAGATATCCATTGAGTTATTTTTCAGACATTAACTATTCCTTCTTTTCTTAAAAAAAAAAAAAAAAAAAAAAAAATTGCTGTAAATTACCTTTATTTTTTTTTAGCAAATTCTTAAACGAATCTGGTCGAATGCAGCAACTCCCATCACCACGTAAACAATTTGAAATCTTACCTATAAAGACACACAAAAAAAAACAACAAAGATTAGTAAAAATGTTGAGAATCACTCGATATAATCTGTCATGTTGACGGTGAAAGGTCTCGACCTTGTCAAATGCAGTTAGGTGAGCGACCAGTTTTCCATATATAAAGAAACTTTTCCATCCCCTTCATAATTACATTGTTGTTAATTGGAGTTCTATCATCGTCTCGTATTGTACGCGTGTTTGCAGGGAACATCATCATTTTTGGTTTCATTTTATCGACATGTTGCGATTTTTGGTAAATATTTTTCACTTTTCTTTTTCATTTCATTATTTGCCTACCTACTTTTATTTTCGATTTATTTGATATTGAATTCACGCATGCGTAGCTGTAAGAAGATTTTTTTAATTTAAAAAAAATGGTTTTTAAATTTTTTGATTCAATTCTTCATTGGTGTATTTTTTTTGGGACAATGATTCATTTTTAGGTGAATTATGGTCAATGCGAGTTTAACTTTTCTTCTAAAATAAACTCGAATATAATTCAGTTTTCATAACCTCCTTTGTATTAAGCAATTATGCAACTCTTTGATCACCTAAAGATTGAAAATTATAGTTCTACAAACACAAGGAGTTGAAATTTTGAAAATGACAAAAATCAAAAAAGTTTCCAATCGTTAAATTAAAAAATTGATTCAAAGTTCAATTTTTAAAAATAATTTTTCAAAAAAATTGAAATTTTCTTCAGCAGTATTTGTATTTTTATTTTTTTTCAAATTTTAAAATCCTATTTCTATGCTTTCCAGAAAAATAGTAATTTTTTCGAAAATTTAAAAAATACAATTTCATTCATTTTATCAAAATGATCTTTTCAAAATTTTCGAAAAAAAATAAGCAGCATTTCCACTTTTTTGTTGAGATTTTTTGTACATTTTTTTTTTAAATTTGAATAATCTTCCAAAAATTTTCTCGTATTTTAAATGTTGGTACTTTCAAAATTAAGTAGAATTTTTATTTATTACTGCGAAAATATTTTGTACAATTTTTTTCCAAATTTTAATGATTAACCTATGTTCTTGTATTACAAATTCACTTTCAAATTAAGCAGATTTTTCATTTATTTTTTCTGCAAATTTTTTGTTCATTTTTTTTAATTTGAATGATTTTTTAAAAATCTTTTCGCATTTCAAATTCATTTCAAAATTAAGCAGAATTTTCATTTCTTTTCTGCACATTTATCTGATTTTTTTTCAATTTTGAAGAATTTTCGAAATATTTTCTCTTATTTTAAATTTATTTTCAAATCAAGCAGAATTTTAATTTTTTCCTTCAATTTTTTTTTGCATTTCCAAAAATTTTCTCACATTATAAATTCATTTTCCAACCAAACAAAATTTTCATTTTTTTTTTTTTTTTGAAAATTCAATAGATTTTTCAAAATGGTTTTGCATTTTGAATTTTTCTCTCACTATTTTCACTATTCCATTTCCAATTCTTCACAGATCCTGCTCACCCTCGCCGGCCTCATCGCGGCCCAAAAATCCTCCCAAGAAGCCGCCATCATCAGCGAATCGCGCTACCTCAACACAGCCGGCCAATTCGGCTCGTCGTACACGCAAGAGGACGGCGTCGAATTCAAAGAAGAAGCCGACTCCGAAGGTAACCGCAAAGGCTCGTACTCCTACATCGACCCGAACGGACACCGCAAAACTATCACCTATACAGCCGGCAAAGACGGCTTCCAAGCCCAAGGCGACCACATCCCAGTGCCTCCGGTGCCTGCGGTCAATCCATTCGCCAACATAGCTCAACTGCCTTTGCCGGCCAACTACCAAGTGCAACAGGTGAGCCCAGCGGGAGCCGTTGCTGTTCCGCCATCGCAGCCGAATTCGCTGCAAGTGCAATTCCAGTCGTATCCTGCGCCAGGAAGTCCTCTTTTGAAGCTCTTTCAATTGCAACCTTTGCCACTTCTCTCCAGCACCGAGAGCCCGATCGTCGGACGTCAATACCCGCCGGCTAAATTGAACGTTAAACAGACGCCCGATGGGTTTAGCTATACTTTCAACAGCATTGTTTAATAAAATAGTTTAGTTATTTTTTCCCCTCCTTTTTTTACGTGAAGTATGCGTATAAATGCGTATAAAATCACCAATAGTTACCTTAAAAATAAAATAATGATTTGGACGGCGTATAAGGTACATAAAAAAAAACACAAGACGTACAAAATTGGAATAAAAAATCATACCTATAAATTTCTTCGCACCTTTCCTCTCGCTTCCTAATATTTTTTCCATCATTTTATTCGAGCCCTATAGCAGGGATTAATTCGACAAATGGACGACGTATCCTTCGTAACCAGTTCCTAAATTAATATTAATTCCTTCATCCCACACGAGAATAAATTTATGCGTCTAACGAGCCCTTCGTACTTAACAGTTACGAGTACTTTTTCGGTACTTCCTTCTTCCTTGACTCGCAGATCGTCTCGTACCGAACCAAAGAGATACCGAAATATACTTAGACCTGCCGAGCCAGTAAAATTCATGTGCACATTATTTCAATGGCAACACTTCACACCTCCAGTCCAATTTTCCCATTTCCATTTCCACTCCCAGTCATATCTAATAATCTTCGACCAATTTCAACTCCAGCTCCGTACGACAAAACCGCATCTTAAACGAACCTATTTAACCATTATCGAGACGATATTAACCCAGAAATATGTGCTCCGCATGGTGGACGTGGTGTGCGCCCTTCTCCGCGCGCTTCTACACCGCCTAAGGATCAATTTTGTGTGCAATAATCAAGTATGACCGAAGTGAAAAAAGGTACATTTCAAAGATGATGTAGTTAGTAACCTTGCTTAAGGACAACCACTATACACATTACAATAATATTCTACTCTACGTATATAATAATGCGTCTAACCGCTTCGTGAGATAGTCACCTTCTTTTTTTTCTTCAATACGTACACTATTGTAGTCGATTCGTACGCTGCAAAGACCGGTCGGTGAGTTTTCTAACAGAAAAATTACTTACATTTAATCGATTTTCAACATGATTGCTTTTACGGTAAGTACCCAGCATGATTTTCTGTATGTTTTATTTTATCGTATGTACCTACTATTTTGGTTCAAATTTGAGCCATCTTTTTTCGTTTGTGTTGCCTTTTTTGTCGATTGATAATTTGAGTATTTTTAAATCAAATTTCATCAGTTTTTTTAAATTCCAGCGTAAGAAATGTAAATTTTGAACGAAAAAAGTTTTAATTTTCAACATTTTTGTTTTTATTAAAATTTTTAAAAATTCAAATTTATTTTCACGTTTTGGAAATAAAAAAGTAATCTCACATTTTCAAAAATTTATTGATCAAAAAAATCGAAATGCGAAAAATTTACGGAAAAAACGAAATTTCGGAACTGAGTGAGATCAAAAAATCAGTTCATTAAAAAAACGCTCAATTTGTTGAAATTTAATCAATTTTCAACAAAATAATCAACAATTGAAACTGAAAAAAAATTATCGATCATCGAAATTGAAAAATTATTACCTATCAACTAGAAGAATTTTGATCATCAAAATTGAAAAATCGTCGAAATCGAAAAACTATCGATTTATCGAAATCTGAAAAGTTATCGATATGTACCTAGGTAAAAAAAAATCATTAAAATTTAAAAATTATCGACTATCGGAATCGAAAAATTAACTACCTTTCTTCAAATTGAAGAATTCTCATTGGATCATCAAAATTTGAAAAATTTCGATTCATCAAAATTAAAAAATTATCAAGGTGGTATTATTGAAATGGAAAAATTATTATCTAGATATTAATTTTAAGAAATTTGAAAATCGTTGATTCAACACAAATAAAAACTTGTTAATTAATCAACATCAACGTTTTTTCATCGAAATTTAAAAATTTGATTCGTCAAAATAAAAAAACTATCATTGACTAATCGAAAACTGGAAAATTATCGATTCATCGAAATCGAAAAATGCTCATTAATTTTTAGAAATTTCAAAATATTCGAAAAATAATTTAATTAATCAATTTGATTTACGAACATTGAAAAACTGATTTTAAAAAAAAATGAAAAATCATCGATTGATCGAATAAAAAAAATTCTGATAAGCCACAGAATTGACTATACTTGAAGCACGGAAATGCAATACATGCTAAGCGCCATTTTTTTCGAAAATTATTTTTTTCACCCAAAATACTTTTTTTGAGTCGACAAGGAATCGTAGAATATTTTGGGTGAAAAAAATAATTTTCGAAAAAAAATGACGCTTAGCATGTATTGCATTTCCGTGTTTCACTTATAAAAATCAAAATTTTTGAAAAATTCAATTCAATAAAATTGAAAAATCATCCCCACGAAATTGATTGTTTTTCCCTACAAATATAAAAAAATTATAATTTTAATAAAATTGAATGATTAATTTTTTTCAAGAAAAATTCAGTGATTTTTATCAAAAACAAATCATTTTTCCTCTCAAAAAAATTATAGATTTTTTCAATTTTTTTTACACCCCCCCCCCCCCTTGAAATTGAGACTAGTGTTTTTTCCCAAAAATTAAATTATTATTTTCTGCAAAAAAATTTATAATTTTTTTTCTCCTCAAAAATTTATTTCTCTCCCAAAAAAATTGAATAAAAATTAAACTAAGTATTTCATTTTCAAAAAAAAAAAAAATTGAATAATTTTTTCCTTTAAAAGAATCGAATTGATTTTTTTCACAGAAAATTTAAATACCTTCCCACCAATGAAATTGATTGTGTTTTTCCCCAAAAAATTTTTTTTTTCTTTCTTAAAAATGAATAATTTTTTCCTCAAAAAATTGATTGCTTTCTATAAAAATACCTATGAAAAAATTATGCTTTAATAAAATTGAATGATTCATTTTTTTTTTCAGAAAAAATTTAGTGATTTTCATCAAAAACAAATCATTTTTCCTCTCACCCCCCCCCCCCCCAAATTAAGTGTTTTCTTCCAAAAAATTGAAGTATTATTTTATGCAAAAAATTCATTGATTTTCTTCCCCCAAATTTAATAGAAATATAGAACTATTTGATTTTCTAAAAAAAAAGTTATTTCCTTCCCTCTAAAAAATTTATTGTTTCTTCTAAAAAAAAAAAAAAAAGAAGGCCTAAGAAACTGAATGATTTTTCCCTTTAAAAGAATCGAATTGATTTTTTTTCTCAGAAAATTGAATGACCCCTCCCTCCACACATGGAATTTATTACGTCTTCCCCATAAAACTGGGCGTTTTTTCCAAAAAAAATGCATGATTTTTTCTTTCAAAAGAACCAGATTGCTTTATTTCTCAAAAAATTGACTGATTTTTTTCCAAAAAAAAAAAAAAAAAAAAAAAAAAAATGAATTATTTTTTTTTTTGAATGAGTGTCCCTTCCCTTCAAAGGAATTGATTGTTTTTTTTTCAAAGAAAAATTAGTTGTTGAAAAAAGGGTTGAATGACCTCCTCTCCCCAAAAAAAAATCAATTAGTCTTTCCCAAAAAAATTATCGATTTTTTCAAATCAAAAAATTATTGGACTATCTTCATTGCAAAATTAACACTATTTATCGACATTAAAAAAAATGTTTGATTCACCAAAATCGAAAAATCATAGATCAATCCAAATTGAAAAATTCGAGTTAACGGATTTTTCATACCTAATTCAATTCTTCGTTGATTCACCAAAATTGAAAAATTCAAACCAACAATCGAAATCAAAAGTACCTACATATTGGCAAATCAAATCGAATTTAAAAATCAACACGGTTTAACCCCTTCTCCCTTATACCATTTTTCACATACGAGTCGAGTATAACCAATTTGTCTAATTTCGTACGTATTTTGTTTCTCCTGCCACTCCACAGGTAGTCCTCTGTACCCTGATAGCTTTCTCGACCGGCCAATACCAGCCAAAAGCCTCGAAAGATGCCGCCATCCTGGAAGAAGCTCGTTACTTAGCAGTCAACGGGCAGTTCGGTTCAACGTACAAACAAGACGACGGTGTCGAATTCAAAGAAGAATCCGACGGCCAAGGCAACCGCAAAGGCAGCTACAGCTACATCGATCCAACCGGCCAACGTCGCACAGTCACCTACACAGCCGGCAAAGACGGTTTCCGACCAACCGGCGACCACTTGCCATTACCTCCGGTACCAGCAGCTCCGGCACCAGCAGTGGCTCCGGCTGCTCCTTCTATCTCATCAAACAGTATCCAACAAACCGGTCAATATAATCCGGAAGACGATTACCAATACCAAGACGATTCCCAATCTCAATACAGACCAAGTCAAGACTACAGCTACAATAACAATTACCAATACAACACTCCAAATACGCAGCAATTCCAACAACCTCAATATAACCCCGTCCAATTCCAATATAGATCACCAGCTTCGGCTGCAGTGCCTGCTGCTGCTGCGGCAGTTCCCAGTGCCTACAATCCTAGTTACAATCAATATACCAGCAGCGAACCTCCGCATAGGTTTTTCCCACCTGGCAAACTGAGCTTGAACAGATCGCCGGATGGATTCAGTTATACGTTCAATAAAGTCTAGAGACGATCTCACATTGTTAACACGAGAGTTCATTTCGATGATGGTTTCTTTCTATTTTAGCTGATTTTCTCTATAGAGAAAAATCAGATATTATTTTGTGTTTGTTTTTACGTTAGTCGAGTATTGAAGAAATCTCCCTCCCCTGTACTTCCCTCACTAGGAGATTTTTTCCTCCTACAAGATCTGCTAAAAATAGAATAGATAGTTTTATAATAAGATTTTTGTTACGAACGTACATGGTAATAAAAAATTTACAAATCCATTCGTACATAGTATATAAATAAATACGAATCGATCGAGTAATTTCAATCAATCTTTTCAGTCACACTCGTAAAATCCAGGAAGATAATTACACGGCGGCGTCTCTCTCCCACACCCACTCTCTCACTTCAACTATCTCTCTACCGCGAACATTAAAAAAAAGTAAACGAATACGCCCTATTTACCTTGCTACGATACAGTGTACTTGACCGCTAGACGCAGGAAGTATCCAAGTGATCGCCTTTCTCTCGCCATACACTCGATAGGTACATAGTACTATAAGTGCGATATTTACGATAATATTATAAAATTATACGTCGGCGTATAGTCAGTCGCCTCGTTCGCATTAGACTATTCAAATATAAATCCAACGACGTCGACATCCTGTTGCGAATAAATTATCATTACAACGTTATCTCACGTATCGATAGCACACAGAGGAAAGAAACCCAGCGACAGAATAAAAATTAGAGCACAACAGAACTTTTCAGCAGATTTTAAAAGCATCGAATATGGACTACACGTCGGGACCCAGCAGTTTAGCTTTTTACTCGGCAAAGTGCATACTCGAGTGAAACCGACTCGAGTTCTAATTCGATTTACCCACAAATTCGTGTAGTATGTACTTTGGATTTTGAAAGCTCATCCTTTAAAAAGAGATGACCACGTTGAGGTCGTGTTAGATCATCGTTCGAGTGTCGCTTGTTACGAAACGCGTGTCTGTATCGAAAGACGTTTCACGAGACTAATTGCGAGAAATTTTCCGAATCAATCGAGGTATGTGGATTATTTCATTACAAAATGTATTGTTCGCTTTGTATTGTACCGCACGTACGCGTAAAGCCCGGCCATTCGTTAGGTACATGTTCATGTGGTGTCGTATTGGTTGCATTTCTCATTGTGCAGGAGTAGAACAGTGAAACATATTCTCGAATTCGTGACTATTTTTTTTTTAAACGCGTCAATTGAACATATTTCCAATCTCAGATTTTAGAAGGGAAAAAATTGTGAAAAATTAAAATTCAATTACTTAAACTTGAAATTGAATAATTTTATTTAAAAACTGAAAACAAAAATTAAAGAGTAAAAAGAATGAAAGTGAACAATTGTACAAATTCAGTAGGTGCAAAGAAATTTTGAAACAAAAAAATTTTTAAAAAATTAAAAATTCAATAAACTAAAAATTAGAAAAATTAAAAAAAAAATTAAAAAGAAAAAAAATTGAAAAAAAAGAAAAATGGAGTTTAAAAAAATTAAAACCAAAAAAATAAATAAATTGAATACTAGGATTATAAAAAACCAAAAATTCAGTACAAAAAAAAATTTAATACCTAAGGATAATTTGAAAAATGAAAATTTAAACAAAAATGAAAATAAGGAAACGATTGAATGGAATTGAAAATTGAAACTTAAAAAATTATTGAGAAGTGAAAAGTTGACTAAATCTGATATTCAAATAATGAATTTATTCAAAAAAATGAATTGTACTATCTGTCAAAATAAAAAGAGGAAAACATTTTAAAATTGAGAAATTCTATAACCCGAGAACTCAATAACAAGCATCGTAAGTGAATTTGAGTGAATTCTTCCAAAAAAAGTCTACCTTCAGTAACCATTCTTCATTAAAAATTTAGTAACCATTAACCAAGCAGCAGCCAAACAACCACAAGTTTTTAAAACTTTTTCATAAGTTGGGTTTTAATTAATTTTTCCTAGATTTTCTTCTGGCGCGAATTTTAAAAAACATTTTTAATTATTTTCGTTTTTTTTTTTTTTTTTTAATATAGCTCCTATACAAATTTTTAAAAATTTTGTCCAAAATCAGATTTTTGGAACATTTTTTCCAGCATGGTTTTTTAAATTATGTTCTGACAAAAATCATTGTACTATTCAAAATCGATTTTTTTGGTCAAAACAGAACTACAATAAGCATAATTTTGTTCAAAATTCCATTCGGCAAGTTTTTCAATTTTTTGAAAAAAATTCTGTTTGAAATTAGTTTCTAAAATTTAATCTTTTGAAATTTTCTTCGAGCATGATTTCTTTTTCGCACTACATACGATAAAACATAAATAATTTTGATTTTTTTTTTTTTGGAAGATTTCATGATCGCAATTTTTTTCAATTTTTTCAAACACAAATTTTTAAAAGTTTTCATGTTCAAAGAGATTTTTACAAAAAAATATTGATAAAACTCATAAATTCTTCATTGAATCTTAAAACCTTTAGATGAGACTTTTTTTTAATGAAAATTTATTTTATCAAAATTTCGATTTTTTTCAGGAAAATTTTTCAAAGAGAATTTTTTTCAGAAACATATTTTTTCAAAAAATACTCAATAATTTATTTTTTATGAATTATTTTTTAAAATTTTCTAAAAATAATTTTTTTGGGATGACATTACTGGGTTTTTACAGTAACATTTTCTAAATATTTACTTTCTGCAAAATTCTTTTCAAATTAATTTTTTTGCATTGAACACAATTCGCAAAAAACAGAGTGAAAAAATTTCAAAATTCTTTAAAAAGTTTAGGAAATTGTATCTTTTTTTTTACGATAAGATTTTTTCAAAAAAATTTCAAAAATATTCAAGACACACAAAAACTTTCTGAAAAAAATTTACAAAAAGTGAAAATTGAAAAATTGTTTCTAGATTTCTGTTCTCTAAATTGATCAAGGATTTCTTTAATCTTAAAAAAATTCATAATTTTTTCAAAACACATTTGAACATATTTTTCTGATACCAAAAATCATTCATCAATGAAGATTAGCAAAAATCAACATATTTTTCCCAATTCCATGGTAGAAAAAATTTTAAAAAAAAAACATTGACAAAAAATTCGTAAAAATTTTTTCAGTAGGTATTCGTAGGGTTTATTTATTCAGAAAAAAAATCCCAAAAATGAACTTAGATACCTATTTAAAAATTCTTTAATGATCATTTTTTTTTTGAAAAAATTCTTGATTTTTTTGATACCTAGATAGATATAGTAAATTTTCTTCAAAATAAATTTGCAAAAATAAAATTTAAAAAAATATTTTCCCACCAAAAATTTTGTCAATTAATTGTTTTCAAATAAAATTTGGAAATGTTGGCGGGGGGGGGGGGGGGAGTTTGAAAAGTGAAACTCTGTTCCATAAATTTCCCAGTAACCATTTTTAAGCTTCCATTCGCCCTTTGGTTTTACGTATCGACGAAATAATTTACATCTTTAAATACGCATAAATCCTATTTTTTTTCAGCCAACCTCGGCTCCACTTCTCACAACCCTTCTAATTCATTCGAAGTATGAAAAAAATCCTACATCACAAGATCGCCGTCTTGTTCGCGTTCGTCATGGTATTAATGATGGTACGAGCCAACTCCGGTAGAACGATAAGTATGCTGGAAATTTGCATACAGAATTGCGCCCAATGTACCAACACCTTGGGCGAATATTTCGACGGTGGATTGTGCGCCGATACTTGCGTCAAATTCAAAGGCAAAACAATACCGGATTGCGAAAATTACGAATCTATATCGCCATATTTGGTTAAAATTGCATAAACAGGTAATTAGTTAAAAATTATCATTAACAGAAGATATGATCAAATCTATTTTCCGCCATCATCGTGCTTATTCGCAAATGCTTTGCAATCCATATTAAAAAAAAAAAAAAAAAAAAATATATGAAATTACTTTCGAGGGGGAGGGGGACAAAATTGAATAGAATAGAATAAAATAAAATGAATAGAACCTCATTTTTCTTTAGAAAAAAAATCAATCAACAAAATAATTGATAATAAATATCTATTTCATTTACATAATATAGTATATTTATTAAATTTCACTTTATACTCGTAACAGGTAACAAAAGTGTATCACAGTAATTCGCGTACTATTAAAAAGTACCTTCTACGATATGCCAAATCGTACTTATAAGAATTGCCAAATTTGAAAAGGGTTCATTTCAGCAGCAGAAGGGGTAGGGCATGGGCACAAGAAACGATACTTTTATATCAATGGCAGCAAAAAATCGTTTCAAAATGCTTTATCGAGGGGGACAGAAATGAATTCACTGGTAAGTGAGATGAGATAAGGCAAGGGGAACAGATCTTCAATTAGGCTCCGAGCTGCTCTGGCTCCAATACGTGTAATGAGGCTCTTCATCGTCATCTTCTGGCTCGACTTCGTCTTGCTTCGACTGTGTTTCTTGTGGGGCTTGCGTGTCCTTAGCTTCGTTTTCGGATTCTTCGCTTCGGTCATTCGCATCGACGTCTCTTTTAGCCGGCTTCATTGTTACTTCTTTGACCAGGCTTTCGTACATTTTGATATTCTCTTCGAGCAAATGTCTATCATCCTTGACCCTGGATTGCTTATCACGAGCTACTCGACTATCAGAAGATGCCTTCCTATGCCAGAGTAAATCCTGCGAGGGCGTCTTCTGCTTGACTCGATCTCCGAAATGAGGATTATAAGGCGACACTAGGTTGGATTTTTTACCCACAATGACATCGGGCTCGTAGTTACTGTTTTGTTTGAAGACCGAATCGACGAACGATTTTATCGCACTGGGAGACGACTCGTCGTTATATTTACTCGAGCCTGATACCTTTTCGGTCGGGTACTCGACTTGAAATTCTTGATCATCTTCGAACGATTTGGGAGCTCCTCTGGTGACGGTGATAGGGGCAGGTCTGAAGTAAGGCTTTCTCGGTTTAAAATTGTGGCCAATTTCGTGTCGGATCGAAACCCCTTCGTCGTCCGATTCGCCGGACGTTCTTGTGGTGCCGAAATTCAACGACACGAATGATTTAGGGCCGTGAGTGAAATCGGCGGTGTCTTTATCCTTTTCTTCTTCTTCTTCGTCGTCCTCTTTTTTTTCGTCGTCTTGAGATACGATTATCGGTCTGCTGAATGGTTTGGATGCGGATTTTCTGTAATTTTCGAAGGTGCCGTGTATGCGATGGTATTCTTCCAAGGTCTGGGGTACGTGGGTACTGCGAGTCGGATATTTGCTGGCGTAAGCGCCACGTATGCCCGAAGATGCAGGTGTTGCTCGTTTGGGTACGAAGTCGTGATTATTGTAATAAGTGCTTCGAGCAGGGTAGTTTGAAGGTCGACTGAAGGACGAGTACGAAGAATGCGAAGGTGAAGAATATGAAGAATGCGAAGGTGACGAATATGAAGAATACGAAGGTGATGACGAATACGAAGGTGACGACGAATACGAAGGCGACGACGAATACGAAGGAGGTGGAGAATAGTCTTCCTCGTCATCATGAGCTGGATAGGGCATCGATGGCTTGAAATGTTTATAATATCTGGGCTTGTGATCTGCCAGCGAATTGAACTGATGAGATGTGCCATACTTGGTATACGATGGCTCGTCGTCGTCCGACGACGACAAAGAATTATGATGATTATACGTGGACGGTTTGAACGGAGTCGAATACGAACTCTCGAACGGATACGGATGGCTCGAAGGTGGCACCCAAGGCGACAGTGGCGGAGAAGGTTTGTCGAAGAATCCGGAATCGTCATCCGAATAACTGCTGTGATGGTATTTGCCGGCCGGAGAATGCGGATACGAAGAAGGCTCGTCTTCTTCTTCGGCTTCGCCCGCTTCACCCGCTTCACCCTCCATGACGACTTGTTTGCCGAATTCGTCCACCTTCATAGGCACGTATTCGTATTCCATATCGTTATCGGCGTGCACCTCCAGCAATCCTTTCATCGGTTTACCATCTTCTTCTTCTTCGCCTTCCTCATCTTGAGGCGAAGGCGAAAAATGGTAATATTTTTTGGGCGACGCGGACGCCGATGATCGATGATTATACGAGGCACGTCGAGCTATAGGAACGCCATCGTAAATGGGCACATTTTTGCGAAAGAAGTCTTCGATGTCGTGTTGTTCGTCGTCGACGTTGGCAAAGTTACTCGAATGATCGAATGATCTACGCTGGTACAACGATGGATCGTCATCGGACGGGTCTGCATTTTCTTTTACGATCGCTTGGGTCATTTCTGCTTGAGGACGATTTGAATTCAAGTTCAAAGAACGACCCGGATAGAATGATCTTTTGGTTACGTCTTTGGCAGTACTGTTCGAAGATGAAGAGGTTATGTTCTCGTGACGATATGATGGACTAGAAGTGGCATCGTATGTAGGGTACGAGTTCGATGAGGTAGTGTTCTTGGCTCCGAGCGTGCTAGATGTGCTGGATGTGATGCTGGTGACGATGGTCGAGCTACTGTTGAGGCTTCTTCTCGGTCTAAGGTGATCGTTGTCGTAGTTTTCGAACTGCTGCACCAGGTGATTGTCTGATGGGCTAGTGTTGAGTAAATCGTTCAAATTTATCGACGGGCTCGAGCCTTCGATAATGGCCACAGTTTTGATGTGGTATTCGTACGCAGAAGGTTGCATGGACGTTTGGTTCGATGATGGGATGATCTCTCGGACGTAAGTGGTGTGATTTTGAACGTTCTGTAAATTTAAATCGGTTTTATGATGAAGCATTTGCTGTTTGTTTCATAGTCTTTTAAGCAAGTGGCCTCATTTTGTAACAGGTTCTAGATATCCAGGGCTTGGAAGTGACTATACGCTCCGATTTTTATCACATTACCGAATTTAAACAATAACAATTTGATAAAAATTCAAAAATGGAAAATTTTCCAAATTTAATAAAATTTTAAAACTTTATAAAAATTCGAAAATGGAGAATTTTCAAATTTTAATAAATTTCAAAGATTTGATGAAAATTCAAAATTGCAGAATTTTTGAATTTTAATCAAGTTTAAAGATTTGATAAAAATTTAAAGTTGAAAATTTTCAAATTTTAATAAATTCTTGAAATTTGATAAAATTAAAAAATAATAAATTTTTGAAATTTGACAAATGAAGGGTGGAAATGCAAAGTATGATAAGCGCCATTTTTTTTGTTGAAAAAAATGGGTTACGAAGAATCGCTCTCACTCGGAGACAAATCGTTCATTTCGAGATTTCTTTGAACCAATGTGTAGTGGAATGTCCCCTCTTCATCACATGGTACATGAGAAACGCCTACTTTTCCCCGCTTCTACCCGCGACACGAGTTCAAAGCTCCCCTGTAAAATTTTATTTTTGGCGCTTATCATACTTTGCATTTCCACGCTTCAAATATTCAAAAATGAAGAATTTTCAAATTTTGATAAATTTTTGAAATTTGAAAAAAAATCGAAAATTGAGAATTTTTAAATTTTAATAATTTTTTTGATATTGGTAAAAATTCAAAAATAGAGAATTTTCAAATTTTAATCAAGTCTTAGATTTGATAAAAATTTAAAAATGGAGAATTCTCAAATTTTAATAAATTTTTAAAATTTGACGAAAATTCAAAAATAATAAATTTTAAAAATTTTATAAAAATTCAGAATTTCTGAATTTTAATAATCTTTTGAAATTTCATAAAATTAAAAAATAATAAATTTTTGAAATTTGATAAAAAATTGAAAATAGAAGAAATTTTGCATTTTAATAAAGTTTTGAAATTAGATAAAAATTCAAAAATGGAGAATTTTCAAATTTTGATACATTTTTGAAAATTGATAAAAATTCGAAAATGAAGAATTTTTAAATTTTAATAATTTTTTTTTTGATATTTGATAAAAATTCAAAAACAGAGAATTTTCAAAATTTTAATAAATATTTAAAATTTGATAAAAAGTCAAAAATTAAGAATTTTTAAATTTTAGATAATATTTGAAATTTGGTAAAAATTCAAAAATGGAGAATTTTCAAATTTTAATAAATTTTTAAAATTTGATGAAAATTCAAAAATAATAAATTTTTAAAATTTTATAAAAATTCAGAATTTCTGAATTTTAATAATGTTTTGAAATTTCATAAAATTAAAAAATAATAAATTTTTGAAATTTGATAAAAAATTGAAAACAGAAGAAATTTTGCATTTTAATAAAGTTTTGAAATTAGATAAAAATTCAAAAATGGAGAATTTTCAAATTTTGATACATTTTTAAAAATTGATAAAAATTAAAAAATAATAAATTTTTGAAATTTGACAAACATTCAAAAATGAAGAGTTTTCAAATTTTGATAAATTATTTTTAAAATTTGATAAAAATTCGAAAATGAAGAATTTTTAAATTTTAATAATTTTTTTTTGATATTTGGTAAAAATTCAAAAACAGAATTTTCAAAATTTTAATAAACTTTTTAAAATTTGATAAAAAGTCAAAAATTAAGAATTTTTAAATTTTAGATAATATTTGAAATTTGGTAAAAATTCAAAAATGGAGAATTTTCAAATTTTAATAAATTTTTGAATTTTGATAAAAAATTAAAAATGGAAGAATTTTTGAATTTTAATAAAGTTTTGAAATTAGATAGGTATAAAAATTCAAAAATGGAGAATTTTCAAATTTTATTAAATTTTTAAAATTTGATAAAAGTTTAAAAAAGGAGAATTTTTGAATTTTAATCAAGTTTTGAAATTCAATAAAAATTCAAAAAAGAAAATTTTTCACATTTCAAATGAAATTCAAAAAATTATCTATAAAAATATTAAAAAGTCAATTTTCAAATTTTACTAATTTTCACAATTTTAAATTTTTTTTGGAAAATTCAAAATCTAGCTTATTTTTGGAAATTTTATAAAACTCTAAAATTTGGTAATTGTCCAGTTTTAATTGATTTTAAAAATGAGAATAATTTTCAAAGCAATAATATTGTGACACTTTTTAATCACGACATCCTTTCAATTTAAAAAAAATACATTTATAATAGGTATGCATATTTAAATGAAAAAATTGAAAATTCCGAGACAAAATTCATTTAAAAATTGTAAAAAATCATTTCGAAGGGAAATTAAATCAATTTTGAAACACACACCATTTTAATTACAAATCTCAAAATTTTCCTAATGAAAAGTGTCCCAAAAAATCGACCACAACGAAAAAATAAAAACAATAGCAAAATAGTGATGAAAAATTACTACTTCCAAGCTCTGAACATTTCATTTCGAACAAATCGATACCCAAAAAGTGTTTTTGTTAACTACAAGCGAAGCTATAAAACAATGCTACCTGGTGATATGCAGTCATATCTGTCTGGATCAATCAGGTTCCCATAATAAAACACTACGATGCCATATAGTACAGTTATGCTAAAAGCTTATTACATTAATATTCAATATCGCAGATTAACCGAGACTAATCCACGTAAAATAAAGTGACGTGCAAAATGACTCGTTCTTTCCACTTTCCTCATTCGCACAATACGATTTATAAGCTACAGCAAATATTATGTAAAGCTTATTAACGCGATAAAAACATAAGCGAGTGAAAGAATAAATAATTTATTTAAATACTAATTTATGGCACAAAACAGTAAACTACAAAGCAGCTGCGGCGGCGGTGATCGAAGTGGACCAGCATAGGCTTTTCTTCAACCAACCATTGGCACAGATTAACTAAATTTCATGAAATGTATATTATGGTAAGGATTATCACGGATGTCGAGACTACTCACATCACCGAGGACCTCCTCCATCGAAGGAGATTCGCGCCACGGACTCAAATCCAGAGATGGCAATATCGAGCTTTTACAAGGTACACGAGGATTACTACAAGAAAAAATTTACAGAATTTCAAAATGTTGTATACAAAATGCTACGTAATAAACTTGCTTAAATAAAGGAGTTTTTTAAATTTTTTTATTCTTAAATACTTACAAGCCGAGATCCGGTAAAACCATCGAATAAATTTGAAGAGTCTCTATGAGATCGCTATTATCGCATAATATTCTAGATAATTTAATTTTTCTGATCTCTTGTAATTGTTCTACGTACGGAAAAAACAAGCCATATTTAATTCTCTATCGTATAGGGCTTTGAAGAGAGGGCTTTCAGGGAAGAAAATAAAACGAGAACAAAATCTATTACCCAGAGTAAAGGAAGAAGGCTGATCGGGTAATTCGTACCAAAATCTATCTCCTTGTCTGATACGTTTCATTTGAGTAGCGATAATACAGGCAAAAGTAGGTCCAACCATGCTACCTTGTATAGGTAATTCGGCTGCGCCACCTGACCAGAGGTCAATATCCCACGGAGATCTAACGTGAAAAATATTTTTCGATAAGTCGGAGAGATTTGATCAAATAAAATCTCGAGTTAACAGTTTTTTAAAACCTTAAATCACTCTTAAAATATGTCAGATGCTTATTTTAGTTCTATACTCGTGGATTAATTACTCACTCGTAAATAGTGGAGTATCGTTGAACGGTAGAATTGGCAAAAATACCGATATCGATCAATTCTTCAAAAGTGTACGCAGTTTTTAATCCACAGTGCTCTCTACAACAGAGTAAATTTTGCACTCGACATGAAGAAAAAAATTCACTTTTCGTGAGGCAATCGAAATTCGTACCTATAATACATGTAGGCGGGTAATCCGAAATCTCTGCCTCTTTGAATATTAAACGCGATCAAATCTAAGCCAAATCGCTCGCCTGGCCTTTTGAATAAATTATTGGTCACCTGAAAGGAATCAATCGTTTGAATGCACACATTCGTCGTTGTTAAAGCCAATCAATCGAATCAATGGGTAAAGTGTACTGTGTACCTCTTGAGTTACAGAGTCGTCCATAGCTTGAGCAACTTGATTTAAAAGTCCGAGGAAATATTCGTCCATGACACCGGCTCGGTATAAATCGTAAGGCTGACGTATGAGGTCTGATAAACGTTTGGATGCTGATAAAAGTGTGCATTCGAATGAGTTGCATATTTTGACGAATACTCTTAAAGGCAGCAAGTTCGTATATGCAGCCAAATATGTACCTCACCTATAAATTTATGAGCTTTGCTCCATCTTTCGACGGTGCTAGGAAGTAAGGAATGTCCGAAACGGAATGCGGCTGCTCCGAATGCGTCTGTAATTCCGGGATTGGTTCTTGGGTTGTACCCGTCCCAAAATCCCTTTCGAAAGAAATTAAGCAAAAATAGAAATTATTAAAAATTTTGCAGAGAAATAAAATTTTCAAATAAAATTGTTTTTTCATCACTCAATTTTTTTCAACTAATTTTTTAGTTCATTTTTAAAAAATTTTAAATCAGTTTAATTTTTTAATTTCCATAATTTTTTATTTCAATTTTTTCAAAAAAAAGATCACCAGTAAAAGATTTGTTCCCTTGAAAATTTGGAAAAAAAATTAAATTAGGCAGGTAGATAAATTTTCTTTTAAAAAAATGAAGGTATAAGTCATTCTCATTACTTTTATAGGAAAACAAAAATTTTTCCTCTAAAGCAATTGAATTCTTTAAAAAATTTTCGAAATATTTCGAATGTTTTTAGATTCAGTTTTTGGATTTTTAAAATTTTTTAACTGTGTTTGATTTTTGATTTCTTTAGGTACCTACATCAGAACTTCCATTAAAAAAACTGCGTTTTGATTTTATTTTTGTATCGTAGTTCATTTTTTGATTAGCAACTTTTCAAAAATTCTTCAATTCCTTTGTATTATCTGTACTTTCATAATTTTTAAAATTGTTTTAATTTTTTCATAAATATTCTGGCTTTGGTTTTCCATTTTTAGAAAAAGTTGTACTCTTTCAACTTGGGAGTTTCTTTGCAGTGTTTATACAGACCTATTTTAAAAATTTAAATTTTTCGATTTTTTTTATCGCCTACTTATAATTTTTCTCAATTTTCAACTTTTTTAAATTCTCAAATTTTTGAATTCCTCTTTTTTATGCTTCTTTAATTTTTGCTCATTTTTCATATTTTTTCCAATTTTCCAAAATTTTGAATTTTTCACATTTTTTATCACTTTTTTAATTTTCTTCAATTTCTTATAAGTAAGTAAATATTTTTTCCAATTTTGGTTTCACAATATTTATTTTTTTAAATCATTCTTGTAATTTCGATTTCAATTCAAATATTTGATTTTTTTATGATTTATTCAAACAAATTAGGTTATTTTTAAAGAAAAATTGATTCCATTAGACAAAGCATAACAAAAATCACATTTTCTCAACGAACCTTCGTATTCAACAAAATTCCAAACTTCTCCATAACATCTTTACCCAAAACAACGGGGAAAAATTCGTTAAAACTGATATGTTGAATTTCAGCAATTACAATTCTTCTAGCCTCCTATAACATCAAAATCGAACACATACAAATTACACTCCGCATATCCAAATGCTCCCTCCTCTCACACCCAATCCACTTCGATTACAATATCTCACTTGATACACAATTTCATCCTCCCAATGCGGATTCATGTCAGCTAACTCCTTAGCGATACGATTATGCTCTCGAGCCATCAACGTGTGAATACAGGCGAGAACTAATTGCTCGTTGACACGACCTTCCCCTGCAAAACGTCGCACCCAATGTTAGAATTAGTCAAACATGTCGAAATATCGATCTAATCTGATCTAGATTCGATTTGCACGCATTATGTACCAGCTAAGAAGCAGAACTGCGAAAAATTCGTACGTAAACATCCCTGATCTGGGATATCGATCTTTGGTGGTAGCAAGTCTTTTAGATTGAACTGCATAAAGGCTGGGTTCATCCTCAGCAAACCACCGAATCCGGTTCGAAGCTGCCTTAGGTACACAAATTGATCGCCAGGAAAAAAAAATTAATTTTTTTTCGTATCCAAATGAAGAAGGGTGAAAGTTCTGATCATGTAAGTATCATACCTAGCCATCATATCGGTCGAACCGTAGACCGTGTTTCCATCCATAACCGAAGACAACGTATTGAAAGGGATTCTCGAACCTGGGTTTGGAATTAAAAATAGACCCAAATTGAATAGAAATATTTTCGGGGGGCTGGAACTCTCAAAAAATTGACTAGTTTACCTAATTTACAGTCGGGTCGTATTCCGGGGAAAGTTCGAACGAAATCTTGACATCGAATGTTGAATTTGCGATAGAAATAATCATCGGCGGGCACTTGGATTTCGAAACAAAATGGATTTCTTTTGGACGGTGGTGTATCGCAACAGTTCATCGGCTCGTTCATATTTATCGGATCTGATGGCATTCCCATTAGGCTAAAATCGTGATCGATGAACTGTCCCCAAGCCATCACCATCATGGTTCCGGCGTGGTCGTGGAATCCTTCATCCGGATGTATGGTTCTGGAGACTACTCTGGCCGAAGGTAAAGGATTACCGCTGATGCTCACTCGAGGAGCATTTATATGGTCGGCGAATTGCGGAGGGATCATTCTGCAGACGAGTCAATAAACCATCGTTGGATTAGAACGCTGATTTAGGGTAAGTTTTAAGTGGTGAAATAAGCGCAGGACGATGTACCTTGGAAATACTGTATTGGCTGCGCCCCACGATGGATTTTCCAGGTTATTGCAAAGTCCATCGAATCGTCTGTATTTACCAGCATGGCACGTTATCGAAGACAAATATGCAGGGCAAATTTCTCTGATGGCGGTTTTCATGGTATCGACGTGAGCTAATCCTAATTCGACGTCTTCTTGATTCAAATTGAACCTAAACACGATCAAGATCATACGAGGTTGATGATTTTTCAATCATCCAACACTGAGGGGCTCTACAACTCACGATTGGATCCCCGCAGTACTGATTGGAGAGGGCGGGGTCCAATTGAAAAAAAATTCAAACAAAAGTTGTAGCTTGAAGTCCTAGGAATAATTTTGGTTATAATAAAAGTTTTGGTTGGACTCCTCCCTGACCTCCAATTTTGAATTTACGTATCTACGAAGTATTGAACTTGGCAAATTTTCGATGGTGCCAAAAAATCAGTACTGCGGGGATCCAATCGTTTCAACTCACGTTTCAGCTAATTGCTGAGAAATATCCAGTATAACTCCTCCAATGGCAGCGACGGCGGTTGGTACCGGAGGATCATCGCCGATCGGAGTCACATCTGCGAGGGGAAAAATCCATCAATTTGATAATTAATCGAATACCTCGTAAGCATATCGCATATTCTACCGAAAATCTTCTATAACCAATCGATAATTATACACGCGACAGGAGGCGAGAAATAATAGGTATCTTGCTTCACACATAAGCCCATCACCATCTACCACCATCTCGGAACTAATTTCCGGTCAAAGTAATTTCGAATAATATTTTTTACGTAATTTACCAATAATCTCGATTAAATTTGCCATCCGAGAAGGAGACGAACGTGAAAGAAGCGAGAGAAGAAAAAAAAATCTAGCTCGCGTTTAATTCGATGATTCATGTGTGTCAAACTCACCGATACGTCTTATAGCGTCCAAGTACGCTTGATTGATGTCGTCGTACGTAATACAATTAACCGCACCGTCCGAGTCGCCGCTGTAAATATGATTAATTTAAAAGAAAAAAGTGTACGATATTAGAAAAGCGAGCCGTGTTAATCGCGTCGAGCCGCTGTCGTCGTCGTCGTCGTCGTCGCATATAGCACGTTACGACATCGACATCGACATACCCCGACTTGTATAACTTTTTTTTTGCCTCCAAAATTCGAGCACGTGCGAGTACCTAAATACATGAATTAGCACATAAATACCTATGCGATGAGTTAGTAGAGTATTCTTGAGGATTTGTTACAATTACAGCGCAATAAGGGTATTGCCTTAAATCGATCGGTGTGTACTTGATGCATAATATGTGCCCGGACAGCAGCGTTATCGCTGCCCAGAATATAATTGAAGCACGATTTTGTCTGAAAATTAATAATGCAGATGAGGAGTGGCAATAATGCAGGTGGAAGCTAATTTTAATTTGGCTTTAAGAAATCTGAGGTTCTCCTGGATAAAAATAAACTAGCACTTGAAAAAACCACTCATCAAAAATTTTACAATTTTTTCAATCTGAAAAAAAATCCAACAGTTGAAAAGTAATCACATTTTTTTTATAATTGTACAATTGATACGTACGTATTTTTCAATTTCAAAATCGATCACCAATAAAAATGTGAAAATTTTGCATAAATATCCCATCACAAGCAAAAGCATCATAATTGATTGAATTATTTCAAAACATAAGTAATTACTGTCAAATGACCATTTTTTTCATGAAAAATAAAAATTAAAAAAAAACTCCAAGACTTTTTGATAATTAAAATCAATTTTAAAAAAATTCTTTCAGCATGAATTTTGAAAAATTTTGAACAACATTTTTTTTTTTTAGTTTTCCTTAAAATCAAATTTGAAAAAAAAATTGAGTACAAATTTTTTTGAATCATGTTCTTAGATCATTTTAATTGCTGTTTCACACAACAAAATAAACTACATAAAAAAAATTTCCAACTCAAATCTTTTTAAAATCCTATCAATTTTTTATTGAATTTTGCTTAAAAAACAGGACAGAGACCCTTTACTGAAAAAAAAACAAAAAAAAAACACACACACCAGATTATTTCCCCAATAAGAATTGGTTTACTTCTAAAAACTTGAATTTTTTCAAACAGATTGATACAAAGACAAAATTCAAAATTTCTTCTCAATTTTTTTTTCAAGTGAGATAGAAACACATAGATTTTTAAAAATTCCCAAGAATAGTTTTTTTTCGAAAAAATTAAAATATCATAATTTTATACAATCGGATTTTTTCTCCAAAAATTAAAAAATCCTTCATTCGAAAAATTTGAGAAAAAAAATATTCCAAAATAATAAATTAAATACTTCAAAAAATTGAGAAATTAAAAAAAAAGTAAGTGATTTCTTTCCTTGAAAAACAGATTCTCCGAAAAACTTCGTTTTGTTTTTCTTCAAAAATATTGTGACAATATTTAAGATTTTTTGTGAAAAAATAAAATAAAATAAAAAAATAAAATGAAAATAGAGATAGGTAGATAAGAGTTAAGGGATATCTTTTTTCTCCAACTCAGATTTTTTCAAAATTACATTCTTTCATTTTCAGAAAAATTCAGAAATTTTCTCGTTAAAGAAATTGAAATGTGTTTTCAATAATTAGATTTTTACTCCAAAAGTTGAGAGATTTGTTCCTTCGAAAAATAGAAAAAATTTTACCCCAAAAACACCAAACTGAATAGTTATTTTCCTCAAAATTTGAAAAATATATTGTATTTCAAAAAAATTGAAAACCGATATCTTATTTTTTCAAAAAAATAAATGAATCATTACTTTCTTCGAAAGACAGAGATTGTTTCATTTTTTTTTCAAAATTATTAAGACAAAATTAAATTTCTTCAAAAAAAAAAATGAGGGATAGGTCTACCTATATAAGGATTATTCAAAGATTGATTTTTTCACTAAAAAAAAGTAATTTTTCACAAAGAATAGATTTTTCAATTTTTAATTTATTTTTATTTTTTTCATTTCTTCGCTTTTTTCCCGAGAAAATTTGAAAGAAATCCCCAAAAAATCGAATTAGGTGGGTAGGTAAATAATAATTTTCAAAAAAAAAATTGAAAATATTTTGTTTTTCAAAAAAAATTTGGAACTAGGTATTCTCTTTTTGTTTTGAATTTTTTTTTTATTCCTAAAAAGTTCAGAACTTTTCTTCTCCAAAAAATTGTTTCATTTTATAAAACTGTAAGATTTATTTTTTTAAATTAAAATTTGAAGAAAATTTACTCTAAAAAAGCCAAATTAAATGGTAATTTTCTCCAAAAATTCTGAATTAGGAAACTTTTTTTCAAAAAATTAAAGAACAAAAAAAGTGATTTCTTCATTTGAATAACAGAGGGTTTATCTCCGAAAATTTCATTTTTTTCAAAAATACTGAAACAAAATTCAAGAGAAAAAATAATTTTTAATAAATATGCGAAATTAGGTATATCTTTTTTTTTTATAAAATAATTTTTCCCCAGAAAATTAAAAGTTTACTTTGTTTTAAATTGTAAGATTTTTTCAACAAAAATTAACTGAAATAATTATAATATTTTCACAGCAAAAAAATCGAGAGTCTTTTTCTCCAGGAAAAAAAATTAAAAACTTCAAAAATTTTGTTAAACCCAAATTTCATTACCTATCATTCCTTGAGGTTGCTCACAATTTTCGAATGAATTTTAAAAGTTCAGAATGAGAACATTTTTCAAAAAAAAAAATTCAGAAGATAGAGGACTGAAAAAATTATCAAAATATATAGGTATAAAAATTGAAGAAATTATCAATGCTCAAAAAATTGAAATAAATAAATAAATAAATAAATCACAATCATGAATATAATGAAACTCAACTATTTCAAAAATTGGATTAAAATTATGATCTGGAAAGAAATTCATAAATGGGAAAATTTACACCAGAAGAATTTGAAATTTGAAAACAAAAAAAGTAGAAGAACCGACATTAAGTAACAGAAATCTAAAAAATTAGATTTGAAAAAAAAGCCTAAACACATCAGAAAAATTCAAATTCAAATCTAGAATTGAAGAAATAAATATTTACGAGAAAAAAAATCGAAAAAAAATGAAAAATTGAATTAAAATTTCAAACTTACAATTATTTAAAGAAATCAAAAAATTGAAAACGCAAAAATTAAAGACTAATAAAAATTGAAGAAATGAGAATTGATATAAGTTCAATAAGTAATTGATAAAATTGACGAATGAAAAAATATTCACAAAATTAAATTAAAAAATTTGCAACTTGAAAAAAAAACGAAAAAAACATTAGAAATAGTTACTGAAGAAATCAAAAATTAAAAAAAAAAAGTAGCAAGAAAACTAAATATTGGAATAAAATTGCAGAAAAACAAGCACGTATTTTTCTATTTTTTAAAATTCACTTACAATTTTTTTCAAACTGTTTAAAATTATTTTTTTGTTCAACTTGAAAAATCATTTAAAAAATTCAATTAATTTTCGTAGAAAATAAATAACAAAAAGTAACGTGTTATAGATAATATCTTCCCACACAACTTCCTTCTTTCTCACAATCAAGTAGGTATTAGAAAAAAAATCAAAAAAAAATACGAACGATTTCAAATTTCTAACATTGAAATTGATTTTAAAAACCACCTTAGTTTAAAACTCGTGAATTTTTTTCCAAAAAAGAGTAAATTTATGATAGAAATATTGCTCAAATTTTCATACTTCAAGATGCCAGTTCAGTTTTACAAAATGTGTTTACCTCCAGTCAAAATGACTTCATCATCGAATAAAAAAAAAATAATAAAAAAAAAAAACAAGTATAGGTAAAATGGCGGGAAAAAATGAAAATTCATAGTTCAACAATTTATAAAGTCGAATTTCTAACAATGAAATTGTTTAGCCTGGACAAGAAAATAAAAATAAAAGGCAAGAAAATGCATGCATTCGATGTATTTATCTATCCCTAGAAATCTAATGTAAGCACTAAAAAAAAAGAAAATAATATCAATTAAATTACGTATAGGTACGTTACTATTCTCTACAATCTTCAACTTTCCTTCCATTAAAAAAAAATTAAAATTGAAAAAAAAAACACTAGTTCAGAAGATGTTTAGATTTGAACCTAACCACAATTTTACCTCAGGTGAACCCATTTTTTTTTTCAAATTAAGAATTATTTCAGCATATTTCACTAAATCACTTCCAACTAATTATCTAGGAGAACCACCGATCTTTTTAAATTAGTCAAACTAAAATCTAGCATAATAAAATCAGCTTCCACTAACTTAATTATAAAAAAAAAGGTTACCATTAACAAAAATTTAGCTATCGTACTAACCTGCAATTCATATCGAGTGGAGAATAAATAAAATCAACCCAAAATCACATATCAAAGAAACGAAACTATCGAAACACGAGTAAGCACATGCATAAATCACACATTAAACACTTCCACTACTATAATTCATACACTATCGATTACCGAGTTCACGTTGGTTATTAGACAATAAATTGAATACACTTTGTAATGTATCTGCTAGCGAGTTCCAGCACTCCGGCGGTCTCTAATTCGCGTAAAATAGTCGATTATTTAGGTAAAGTGGGGTTTATTGAAATTGAACGGACGCCGGACGCGAATGCGGATTCGCACCTTCACAAAAGCACATCGAATACCACCTACATATTTTCTCTTTACTGGGAGAACCGAAGCATATTCTTATAGGAAAACTGATCGCATAATGTACAAAAATACACTTTTCGTAACGGTAACGGGGGGAAAAGAACGATTGAAAATGAATTAATTCAAACTGATTAACTCAGCTTACCTTGCATTAATCTTCCAAAATCATTAAATCCGTTTCCGGTCATTTCCGTTGGTATTACAGTTGGAATAGAACGTAGTGTAGCGGTGAAAATACCACAGGCTGGCGACATTTCAACGTATCGACGACTTCATCGCTGTTGGAAATGAATAACTACATAATATCTTCAATTCACGTTCACAGCTTGACTCGCATCATTCTTCAAGAACTCATTTCTTCGCGAGTGGAGTTTTCTTCGTCGGAATTTGAAACATAAGTGACGAAAATGAAACACGTCGTCGGTGGAATCTCGACAGCAGACAACTTCATCGCGATTGGAAATGAATATTTCGGACTGATGTACTCTGCTTACCTCGTATCGGTCTTCAAAAGTCTTCTTCTTAGCGATTCCAGGTATTATTTTCGTTGAAATTAGTTGGAATTGTAACGTAAACGATGAAAGTAGTGCAGAACGGCATCCAAAACACTCGAATTGAAACAACACTCACCGAACACAAATGTCAATGACGTTATTAGTTCCAGTTCAACAGTAATTATAATTAATGGACGAAAGTAAATGATCGCGAGACGATTAATTTAATACGAAAACGGTAAAAAATTGCAAATTTAGACGAAATTAATTCGAAATCAAAATTAGACGCGCAACAAGTTCAGTTTGGAATGACATTTCGCCATTTTGAATAATAGCGTTATTGTTTTGGATCTTTGTGTGTGTACATAACGATCTAAAAATAGAAAGCAACGCATTTTTTGCACCCTTCCACCCTTTCGTGACGTCATGTTGTCAACAAAACACGACCCAACAGTGCCCAACTTCAATTTTTAATTTTTTTCCCTTGTTTTTTTTTATTTTTATTTTTTATTCACGATGATGTAATAATTTGTTAAAGATTATGAAAGGGGTGTTGTTATTTCCTCCAGCCTGGGTGAGTAGTTGCTCGTATTTGTAGTGAACATATTAAACGAAATTGCTTACACTTCCTACTTTCCATCAGTTCAGATTTTGGACTTTGAATGTTTCTTTCAATTAGCATGTGTTTTATTCAAAATTGAAGAGGAGGGATGGGTCCAATCGAAATTTTTGTAATAACTAAAATTATTTCCAAGACTTCAAGCTGCAACTTTTGTTTGAAAATTTTTTGAATTGGACCCCTTCCCTCCCACCAATTTTGAATTTGATAACATGGAAGTGCATCGTTGATGCATTTTACCCAGTATTATACTACGAAATTCAAAATTAGAGGGGAGGGAGGGGTCCAATCGAAATTTTTGTAATGAATGCAATTATTCCCAAGACTTTAAGCTACAACTTTTTGTTAAAAATTGTTTTCAATCGGACCCCTTCCCTCCCCCCAATTTTGAATTTGATCACATGGAAGTGCATCGTCGATGCATTTTATCCAGTATTATACTACGAAATTCAAAATTAGAGTGGAAGGAGGGGTCCAATCGAAATTTTTGTAATAGATGAAATTATTTCCAAGACTTTAAGCTACAACTTTTGTTTGAAAATTTTTTCAATTGGACCCCTTCCCTCCCCCAATTTTGAATTTGATCACATGGATGTGCATCGTCGATGAATTATCCAGTATTATACTACGAAATTCAAAATTAGAGGGGAGGGAAGGGTCTAATCGAAATTTTGACAATGACCAAAATTGTCCATATGATTTTAACCTACAACTTTTGTTTGAAAATTTTTTCATTTTAACCCCTATCTCTCCCAGTTTTCAGTAATATGGTGATTTGGTGGTATTTTGCCGAATTGGACGGGAGAGGGGGTCTAATCAAAAATTGCATCATGACCAAAATTATTTCTAGAACCTTAATCTATAACTTTTGTTTGAAAAATTTTTCATTTTAACCGTCCCTCCTCCTCCACTATTTTTCAATAAGTATCGACAGTGTTACGCGAAATCAGTGGGGAGGGAGGGGTTCAATCGAAATTTTTGTAATAACTAAAATTATTTCCAAGACTTCAAGGTACAAGTTTTGTTTGAAATTTTTTTTCAATTGGAGGGAGGGGGGGGGGGTAGAACACCCCCAGTCAGTTTTTGTTCGGCAAATTTTCGACAAATTCAATTAGGTACGTTTACAAAATTTGGTAACGTTTTGAAAATTTTTGAATTACAATTCACAAATTCGGTAAATTTTTGAGAAATTTTGAATTTCCGAATCACAAATTCGGCAAAACTTTGAAAAATTTGAAATTACAATTCAATCGGCATTTTTGAAATTTTTTCATTCGGCATTTTCAATCTACACCCCCCAAAAAAACTTTGCTCAAATCGTCTCTGATAACAACACCCTTAAGACAGATTGTTCGTTCCAATTTTTTTTTTCTAATTTCAGTTCGAATTCGAAATAAAATATTTTCCAAAAAATATATTAAATTACAATGTAACTATACTGAATACAAAAATTTAATCGAAATAATAGAAAAAAAACCCAAATCATTTTCCTATTCCTGAATAGAAATCGAATTACGATCACGTACTACGCTCGTTGAGGCGTAAACCATACAACAACGTATCGATAGCGGTTTACGATATTATTAAATTATTAAGATTAAGAATAGTTTACTTAATAATGGTAAATTTTGTAAAAGGATTCCAGACGAGCTATAGAATTGCGGTAAAGTAAAATACTGGCGAACGTCACGTAAAAAAAAAATCGCAGATACGACTCTGGGTGCAAAGATTGTTGTTTTTGAGCAATTACATAATTATGTGTAATATGCTAAACCATTTAGTCATGGTTTGGATAATATTCTATGTTATTTAGCTGCGATTTCTCGTTGCATAATTACGGTGAAAATTCGCATCGTTACGAGAGGTAAGAAAATAATCGACTAATAAATCGTTCTACTGGTAGGATATGTCGAATATGTCCAAGATCTCAACATAATTTTCCAAAAAGTAAAGGAAATAATACGCTGGTAGGTTTCGCAGAGAGGTGTAAGTTTAATCTTGAAATTTATACAGGATAATTGCGTTTGATTATTTCATACATTTTCACGATCTGTAAATTATTCTTCATCGTCGTGAAGGAAATTGAACCGTGTTTCAATCACTGAAAACAACGTTAACGAATCATGTACACCTATTACGTGTATCGGTGCAAGGAGAATAGGTAATAAAAGAGAAAAAAGTGTTAAAATTGATGCTCATCAAGCTTATAAACATATCAAATTATTGTGCCTACGAAAATTACGAGTTTACGACATCGAGCATATCAAAATCAGTCGCCTGTCGACGTACAGGTGCAACCTAATTCAGTCGCCGGGTGTAGAATTGAAATATGAAAATTCAATTATCGTAGTAAATATATTTTCATATTTTTCTCGATATTGATTTCACAATTTACTATCAATTTTTATTATGTTAATATTCCAAATAAATGAAAATACCTATTAATTTTATTTTCTACCCAATGGTGAAATGAAAACGATCGGTTATTTTTACGGAGAGCCCTTGCTGATTCATTTGCTCACCTTGAATTTTTTACCAAGTCCAGTGCTACATAAATACTTTATACTCGAAATTGGAAGTGAGGGAGGGGTTCAATCGAAATTTTTGTAATAACTAAAAGTATTTGTAAAACTTCAAGCTACAACTTTTGTTTGAAAATTTTTTCAATTGAGCCCTTTACCTCCCCACAGTTTTTAATAATGTATTTTGAATAAGTATGAATAAGTTATATTCCTCAAAATTGGTGGGGAAGGAGGGGTCCGATTGAAATTTTTGTTATAACCAAAATTGTTCCTAGTACTTCAAGCTACAACTTTTGTTTGAAAGTTTTTTCAATCGGGCCCCTTTCCTCCACCCGTTTTTAATAATGTATTTGAATGAGTTGGATTATCCAAAATTGGAGGGGAGGGAGGGGTCCAATCGAAATTTTTATCATGGCCAAAATTATTCCTAAAATTTTGAGCTACAACTTTGTTGCACAAATTTTTCAATTGGACCCTTTCCCCTTCCCCTTCAATTTTTAATTACTATTTTGGGAGTGTTATGCAAAATAAGTGGAGAGAGAGGAGCTCAATTGAAAAAGTTTTCAAACAAAAGTTGTAGCTTGAAGTTTCACTAATACTTTTGGTTATGACAAGAATTGCGATTGGACCCTTCCCTCCCCTCCAATTTTGGATAATCCAACTCATTCAAATACATTATTAAAAACAGGGGGAGGTAAGGAGCCCGATTGAAAAAAATTTCAAACAAAAGTTGTAGCTTGAAGTACTAGGAATAATTTTGGTTATAACAAAAATTACCATCGGACCCTTCCTTCCCCACCAATTTTGAGTAATATAACTTTTTCACACTCATTCAAAATACATTATTAAAAACTGTGGGGAGGTAAGGGGCCCAATTGAAAAAATTTCCAAACAAAAGTTGTAGCTTGAAGTTTTACAAATACTTTTAGTTATTACAAAAATTTCGATTTGACCCCTCCCACCCTTCCAATTTTGGATATAAAGTATTCATGTAGCACTGGACTTGGTAAAAAATTCAATGTGAGCAAATGAGTCAGCAAGGGCTCTCTGTAAAAATAGCCGATCGTTAATATACCAAATAAATGAAAATTATTAATTTTATTTTCTACCTAATAATATGGTAAAATGAAATCTCATACCAACCTATCAATAAAACGAAATTCAACAATCAATCTGCAATAATTTCTCAAACGTCGTAAGTATGTACTTATTTCCCTACAGCATTTCATTCATAGCATAAAAGAAAGAAGTTGCACGAAAAACAATCCATACAATAGCATATTACTTGAATTTTTTCATATTATCTGTCAAAAACCTGCACAGATAATCGTTTAAAAGGTACGGAAGTGCGACACCACGTACATATGTAAAACCTCAAACGACAAGTTATCTGTCTATTGAATATAACGCAGAATTACATAATCGTAACGTTTAGCTTTGAAATAAATATTACCACGTGGTCAATTGGTCAGTGTCCATGAAACTTGACACATTAAACAAAATATCTACTTAAGTACCTACCTACGAAACGAATGAGAGAGATCGACTAACCAAAAAACCGTTCATTCTCTCATGTCCGAAGATTTTCTCGGCCTATTGTCGGTGAATCGTGAATTCTTTTGTTCGTAACTACACGTACGACTTGAATAATAAAATCAGAGTAACCAATACGTTTCCAATGATGTAATAAAATATCTGAAGCTGTGTAAAATCATCTCTTCGAGTTGTCTCGTGTATTAGAAATTGAACTGATATTATTCTACATGAAGCTGCAGTTTGACTTGATAGAATTAACTGGGTAGGTAATTTTGAGAACTGGAATGTAGATGAAAGAGGAAAAGCAAAGATACCATTGATATAAAACCACATAACAGGTTAATTTTTCTCACTTTTCATTAATCTATCAAACGTCCTTGTAAAATTGCAATCAATACCTTGACCTTTAAATTTCACTATGTAATTTTAGATCATACTTACATCACTCGTGTTAGAAGAATATACGTAAAAGACCGAAATAGTATTTCGAATAAGAATGGGAATTATTTTAATGACACAATGACCAGTTTCGTTGAGATAAATACTCACGTCTCGTTCTAATCGTTTCACTAGAATCAAAAACAAATACATCAAAATCATTTTTATTACGTAATTTGTTACTGACTAGAAAACAATATAACCCTTATCCTGAATTCCTGCAGAAGGAAAATATAAATACGACAGTATTGATAACAGGATGCATTTTTATCTGAATACCTCGTGAAACTGAAGCCGGCAAAAGTAACTTCGAATAAATTATTATAACCAAAACATCGAACAACTTACGTCTTATATTTTAGAATATAGTATTACAAGAACATACTTCACGTAATCAATGAAAAGAAAGGTAACAGTTCGAACCGAAAACTACAAATAATTCTTGATTTAAATATTGAATCCCATTTTTCGCATGCACTCTCGATGAGCTTCTATCAGACTTGTGCAATTTGCTTCGCCATTCTCGATGATGCTGGAAATATACAAAGTTCTGTAGCGATTTAATCGGACAATAAGATCGAATTCTTCTACGATGTACTTACCACGCATCTCTGGCTCTTTTAGTTTCAGGACAAGCACAGCATGGTTTTAGTTTTTTCTCATCTGTAGGTTGAGGCTGAGGTTTATTATCGGTGCTGTTTTCCGATTTGGCAGACGAGAAACCGAAGAATCTTAACATGGTTGGAACGAGTTATTGAATACTTTATAAAGACACTAATTCACTTTTGAAATTCAATTTATACACATTTATATTTAAGTACTGCACTTTAGATGAAAGCTTATCAAAGTTTTAAAATTTCATTTTTCAGAAATTTCGGGAAAAATTGAGTAAACATGGGTCTTGCTATAATTACAACAAACTGGAACTTTTTTACTTTCATCATTAGCGCTTTTGCGCGTAAATATAAAACTATATCAGTGTTTACCAAGTAAAAAAATAAAAATTAATTCAATTTAAAAAAAAAAAAAAATTAAATTCACACTGAAATAGACGTATTTCTTAATTCTTTGATGAAGTGTAATTTTTTTTTAAGATTCAGGATTCAATCAATGGACAAGAAAAAAAACTCATAAAAATAAGATCAACGAAGACGAACGCTAAAAAATAAAAAAGGTAGACGAATCACCTATTTTTTTAAACATATTAAATTATTAAGCACCTTGTCCGGTCCTTTGCACCTCTTAGCTAAGAATGAATAAGCTACAAAATGAAATAAAATCGTCGTCAATGCCACTAAAAATGTACGAATTATTTTTATAATCCATTATGGAATATTCGTATTCACGAAAACTTGCTGGATCATCAAAGCTCAAAATATTGAAATATCTAATAACGTTCAGTTTGAAATGCAAATCGAATAAACAATTTGAAAAAAAGTTTACCAAATAATAATCAACGTTTTACGAGAACGTACCAAGATAATGCTTTTCCATTTAGGAAGCGACCAACCGACATAGATAAAAATCTTGACAGTAAAAACAAAAAAAACTTCGTAACCACAATCATCGCACGAAAGGCGACTCCAGCAAATAGATAGCAGAACGTCCACATTTCCACAATGTCGTAGTGACAGTTATTGCTAAATAATATACCTAAATGGCAGATAACTAATGCAACCCAAAAAATTCAAGTAGGCAGGCTTACAAAAAAGTTGAAAATGAAATTCTATTATTCGTACAATTTGAACTTTCCCCACAATAAAGGGCACTCGTCGAAGCGATTACACAAAAAGTTAGAGCAAGCTCTAGATAAAATAGAAAAATGACGGTATCTAAAATTCAGAGTACGAGTGAGGTGAAAATTGAATACTTTGTTTTGAAAAATAATTTCTTCAATAGAGTGGTACCAATTTCTCTCAATAGTACCTACCTAAAGGTCTTTCCGATGGAAATGTATTAAGTACAACTACAAAGTATGAGAATTCGGTCCTCAAATATTTTATACTCATTTTCCATCATTATCGATGATTCTGGTATTATGCGTATTAAAGGTACCATAAAAAGCACTTTCTAAAAGCAACTCTTAATTTTTTTCGAGAAAATATTTCTCAGTTTTTTGAAAGTGAAAAATTTTTTCAATGTTTTTGAAACAAATTTTTTTTTCATTTCGGAAAAAAAATCTTGTTACATTATTTTGGGGGGGAAAACTTTTTTATAGAAAGAAGTCCTAATTATAATCATTATTATTTTATTAAAAACCAACTTCTCACTTTTATGGAGAAAAAATAAGTGGGTATTTCAAATTTTCAAAAAAAAAATCTTTCAATTTTTTGGAGAATTTTTTTTTTTGAAATTGTTTATGAATGAAAAAAACACTGAGAAGAAAGAATTTCTTAATTTTTTGCAGGGAAAAAAATAAAAAAATAAAATATTTAAAAAACTGAAAAATAAAAGTCTTTTTTTTAAGTAAAAATATTTCTCAATTTTTCTGGAGTTTGCACGGAAAAATTTCTTCAGAAGACCTACCAACGAATCTAAAATTTTTAATTTTTTCATAATAATTTTCCAAGAGTAAAAAAAATTCCAAAATTTTTTTAAATAAAAAAATTCTTGAATATTTTTAAAAATTTTTCATTTTTTTTTTTTTTTGGAAAGTAAATAATTCTTAGCTTTTTTGGGACATGCGAATTTTATCAATTTTTTTCAATATTTTATGAAATAGAAAAATCTCTTGAATATAATTTTTTTTAAATATTTCGAATTGTTTTTTTTGTTTTTTTTAATAAAGAAAATATCTTTATTTTTTCAGAATAAAATTGTTTTCAATTTTGTTAGAACAATTTTTTATCAGATTTCTTTCTTTCTTTCTTTTGGGGGGGGGGGGGGGGTATTACGTAGGTACTATTTTTATAATTTAAAAAAATTCTCAATTTTTCTGGAGTTCGAATGATGAAAATTTTTTAGAGAATATTCTAAAATTTTAGGACAAAAAATCTATAATTTTTTTTTTTTATTCTATATTTTTATTTTTGGAGGGATATCTAAATTTTTTGGAATACAAGGGAAAAAATTTCAAAATTATCCTGCGTAAAGTTTCTCAATTTTTTTGAAGTAAAATATTTTGATTTTTTTTGGAGAAAGAAATTACTCTTTTTTTTAAGTAAAAATATTTCTCAGTTCTTCTGAAGTTTGCACGAAAAAATTTCTACAGAAGACCTACCTACGAATCTGAAATTTTTAGAGAAAAAGATCTCCAATTTTTTTCAAAATAATTTTCCATGAGTAAAAAAAATCTACAAAATTTTTTTAAATAAAAAAATTCTTGAATATTTTTGAAAGTTTTTCAGTAGTTGTTTTTTTTTTGGAAAGTAAAAACGATTCTCAGTTTTTTTGGGACATGCGAATTTTATCAAGTTTTTTTTTTAATTTTATAAATGAATAGAAAAATTGTTCGATTCCTTTGAAATAAAAATTTTCAAAATAATTATTTCGAATTAGTTCTTTTTTTTTTTAATAAAGAAAATATCTTTATTTTTTCAGAATAAAATTGTTTTCAATTTTGTATCAGATTTTTTTTTTTTTTTGGGGGGGGGGGATATCACCTATTATTTTTTGAAATAAAAAAAAATCTCAATTTTTCTGGAGTTTGAATGATGAACAATTTTTAAAGAAGATTCTAAAATTATGGGAGATAAAATCTATATATATATATTTTTTTTTATATTTTTATTTTTGGAGGGATATCTGAATTTCTTGGAATAAAAAAATCTTCTGAGTTCATCCTTTGAGAAAAAATTTCGAAATTTTCCTGCGTAAAGTTTTCTCAATTTTTTTGAAGTAAAATATTTTGATTTTTTTTTAGGAAGAATTTTTCAATTTTTCTGTTTGTAAAGAAAGGAGTAAGGGATAAAATTGTATAATTTTTTGAACAAAAATATTTTTCTCATTTTTTTTTTTTGGATTTTTTAGAGAAAATTCCATTAATTATTTTATTTTTTACCTATTTTGGAGAAAAAAACTCTGAATTTCTTCAGAATAATTTTTTTTTCTATTTATTAAAAAAAAATTCAATTGTCTGGTGAATAAAAAAAAATTCTAAAATTTTTGGAATAAAAAAATTCTGGAATATTTTTGGAAGTTTTTCAATTTTTTTGAGATAGGAAATTCTCCAATGTTTTTCAATTGAAATTTCTCATTTTTTGAAATAGAATAAAATGACCAAGGAAAAATATAGTTAAGGTAGGTATCTGTGTTTTTTTTTAGGGAAAAATATCATCCTTACATTCAACATTTTAATAAAACTCCTTGACTGATTTTTAATTTACTCCAAATTGAGACATTTCTTCAAGATACAGTGTGTGGCAAAGAACTGTTCAACTTATTAAACGTCTCTTTCTAGGACGATTCTTCAATTTCAACTTATTATTATTCTCCATTACACATTGAATTAATCTGCTACTAATTTCCACTTTCTAAAAAACATGACGGTTCTTCCAAAGTTATATCACGATTCATCACAAAAAACTGTCACAATATTACTCGTAGATATTCAACGCAGCAAAAAATCAAGCACCGGAATAGTTACTCATGATTAGCACCTATCTTTTCAAACAAGATCCACGATCCACCTTCAATTACAAAATAAATTCGAAAAATACCTAGAACGTGGAAGGCTATTAACGATCATTAATTTTGAACTTTGATAATCAACGAATTAAACAAATTTCATCAGGACTCTACTAAATACATATGTAAATTAAACCAAATTGAAAAAACAGTTCCTTACTGTTGTTTCACAATCAACACATTTTTCGACAATTCGACGAATGACAAAACAGTAATAAATAAAATTTAAAAAAAATGAACGAATGAATTACGTATAAAAATTTATACTCAATCATCAAACACAAAACATAAATCATTACAGGTATTGGTATTATCACTTTCGACTACAAACAAAATTCGACTGCGTAAGATGTGTAAAAGTTAAAATGGTTGAAAAAATATCACCTTAAATCTATCAACTTTTCAAAATGGTAAAAGTTTCTTGTAAATAGGTATTCAAAGTACTTGACTACTTATAAATTATAAAAATGGAACACACATTCATAATAATACGTAAAACTTATTTTAAAATAAATCACAAACACACAACATGTGTTCACATAAGATTCAATAACACGAATCGTAGTCATAAACTAAACACAGACGACTCTAGGGTAATTCTAAATTTTCAAATGCGATATCACCAGTCTTCTTGTTGTAAGGTGTCGTCGAACCGTATGTGGCTCTCTAAAAATGACACATACAGTTGTGGCCACAAATCGGTGACTTCTCTGGAATCCAATCTGAACACATTATCGTCATCCAAAGCTCGAATACCAATCGTCACTCCTTCTTCGGCAGGTTCGGCTCCGACGATTTCGATCTCACTGTCTGAGCATTTTCTCAATTTCTCGATGGTAAATTCTTCGTCCGACGTCGGTATATCAAGCTGAGGTGCGATCGATCTGACACTGGCAGTTGAAACGGTATCGAAATCAGAGATCGAGTCGTCGATACAATCATCTCGTCGCGAAACGTTGAAATTAGCGTTGGCCAAAACTTTACGACCGTACGGGCCTTTTGATTTTGGTTTCCGTCCTCTACGAGATTTATCAGTACTTTGTGAGGGGCATCCTTCGTAATCCATAGGAGAAGAATGATCTTGGCTAAATTCTACATTTACCGGATACTCGAATTTACTCGGCACAGGTCCCACAGGTTCGTTATGGCTCGATTGATTTTCTATATTCAAATTTAAATTTTCGAATCGCTTACTAGTTTCAGAAAGGGCGGATTTACGATGAGTTTGTCCTCGTTTAGACGAGTGCTTTGGGGTACTACGTGCTCCGACCGATTTACTGCGATTTTGCTGTCTCAGATTTTCTTCGAATTGTTGTACTAAGCCCATAGCTCCGGTGCAGTTTCGTAGCGGTTCCCAAGTATTTTCTTCTTCCGGATAACCCTGCCATTTGATATGATACCAAGGTTTGCCATGGATTATTTTCTTGTCACGTATAGCTTCGACTATGTATTGATTGGCGGCTGATTCTTCGACACAGCTACGAACATACGATCATGTCGAGTTCAATTAGTATTTTCACGTGTGAAAATCAAAACAATTAACGAATGATATAATTATTAACTCGAATACTTACTCCATTGTTTTCGATTCGTTGTAAACTGTTCGTACGATGGCTTGCCGGTGTTTTTTTTATCACTATGGGCAATGAAGGTAAACCTTGCCGGAATAAACTTGCGATGAGTAACGGAGCAGAACGACGAAAACCACCTACTGGCTCGACCAGATGACGACTAGAACTACGAGTGGAGGAGTGGTTTATATTCTATTTTGACGTTGTGGAGGTTGTGGATAAATAAATAAACTAAAATATGCGAAACACCTGATTTAACCTGATAGATAACAAGGAACAGGGACACACAAACACACGTTCTATTTGCCTTATATTTTTTGCTAGTTTAGTAAGTTGAGTTAGCGAAGAGTGGGGAGTAAAACTAGAGTATTTTGAAGGCCACTGAACGAAAATTTCAGCAATATTTTCACTTTTTAATGGTTCAGTCGATTTAGCCAATGTTGGAAAATTGACCACAAAACAACGAATGAATGACAGAATAATTTACATCGACGTTAAAATTCAAAGTAATGAACTAATGATCATGTTTATTAATGATTTCGCCACTTGGCAGAAGGGAAGCACGTGATTATTTGGATCCAGTTATCAGGTCCCTCCCCCCCCCCAATTTTTGATAATGAATTATGAATAAGTATGAATGTATGAATAAGTTATATTACTCAAAGTTGGTGGGGAAAGAAGGGTCCAATTGAAATTTTTGTCATAACCAAAATTATTCATAGTACTTTAAGCTACAACTTTAGTCTGAAAATTTTTTCAATCGGGCTCCTTACCTCCCCCTTGCTTTGAATAATGTATTTTGAATAAGTTGAATTATCCAAAAATTGAGGGAGGGAGGGGTCTAATAGAAATTTTTGTCATAACCAAAATTATTCATAGTACTTTAAGCTACAACTTTAGTCTGAAAATTTTTTCAATCGGGCTCCTTACCTCCCCCTTGCTTTGAATAATGTATTTTGAATAAGTTGAATTATCCAAAAATTGAGGGAGGGAGGGGTCTAATAGAAATTTTTGTCATAACCAAAATTATTCCTGAAACTTCAAGCTACAACTTTTGTTGGAAAATTTTTTCAATTAGACCCCTTCCCTCCTCCCCAATTTTGAATTTGATCACATGGAAGATGCATATCGTCGATGAATTTCACCCAGTATTATACCAAACGGAATTCAAAATTTTTGTAATAAGTAAAATTATTTCCAAGACTTCAAGCTACAACTTTGGTTGAAAAAATTTTCAATTGGACCCCTTCCCTCCCCCCAATTTTGAATTTGTTCACATGGAAGTGGATGTTGTTGAATTTTACCAAGTATTATACTACGAAATTCAAAATTAGAGGGGAGGAATGGGTCCAATCGAAATTTCTGTAATGAATGAAATTATTCCCAAGACTTTAAGCTACAACTTTTGTTTCGAACATTTTTCAATTGGACCCCTTCCTCCCCTCCAATTTTGGATAATTCAACTTATTCAAAACACATTATTAAAACAGGGGGAGATAAGAGGCCAGATTGAAAAAATTTTCAAACAAAAGTTGTAGCTTGATGTTCTACAAATACTTTTGATTATAACAAAAATTTCGATTGCACCCTACCCTCCCCTCCAATTTTGAATATAAAGTATTTATGTAGCCGATCGTCGAATGAAATCCCCAAGTTGATTAAATTTTTAAGTATATTATTAATAATTACGATTAACATTACAGATACATTCTTATCAGTCACTTCTTGAACGATTACTGCCTGTATTTTTGATAATTCAAAATTGGAGCGGAAGGAGAGATCCAATTAAAGAAAATTCCAAACAGAAAAAATGTAGATCAAGATCCAAAAATTAGTTAACATTTCTTACTTCTCTCCCTCTCACCCTCCCTCCCTCCATTGAGTAAATTTCCTACTTACATAGGTAAGTATAATTATGTAGGTACTTGAATCAATATAAAATTCATTTCAAATAAAATGCAAATAGGTTTCAAAAATCTTGACTCTTTTTTTCAAATCAAACGAGACATGAATTAGAACTAAAAAAATAATGCAAAAATTAATAATGAAATAAACAGTCATATATTTTATGAGACTAATACATAACACATCAACAGTCGCTCATCTCATGGCAAAAATAAAATACCTATGGTACGCATTTCTCGATTAAAAAGTAAAAAATAATTTTAAAACAACTATAACGAATAAAAATAAATCGCTTATCTGACCCGGATTAAATAATTACGACTAAAATGGATAATAGGTGAAGCTAAGTCGGCTACGAATCCCTTAAAACAAGAGCTTATACTGCCAAAAACAACGCAAAAAGAAATTGGTAAAAATAAAATAATAATAAAATAAAACATCACACAATATACATGAAAGTTGACAATCATACAAACTTGTTCGTACGAGTATATAAAGATAATTGACGAGCTATTTTCGAATTATCACACTCTGTAAACACAGCCGAACTCTCATCTCGTTTGCACTTTCGTAAGTAACAATACAACTTATACAAGTAAAAAAAATAAGCTATAACGATAAAAAATGCTTGTAATCTTTCACTCGAGTATAAAAAATAGTGTGACTATGTCAACACAGAAAAGTCTCAATAAAAATAAGAGGTAATATAAACGATATAAAAAGTACACATAGATAGTGCATTTTGAAGAAATAACCTTAAAGGATAATAATATAAAATAAATAAAATAAAATAAAAAACTGATGGGTAAAATTAAATTTTTCGTTTCAACAATGAGATCTCTTATAAGAGTAACTGTGGTCATGTAAGTCAATTCCCTCCATGGTAAATTAAACAATACTGGTAACATTGATATGAAATTAATTAATTTTATATAACATGAGAAAACTCGTTGAGCAAACTCTGCCCTAATAATTGAGCAATGTTACCACATTTTTCAAAGTACGTCTTTGCAGGAATGAATAAATAAATAAAAATAAAAAAAAAACAGAATCACGTAATTACGATCATATTGTATCAAGTAAATAAAATCTCCACTCGTCTTCTTCAACAGTTGATTTGATTTTAAACCGATCAAGTTTTTAAAAAACTTGAAACTGTATTGGAACTGACGCTGGAATTACTTTGACTACTTTGCTGATTACTTTGGCATTTCGAAGCATCACGACGAACAGTAGAATTTCTCCCTAAAACATCCAACGCGTCAAAAAAACGCTTTTCCTCGCAACTTTCGCACTTGGTTTTCGTAGTCGATGTGTCTCCATCGACGATATTCCGTCCACAAGTCAAGCATAAAGCACTGCCATTGGTTACTTGACGTGCTTCGGCGGCAGCATGAGTCTTCAGATGATTCTCCAAGTTTCTTTTTTCGCTGAAAGCTTTATTACACAGGTCGCAGGGGAATGGACGTTCGCCTGTGTGAGTCCTCCGGTGTCGTTCCAGTTTGCCTTTGGCTGGGAAAGCTTTACCGCAGAATTCGCACGAGAAAATACCGGAATGTATGCGTAAATGGAGAGTGAGATCCCAACGAGTAATGAAACGTTGATCGCATTTATCGCACGAATGAGGTCGCACCGAACTGTGTCGAGCGAGATGGGCGTTCAATCGGTTACGTCTTGAGAATACTTTGTTGCAAACGTTGCATTCGAAATCACGAGTCGTCGGTTGTACCGAAGATGTCCTGTAAATAGAAAGATTATTTTAGAAGAATGGAATTTTTTCAGTATAAATAACACTGGAAATAATTACTTCATCGAATCCACCCCATTCGGTGTAGATGCGATAGAGGTTGTGCCGAAATTCGAATTTAAATTCGTCGTTACACTCTCGCCGTCCAAGTTCTCAAGCTTGATAACTCCATTGAGGACTTCACTCTCGAGAGCTTTTAAAATTTGAGCTGTACTGGCATTATCGTTGACAAAAGACGAGGTTACTTTCCTCGACTGGTTACTGTTGTTGAATTTATCATCGAAATCAGAACCATTCAACGTTCTGAGGCTTTGACCAGTGTCCATCATCTTATTTTGATAATTATTCACTCCGGTAACTTTACCAGTAACATTTTGACCTACTGTTTGGTTTTTTTTTACTGGCAAAACGGAACAACTATCCTTCTTCAATTCTACGAGTAGAATGAGATCCTGCGAAGATAACCCGTCAGAATTACACACAGTAGGTAATACGTTATGGTTAACGTCTTGTTTGTTTAGAACTATTTCTAAATTTGACCCATCTTGTAACGGATATTGACTCGCACTTGAAACAGGAACTTGAGCCATTTGTTGGTACGACTTCTCTTGAAAGGTCTGATTTGGCAACTCGAGCATGGAAGAAACCTGAGGCAATTTTTGATCAGCTTTTGCCATCGTAACGGTGCCTGCAGGTTTCGTGACATTCCATATCGGCTCTTGTTTCATTTGCAGCCACGAGAAATCATTCGTGATTTGAATCTGCGGAACTGAACGATTTACCAACGCGGTTCCAAATTTACGATCAGAGTCTAACGACATCTCGATAAATGAGAGACATAATTCCAGCTTCGAAACGCACATCAAGCAGATCTGTTTGGGTTTATTATCATTTTCGAGTACCTGAAAGCAACAGATAGGTGCATCTATCAGTTGAAAGGAAACTAAGAAATAGTCGACTATGTTACTGGAATTATGATATACTTACTGAAATGGAAGGTATGCATTTCTTCAGCTTCGAGTAAATACTTCCTTTCTGGTTGATTTTATCGAAAATAGGCACCGAATTATCACAAATATTGGCACATAATCGGCAAACATTGCAAATGAAGTTGTTATTGAAACCGTTCAATTTGGTTTTCCAGAAGTCGGTCGATTCGATATTTTGAGCCATATTTCAAGGCGAGAACTGCATCACAGGGTAATTTAATAAAACTTTCGAATTTTAAGCAATTATTAATTGTAACTTGGAGAAATTGCATCGGAATTTTAATTTTATCATCAAAATTTTCCATCAGTTTTCTTATCAATTACAATTGTCGTCAGTTGCTAAAATAATCTTTCAAATTACACCTAAAGGTGAGTATGAATAGAGAACACCTTAAGGTGTTTTATGCAGAGACAAATTTTTTGAATGCTAATGTAGGTCTTTTACCTATCAAGAGCTGATTATTAATTTTTTTTTTAAATTAAAATTCTGAAAGTTCGACAACTTTTTCAATTTTCAAAAATTACGAAAAAATGAAAAAACCACAGGCTTTTGCCAAGCATGAACTTCGAATTTTTCAAAAATATTCATTTTCCTGTTGCTTGTGGATAATTTCTGTTCAATGAGGAGCTTAAATACCTGTTGTTTCAAAATTTCAATAATGAAAAATCCATCCAACAGTCCAACACAATTTTTTCAAAAATTGAGAAAATGACTGCGGCTTTGGATAAATTGAGAATTATTCTTCTATTAAAAATTTTTAATATAAATTACGAAAATGACCTTGGCCCATGGGCCCTTTTTCAAAAATAAAGCTTTGGCAATTATGAAAAATTCACGAACGGAATGACAAACATGTGGATTTACGTTAGTATACCAGCTATCGATAATAATTTGAAATTTCAAATAAAACTTCGGCGAAATTATCTTTTTATTAAAAAATGAATAGTTCGCTGCTCTGAACTACCAGTAAATTTTAAAATGAATAAATAATGAATAAGATTGAGATATTTTCTTTCAGACAACGATCGGCGTTACTTGAATTTGTACCGACGAGTATATTCTAAAAAAATTATTTGAAATACCTATACCTATCGTTTTTTGAAAAATTCCACCTAGCTTTGTTTAAAAATAACGAATTTAAAATGATAAAATTTAAAAATTGCGTACTTATCGCGTTTAGTGTTATTATTATAATAGGTAATTGTGTTTAATTTATCATACCAGTTTTATACTCGTAATATATAATAATAGCGTTACTTGAGTTCTTTAAAAAATATAAATGTACGAGATACTATTTAATTAGGTATACTTTAGTTGTTGCAGTAAAATTGTCTCCTCCTGCCGCAAATTTGGACATCGAAATACCCAAAGACGTTGTACAATTGAAAAATTGGTCGACTGAAAGATTAATAGCAACAATCGTCAGCCAAAACCGAAAAATTCAAGCTCTTGTCGAAGAGTTTGCACAAGCAGGTAATTTTAAAAATGATTTCCGAAATAAATTTATTCCTGGGATAATGTTATAAATTGGCTAATGAGGTTGGCCTATTTCTTCAAGGTGTTCTTCCGTACGATGAAGAACTGGAGCTTAGAGTAAGAGCGGAAATTAATAAGTTAGGTACTATTCTATTTTTTCTCTAAAAAAAAAAGAACAACAACAACAACAGATTTTGTTCTTAATACAAATTAAAAGCTTTAAAAATTCAAAAAATTGAAATTTCTCAATGTATACTGGTATAGGTACAATATTACGTACTTAAAAAAAATAAAAGATTTTTTACCCATTTTTAATAATAATAAAAAAAAATCAACATTTTATCCCTAAAAAAATTAGTTGAAAATAGAAAAAAAAAATCTACTCTCAAAAATAATGCCTAATTATTTTTTTTACCTATCTGAAAAACCCCGATTAACATTTTTACTCCTAAAAAATTACTATTTCTTTATCCAAAAAAATTTCTCCAAGAATTTGAAAACGTAATTTTTTATTTTTTATTTTTTTTTAAATGACTTACATAAATTTTTTTTTTCAACAAAAAAAAAAGGAAAGGCATATATAGGTAAATAGGTATCTACTATATTTATTAGTTCCAAAAAAGTAAGTACATATAAGTAGAATTAATAAGCTAAAATTTTAAATACTTCCTTCTAAAAATAACAAACCCTTTAAAAAACAGATTTTTTTCTGCATGAAAATTGAGAAATTTCAAAATTCAAAAAATTGAAAATTTTCAATGTACTTACATACCTATCTACTCAAGAAAAATAAAAGATTTTTTATTTCTCCAAAAAAGAACTAACGCTTTTATCCCTAAAAAAGAGTTTAAAAATGGTAAAAATTCAAAAAAATTTCACTCTTCGCAAAAATTTAAAAAATAATTTTTTTACAATAAAATGAGAAATTCTTCTTTTTTAAATGAAATATTGAGATTAAAAAATTGCAGATTTTTCCTTTTATTCCAAAAAATTGTGACAACCCAAACAAATTTTTTTTTAACTGCAGACAAAAAATTCGTAATTTTTTTCTTCAAAAATTTTTTAAGATACTCTTCTTCCAAAAAAAGTTGAAGATTTTTTCTCAAAATACTTAGTTGAGAATTTTTCACTTCAAGTCTCTCGAGAAAATTTTCAACTCTGACTCCAAGAATTTAATTTTAAAATATTTTCACTGCAAAATCATCGAAAAATTTGGGAAATTCTTTTACTTTGAAAAAATTAAGACAAAAAAGTGAAATTTTTTTCCTCCAAAAATTAAACGAATTTTTTTTTTCTCGAAAAATTGGATAGGTACTTTCTCAAAATAATTGATATATTTTCATTCAAGTATATTTTTTCACGTTGAAAAACTTGAGAACTTTTTCAACTCTTACTCCAATAAATTGAGATATTTTTTATTCAACTCATAATCAATACTTTTTTCAAAAATATAAAGAATAAAAATTTTTTCGAATTAACTTGATGATTTTTTTTTAAAAAGAAATTGTGAAGTAAACGCGACAAAACTTAAAAATTTTTTACGTCAACTTCAAAAATAAAAAAAATTTATACGTATTTAACCAAAAAAATGAGATCAAATTGAAAGATTTTTTTCTCCAAACGAAGTGACAGTGAGACAAAAAAATTGGAAGATTTTTCTTTTTTCAAAGAATGTTTTTAAAATCTTCACTTTCATATTTATCCTAATTATGTATGACATTACTAATTATTGTAATCTCAATATTTTCAGAACATCACGATAGTTTTTTGTAGCAGATCGATGTCGATGTCCAAAATGAATCGAATTATCGGAATTTATTCGTACCTAAGAATTGGTATATCGATGTGGAAAATTGTGATAAAGGCTTCGGACCAATTGAATTCAAGAAAGGGAAGCACTGCTGAGCCGGAATACTTCGTACTTCTTCATTTCGTTGGTGAAAACATGTGTCGACAGTTGAACAAGATAAAAGATTTTATATAAGGACGAAGTGAGAAAACTCATTTTAAATTTACGAAGAGTATGCAGAGATTGCTCGATATATTTTCAAGTAAATTTCCATTCCTAAATACGTGTATGTATATAGTGCTACTGACTAATAAATTAAGAGATTCTGTAGGAATTATCTTCTTGAAAAATATAAGGCATTGAAATACACGATTGAAATTAAAGCACTTTATTTTCTCGTATTGAAATTAGCATAATATAGAAAACGATTGAAAATGTGCCTTAAAAATTATTATAATACAAAAATCATTCAAAGCAGAATGATCGTTTTGTACGTGAAACTATTACCAAATAGTTTCACGACAAATTTGCACGATTAAAATATTACAATCCACTTCACATACGTAGTGTATTTTCAACTTCGCTAGAGTCAGCTTTCATAATATATATTTTTTTTAACAAAACGAAATAAACTTAATAAATTAGTTTAATTTACATTTCATTTTCACACTTGAAACTTCTCACGAACCACGAGCTCGTAATCACAAAATAATTTACAATAACAAACCTATTTTTTGTGCTTTTCCGCATGCTGGAAATCAGTCATTCCACGACCAGCTACTCCACATGTTCCTATACCGACTCTTCCGTTGATATTATCGGGAGAAGCGAAAATACTTTTCTTAACCATTCCTTTTTTATACGTCTGAAAAAGTACAAGATGTCAGCTGTCTGTTACAGGAATTCGGCGTATTAACGAAAACTACAACATTAATTCATTAATACCTTAGCACTAAAATTGACCCATTTATTCTTCTCGGTTTCTCTTTCTTCTTCCATTTGTTTGAAACGCATTTGTTTTTTCAATTTTTTCTTTTTCAAATATTCCCTTTCTTTGGACGTGGGTAATTTTCTGCAACAAACAAAAGCGTACTTTAGAATAGAGAAATAACTTGTTAGGCCCACCCACCCTAATTACTAAGAATAAAATAAAATGAAACATAAAACTGAAAACATTTGTACTTTCAAACACTCAAAAAATGATGACAAAGTTTTATTAACGATAATCTACAAAATAGTACCGTTCAACTTACGAATACGCCATCTGATTCTATTCTTCATACACGAACGGTGTCTCTCATCATACCAAAAGACCTGACGAATTCTTACAAATGACCAACGATATTAAATGTATTTTTTAAATAAGTATAACCTTTATTAATTTAGTTACCTGCCAAGTTATCGATACGGTTCCCAATCTGTACTAAAATGCAGTGTTTCACACGAATTTAGAATACAACGGTATGATTTCCTCTAGCAGGATAACAACTATCAAATCAGCCAGATTTTATAAAAAAAAATTACGTTTTTTTATAGGTAGGTTATTTTGGTCAATTTTACGTAAATTTCACATACACTCGATTGGAAATCCATCATTTTAAACAAACGGTGAAGACCGAACACAAGGTACACGGTTGAAATGAAATCGAGAATGTCGTCGACTTACTTTATTTTAGATAATCCACGATCTTGACCTTTGGGTAACTCTTTTAAAAATTCTTTCGTCAAAATTACAGGAACGCCGACTTTGTGGCTATCGAATAAGACCGATACTTCGTCGTTGTCGACGGATTCGACAGTAGCTTCGTAATACCTAGATAGGTTCAAAGAGTTATTAGAAAATCGTCCAATATAAATAAGTATAAGACAGTAGGCCAATGTAGAATACTCACTGTCCATCGTCTAACCAAAAAGCTAAACATCTTTCTCCTATTCTCCAATTCCTTTTTAGTTTTTCAGAAGGCAAAATGCTAGAATCTGGTACTTTGACATTTTCGGTGAATAAGTCAATTTCTGTAAGAATAATCCGAGATATAATTTCAATAGATTCAAGTATACGTGCATCGTTCAACGTTCAGTCGATGTGAAGTGGGCTTACCGTCTCTTTTTTCATCGGGTAATTGAGATTTAATGAATTGCGTAGTTAGTTCGATAACTTGTTCCAAGTCTTTTTTCAACGTCAATAGTTCTTCATTATCTGGAGCAGTTGTCAGCGCAGCATCCACCTATAATAATAACACAACACAGTTTAGTTAGCACCTCAGTTAATAGGGGAAACTGGCAGGATGTATCGAATAATTGGTATCTCTAGAAGATATTATAATGTAACATAACATTATATGATTAAGATTGATAGAAAAATGAGAACTAAACACTTTACCTGCTCTAATTGAAGTTTATAGTTCTGTAAATCTTCTGCCATGATTACACGTACCTAAGGCGAACTCTCGAAACAATATTCAGATAGAAAGGAAGGAGCTAAAAGGTAGAAATATCACGCAATACGTATCATTATTAATCCTTGTACATGAAATCTTAAAATAATCTTCATTGCAACGCAAATTTTAGAAAATAATTCAGAAAATTGAAAAAAAGATTAAAATTTTTCAAATGCAAAATTAATTAATACAAAACAAAAAAAAATTATTAAAAATTTTTACAACTTCACAGCGTTACCATCCGTTCCCATCATAAAAAACGTAGCTATTCGTTTTAAAAATCAATGTTGTAATTTGATAAAATTTAAATTTCATTTCATTTCGGAATTCGGACTCGGAGCGGGATTGTGGACGAACGTCGAAACGACTATTACATTTTCGGCAGTAAATGTTTTACGGCTGAGGGGCTTTTGGGGTGTCTGGAATAGTGGAATCCATAGAGAATTAGAGATGAGCGGGGGTGCCAGAAAAACATTACTAAAAAAATGGAGAAAACGTGAAATTTTCGAATTTTTTTGTTGAAAACGCGTTTTAAACACGTTTTAAACATATTTTAAACATAAAATTAAATAAGTACTTTTAAACATGTTTCAGGTTTCACTTTCAAACAAAAACTTGTTTTAAACATGAAATTAAATGAGTAGATACTTTTAAACATGTTTCACTTTCAAACAAAAACTTGTTTTAAACATTTTTTGAGTTAGCATTTTTCTTATGAGTACAAATTCATAAAAATTTGACTTGAAAAATTTGAAAAAATTTTAACTTACATGTCGACTCATCAGTGTTGTGAAACGGGAATTCCCATTTTGCGGGAATGGGAATTGTTCCCGGGAATTCCCGGGAACGTTCCCACCTTCATCAAAACCGGGAATTCCCGTTTTCAAATAAATTATTTTTTTGAAGCAAAAACGAGATTTAAGTGATGTAATGATGTTTAGAAATGTCAATTTGAATGAAAATTGGTATTGATACCCTAGAAATGCTTGAAATTAATAAAATTATTCAGGGATATCGATATCCCATATTTTATTTTTTTAGATGGTAATTTCAAGGTAATTCTTCAGGTTATTACCACGTGATTTTTTTTAATATTTTTCAAAAATATACACAATATTCGTATCTAATCCGTTTTTATTTAGTAGTATTTTTGTTTTTGTAGTTTCCAACTTTCAAATTCAATTAAAAAATGAGTAATAAAACGAAATAAACGTTTAAGAAGAAAAAATCAAATTTCAGTGGGAAAATTTTGAGAATTCCCGGGAATTCCCGGGAATTCCCTGTTCCCGGAAATTCCCGGGAACAACACTTCGTTCCCGGGAACTTTCACAACACTGCGACTCATAAATAAATTTTTAACTCAAAAACTAAAAGAGATAGGAAGATGATGCTGAGGACCACCTTGTAGAGGAAGTAAAGGGGAATCATCTGCTGACAAAAAATAACTAATAATGCAATTTTTTTTTTAATTTCAATTTTTTACCCAATTTTTTTGATAAAAAAATTTTTTATTTCCCGCAAGTTTCATCTTTCTATCTGTTTCCAATCAGAAATTTTTTTTTTTAATTTCAAGCGAAAAAATAAAAAATATTTTTTTCCACCATGCAGTATCTCAGCCCTTTCAATAGTAAGGGTATGCAAACATACCTACACGATGTTGAAATAAGTTGTCCTCTTACCAAGTTACCGATTGAAGGGTGTTATTCTTAACTGGGACACCCGTATACCTATTGAATATACGTATTTAATTTACCTATAATTTGATATTCGAAGATACTGAAAAAGTATCTTCGAATATCAAATTATAGGTAAATACGTATATTCAAAATAGGTATATTTATGTACTTATGAGCTGTTGAAAAAACGTTTTAAAAAAAAAAAAAAAAATGTTTAAAACAAGTTTTCTGTGGTTCTGTGCAGTGTTGTGAAAGTTCCCGGGAACGAAGTGTTGTTCCCGGGAATTTCCGGGAACAGTGAATTCCCGGGAATTCTCAAAATTTTCCCACTGAAATTTGATTTTTTCTTCTTAAACGTTTATTTCGTTTTATTACTCATTTTTTAATTGAATTTGAAAGTTGGAAACTACAAAAACAAAAATACTACTAAATAAAAACGGATTAGATATAGATACGAATATTGTGTATATTTTTGAAAAATATTTAAAAAAATCACGTGGTAATAACCTGAAGAATTACCTTGAAATTACCATCTAAAAAAATAAAATATGGGATATCGATATCCCTGAATAATTTTATTAATTTCAAGCATTTCTAGGGTATCAATACCAATTTTCATTCAAATTGACATTTCTAAACATCATTACATCACTTAAATCTCGTTTTTGCTTCAAAAAAATAATTTATTTGAAAACGGGAATTCCCGGTTTTGATGAAGGTGGGAACGTTCCCGGGAATTCCCGGGAACAATTCCCATTCCCGCAAAATGGGAATTCCCGTTTCACAACACTGGTTCTGTGAGACCGGCCATTTCTGAACACGACCTTCTGATTAAAACCTTGATGCTGCATAGCGGCACAAACCCTAATAATTATGGAGATCACAACATTATTCGTGTTTTGTGAATTTAAAACGTAGCTCAATAAATCAATTAATATTTCGCGAGAAACCTATGTTGTAGTGTAAGTTGTTTTGAAATTACCGTGAAAGTACCAATGATATATTATATTCACCTCAGTGAAATACCCATGGAAAAGGTGAGGGACGCCAACAGCAGACGTGGCAGACCCATTAACGAACTTATTCACAAAGATACTAGATAGAAGGATACTGAAAACGACTGACGTAAATGTTGAAAATTTACACATTCACAAGATCAGAAACTAAATCATCATAAATCATCCAAAATGAGATTATCAAAAAATTGGGACCACATGGACTCTTCCGCTCTTATTATCTGATATTCATCAAAGTCGATGCTTCGCCTCAGCTTTGAAATTTCTCCAGTGGTATCTGCAGTATGGAAATGAGTTTTTGGAATTTGACTAAGGTAAAAGAAGTGGAACCGATGAATGAATGAAACAAGCGCATCATTTCGAGCCAAAGATGGAATGAAAACATTGCACTCACTTTGAATAAAATATCGCCAAAAATAGTTGCTTCTATGCCTCTATGGGTAAAGTGAAGGTAACGTTATGCGGACTTGGATAATTCCTTAATAATTCTATACATTTTTTTGTAATTCTTCAACGGAGAAAGTTATGTTTCATTCAGTATATTAAAAAAAAAAAAATTATAATTTTTTTCTTCTGAAAAACAAAAAGAAAAAAAATAGTACCTAAATAGAAGTATTTTGATAGAAAATTAATTGGGGATTTAGTGAACAATATTTTTTAATTGAAGAATTTTTCTTCAAGTCTAACGATGATAGTTTTTCTAAAAAATTGAAAATATTATGTTGAAAATTGATTTTTTTTTCAAAGTTTTACTGATAGGATTTTTTAAACTCAAAATAGTAAAATTAAATTAAAATTTATTAATAATAAAATTATTTTTTAAAACTCAGAATGATAAATTTAATTTTATTAATACCCAATAAAATAATTAATAGGTAATATATTAAAAAAAAATTATTTATATGTCTTTATTAGGATCAAAATTGATTGAATACCTCTGTCGGCCCTGTCGCAGAAATTTTATTTGCAAAAATGAAATAAAAATAATGATAATGATCAAATCAAATACGAATGAACGTCTTTGGCCCGGTTTTACCAAATTTTAAAGATGATAATTTTATATTAAAAAAAAAATTGTTTCAAAAATGAATTTGTATAAAAGCAGGGGTGCGTTCACTTTGGAAAAAACAGAACGAAGTTGGTTCTATTTTCAGGGATGGGCACACTCTTTTTCGAAATGAAAATGAGTCAACTCATTTACAACTGCAACTCTTTTGAAAAAAAAAGAGTAAACTCCAACTCTTAACTCGTTAGAGTCATACTGAAAAGAGAGATACCCGCACTTAGTCACCTGAGCCAAAAAAAAAAGTCAACTCTTTTTCTTAAAATAGAAAATCAAGTGTGTGGTATGCAAAAAAAAACATCAAAAAACTGTTTTTCTACCCACCAAAACATTAAAAAATTACATATTTTTTCCTCTAAAAAATTAAGAAGTAGCAATCATATTTATTCAAACTAATAATTTCAAAGAAAACCATTTTATTTTGAATTTCTTTCGAAATAATTTGAAAATGTTTCATTTCAAAATATTCAGCATTTTGTTCATTTGAAAAAAATGAAATAAAAAATTTCTTTTTGAAAAAAAACTTGATAATTTCCTGGCGTTTTTCACCTTTAGAAAAAATTAAATATTTTTTATTACAAGGTAATTTAGATTTATTATGCTAAAGAAATTTAGAAGTGTTTCTCAAAAAAAAAAAAATTAAAATAAATAAATAAATATACTTATATAAAAATAAATAAAAATTTTGTTTTCATGACACTAAAAATTTATGAAAGAGTTGCAAAAGAGTTATGGGAACTCTTTTAACTCTTTTGAAAAAAGAGTTGTATCTCCCAACTCTTTTCATGACTCGCGAGTTAAGAGTTAGAAAAAACTCGTGCCCATCCCTGTCTATTTTACATACAAACAAACATTGACGTATGATGATGCACAATTTCGTTTATTTTTTTGAAAAATTATTGGCTGTTTCATATAATAAATTGACGAAAATAATATCAAAGCAGAAAAATAATATCGAACAGAAGCTTTCTCGAACGAATAATCTGATAGGTTATACGTTTTGTTGGTACCTAAAAAGTAGGTAAAATAGAACCAACTTCGTTCTTTTTATTTTCCAAAGTGAACGCACCCCAGACAATTTTTGAAAAAATTACGGAGGGCCTTGGCCCTGTGTTACCTAATTTTAATGGTAATGATTAAAAAATAAAATTATTTTTATGGTGAAAAATCAAAAAACCTATGTAAAATCTTTCTCGTTTGTTGAAACAGTGTTTGACAATTTGTAGCAAGGAGCATAGTTAATAGGGTAGCTAGGATGAAAAACTTTATTGCTATATTTAAGTAGAATAATACACGTGCATGTGTAGATTTATGGCTAAGGCAAAACATGAGACGATAAGCTCCCCTATTCTTTGACAGAATCAGCTTACCAGGAATTCTTTGCACCTGCCTTGTTATATTTCTCATCTCCAGAACACATGTCATTTTTCTTTCCTCATAGTTTTATACACAAAACGCGTTCATTGGATTTTGATTCACGAAACACCTTCGTTGTTTTTTCCTTCGCACATACGAGTATGCAATATTATTAATTTACAATTTTAAAAAGTTGAAATGGTCAACTTCATCTCGGCATTTCATCATTGCCGTATGGCTATAAATTATAATCTCCAAAAAATATTTTTTTGACAAAGAAATCTTTTCGACAAAAAATCTCCAAAAAATACCTAGTTCTTTGACAAACAAATATCTTTTTGACAAAAAATAGTCAAAGAAAATTTTTTTGACAAAAAATAGTCGAAAAATATTTTTTTGACAAAAAATCTCTGACAAATATTTTTTTGACAAAGAAATCTTTTCGACAAAAAATCTACAAAAAATAGTTTTTTGACTAAAGAAATATCTTTTTGACAAAAAATCATCAAAGAAAATTTTATTAACAAAAAATAATCGAAAAAATCTTTTGGCAAGAAATTGAAAAAAAATTTACAAAAAAAAGTTTATGATGAAAAAATCTTCAAAAAATTGTTGAAAAATACGTTTTTGACAAAGAAATATCTTTTTTGACAAAAAATCTACAAAAAATAGTTTTTTGACAAAGAAATCTTTTTGACAAAAAATCTCCAAAATATAGTTTTTTGATCAAAAATAGTATATTACAATACGAGGGGCGAAAGTGAACGTTTCGTTCCTCATATTGTAATGTATTTTTCATTATAAGTGCTACGAAATCATGATTTGAACACTAAATCAAAAAATTCCGCGGGCGGAAAATAATTTAGCAGAATGACGCACTTTCGTACAATGCACGTAGGGACGAAACATAGTAGTTTCGTAGCACGTATAATGAAAAATATCTTTTTGACAAAAAAACTGCAAAAAATTTTCTTGACAAAAAATCCTATCATAAATTCATTTTCCAAAGATATCTCAATTTTTTTCTAAAAAATACCTATGTCCGATTTATTTTTACAAAAAAATCATAAGTACACTCAAATACGTCTGTGGTTCTGCGTTTGATTGTTTGGGATTGAGGAATTTGTAACTCGCAAAGAAAAAATTCTAAATAGGTAACTGAAAAAAGCAAGATTTTTTTGAAATTTAGTAAAAACTATCTAACTAAACTAAATACACGAAAAATTTTCATTTTGAAATATAATTTTTACTTTTTCCCCTCGAGGAACTTTTTTTGCAATGATTTTAACGCGTGTTTGTCAGCATTTTCTGAATTCCATCAAAGTTTCACAAGTGATGGTTTCACCCCCCCCCCCCTCTTCCAACCTCACACCCATACTACCTATATGGAATATGACTGTGGTAATGGAGCTAAACGTGCAGCTCCAAATTTTTCTTAGAATAGGCCCTGCAGCCCTATCTAGGTATACTTGCGTGTATGACACGTATTCCTTCTGCACAAATTGCTTGGTAAGAAATCATGCCGTGTCAATTGTATGATAGGTAATTTACAAATATTAGAAATGAAAACACCAAATTGTCTGTAGGTAGACGTATGTACCAAGTAAATCACACTTGACAAGACAAAAAAATACACTAGTATGTGAGATTAATATAAATGTATTATTGTAGTAAAACAGCATACAAAAATAATTAATAGATTAGGAGTAGGGTAGAAATACAAATATAATTATAGGTAAACAAATGTGAACAGATAGGAAAAAGATATGGGTATTAGAAAATAGGTAGGAGAGAGATAGAGGCAGAGGGAATAGGTAATTAGTGTTAGGACCAAAATATGTGCTGTATGTAGTATGTATGAAAGCTTCGTACTGTGGCGTCTGCGGCAATGTTAGGCCTATCAAAAAAATTATAAGGCTCAAGAATAGGTGATTGGAAACTGGTTGCTTTAGGCTATAAAACCTGTTCACAACGTGCTAGTTAGAAAATCTGATACTTTTTTGTTTTTCTCGCATAGCTCCTGAAATATCGAAGATAGGCAAAAAGTGAAGAAAACATTATCGATGTAAAATTCAATTTCCCACAAGTAATCAGTCTTATTTTTTTGATTTACTCAAAATTGAGTACACTTTTGTCTTGTCCAAAGTCTGAAAACTTAAAATGAAATTTGAAGAATTCAAAGTTTACGTTTTTCTCGCATGCATAGCCCCTGAAATATTGAAGATAGGCAAAAAGTGAAGAGTAGCTTTTTGATAATTTAATTTACTCATGCAGTAAAGCAAGGAAATGAAATTGCGTTTTGGGGTGATTGGAATTTTTTTTTTTTTTTGAAATGTTTCTTTCGGTAGTGCCCTACTTTCGGTATCCTAATTAACCAAAAAAAGGTCCTCGAACCTCACCCTTCGGGAAAGCCCCCAAAATGTGGACCCAAAATGATTCTCTCGTCGTTTTTCGCTCATAACTCTTCAAATATGCGTTTAAAAATAAAAATGGATAATACTAAAATTAAAGTAGAAAACATTTGCTATAAAAAAGGTTATATATGTTTTTTCAAAAAAGTGAACGGGTGGCGCAAAAATGCGCGTCAAAATGTACAGGAAAAAAAAAGAATATTGCCTCTGGAAAATTCCAAATTAACATTGGTTTAAAAATTTGGTGCTTTTTTAATCTATTTTTCTATTAGAAAAAAAATGTTTTGAATTAATAAGTACGATAAGTATGCATCTAGCCATTTGTTACATTGCCTGCGCAACCTCGCTGTTTTCTCGCCTCTGATTGGTCCGTTTTTTATCATCAAATATCCCAGTTTATTTTTTTTATTTTTTTAAGGGCAGAATGCAATTCATTGAAAATCTTTTTATACCAGCGTAATAATTAAATCAAATTAAGACCTATATAATATCGGTTATGATTTTTTTAAATGTTACTTTTTTGCAGTACTCAAAACTTCAAATCAAAAGCATCGCCAATTACCATTATACATTCTATATCATATATTTTCAAATTCCAAATTTTACAAATCAATAAATACACATGCCATAATAATTATATTATTTTAAAAGATTGGAAAACTCAACAAGAATAGCTTAGTACTTATATGTGTGATGTATGAATGTCGTCGCTCATCTGTCATCAATATTGAAAAATATTCAAATCAAAAAGTAACAACTAATTACTAAAACAAAAACGAAAAAATATTAAAACCACATTGGAAAAAAAATTGTAAATAAGAGAAAAATATAAATTCTGATGATTTTTTTATTTGATTACTTTTTAATATTGATGGCAAATTGACAGATGAGCGACGACATTCATACATCACCCAAAGGTATTCTTGTTGAGTTTTCCAATCTTTATAATAATATAATAATTATTATGGCATGTGTATTTATTGATTTGTAAAATTTGGAATTTGAAAATATGTTATACTGTGCAGCAAAGTTAATTAAAATAACACGGAGGATAGAGTGTATAATGGTAATTGGCGATGCTTTTGAAGTTTTGAGTACTGCAAAAAAAAGTACAACATTTAAAAAAATCATAACCTATATTATATAGGTCTTAATTTGATTTAATTATTACGCAGGTATAAAAAGATTTTCAATGAATTGCATTCTGCCCTTAAGCAAATGGAAAAAATCAACTGCGATATTTTTTTGATGATAAAAAACGGACCAATCAGAGGCGAGAAAACAGCGAGGTTGCGCAGGCAATGTAACAAATGGCTAGATGCGATAAGCATGACGATAGACAGAAAGATTGTAGATAGAGACCGAAAAAATTACATACTGTAGTTATGACGTGTTCCTTCCTTCTTTAAGTCAAGGATATACTGACCATTTGACCATGCTGGCGTATCGGGATGGTGAACCAAATGTAAACGGTTTATGGTTAATTTCAAGGGCGCTGACGTTGAAATTTTCAAAATTTATACTTATTATGTGAAAAAGTTATAAGACAAGTTAAGGTGTAGTTTGAGTTTTTTTTTTTTTTAAATTTTTAATAATTTAATTTTTTTATTTATTAAAAAAGATCTTGTTATAAAATTTAAAAAATGGCACATGAAATGTTTTCGTCAAATGCAAATTTTTATACCAACCTGCGTACTGTGTACATAGATACGTAAGTTATACATACACAAGTTGTCGACAATCGGTTTCCATCGTTTTTACCTAATTTTTCAGACAGGTTGAACGACTGGTCGGACCCGACGACCATCGTAAGCCCTGCTATGCCACTTCGAAAGACACCCCGACTCTGTCGAGTAATTGCATTCGATCGGATAATACGACAGGTTTGTTGGGAACGAATTTCAACCGATTGGAAAACGTGCTATTTTTGCTGTTACTTTTTTCCTCGCGTTTTTAAAAAATTACTCTCATGCCAAAGTGCAATTCCTTTTTATTTATTTATTTTTTTAAAATCAAAGTTGCCAATTTGTTTTGCAGAACGTTTCGAATTTCGAGTTCAAAATTTGGGTCCAATTCGTTTTCGAGAAATTCGCATAAATTAAAAAATATTCACTTGCTTATCTAAAATTTAAATGTTTTTTGTTATCTAAGTTTGGAAAACATAAAACATTAACAACAAGGTTTCCAATAAATTGTAATGTTGCAAGAAAAAAAAAATGATAACGGATCTACTATGTCAAAAAACTGATTTTTCTGTTTCCTTTACTATTGGAACTTATAAGCAAATTGAAAATATTAAAATTGGATTCAAAATCACAAAAATTGAATAAAATTTCGAAAAATTTTAACCTTGAAAAAAAAATCCGAAAGTAGAAAATTTAGTATAGAGAAAAATTGAAATTGGGTTTGGAATGGGTGCGATACCTAATTGAAAAAGGGTAAGTTTGAGGAAAAAGTGTTTTTGAAAGTAATTAAGATTTCTATTCAAATTTTGGGTTTTAAAAAAATAAAATCGATTTTTGCGAAGTGAGTCGAGGAAAAAATTTCAAAAGAGTAAAATCAGAGCAAAAAATATAATTTAAAAAAAATAGAAAAAACGATACCTAGATCAATTTTTTTCAAAAGAAAAAAAAATCAAAAAGAGACTTTTTCAAAGATGAATTCGAAAAAAAATTAACAGAAAATTCACCAAAAAGTACCATTAATAATAAGAAAAAGTCAGAAAAAATTGGAAGGAAAATGGGAAGGCAACATATTTTTTCAAAAGTAAAAATTGGAAAAAATTGTACCTATACTAAAATCACAAGAAAAATTCAAAATGAGAAATATTTTTTTTAAAGAAGAAAATTGGGAAAAAAATGTTGGAAGATGAATCGGAACAATTTCCGTGCAGAAGAATTGGAATCGTGCAGTAGAATTACACTTGGAGGTCAAACAAATTGCTACCGAAGGTTTTTTTGGTTTATTCAGTAGAAGAGGGTCTACTCAATCACATAGTAAAAATCCTCCCTGTTTCGACCCCCTTAAGTGACTTTTTTCGACGCCTCACCCCCCAAAAACCAGTTTTTGACTTCCAGCGGCCCAGGGTTCAATTTTAAGAAGAAAATTATCAGAACAAAAATTGTTCTACATAAAATTTCCGACAAATTGTGTTTTTTAATTTTTTCTGTACGAGTCATAGGGGTGGAGTTATGGACTCCAAAAGATGAGACCTAAAAGAGGCAACGTATAAAGTACACGTATTCAATAGAGTGGAGTAAAAAAAAAACTATTCCTCGGATTTTGACCAAACTCGCAGAGGTGATTAACTTTGAGCTGAAACCTCCCAAAATAAATTTGAGCCCCCTACCTCCAATGGGAGTGGAGCTAGGGGCCCCCAAAGTAGGGTCACTTTTGAAGAAAGCCCAATTTTTTGCCATTTTTCAGTAGTGCCACCTACATGATACCTCGAAAACACCCCTAGAAAAGTGCAACTTGTGTTTCTACACCTCCCCAGACCATTGACCTTCAAATTTGATATCGAATTGTTCATCCTACCAGGGGGTTGAAAAGTTGCAGTCCGCTAAAAAAACAAAATAATCGGTAATTTCGAATTACAAAAAATGGAAATAACGTCTGCTTGGTACCAAAACTGAACTAAAAGGGCTCCTATTGATGCAAAAAAATTGAAAATTTTTTATAGCAGGGTTGCCAACTTTCGATTTTCATAAAATATCAAAAATTTTCATTTTTTTTTGGTAAAAATTGGTTTTATAAAAATCAAAGTTGGCAACCCTGCTATGAAAAATTTTCAATTTTTTTTATCGAAATAATTTTTTTGCATCAATAGGAGCCCTTTTAGTTCAGTTTTGGTACCAAATAAAGAATTTTTTCTATAGATGTAAAACACAATAAAATTAAGATGAAAAAATGAGAGAAAAAAAAAACACAAAAGAATTATACCAGATAAAAATTTTGCAAAACTCAAAAAATTTCAATTTTTACATTTTTGTAAAATTAAAAAATTAAGTTATTTAAAAAACGAAAATATTTGTAATAACTGTAAAACTACAGAATTAACTACGTATACAAAATCAGAAATTTTTTGGAGGTTAAAAAATTGAAATTCAAAATTTTTTGTTAAACTAAAAGAAAAGAAAAAGCTTTTAAAAAAATTTAATAAAATTAAAAATTTAATGATATTAAAAAAATTAAAATTCAACAAAAAGATTGTAAAATAAAAAAATGTTATAAAAGTTTTGTCAAAACTTGTTCTGAGAACTAAAGAAAATCAGATATTTTAAAACAAATGCAAAAAGTGGAATTTATTTTTGGGAGCATTAAAAAATATGGAAATGTTGGTAAAGCAAATTGAATTCGTGGAAATTAGAAATTTATGAAATTGAAAAAAAAATAAATAAATAATAATGAAATCTAGAATTTCTTGTTGGACTGAAAAAATTCGAATTAAAAAAAAATGTACTTATAGGTAATTTGGTATAGATGTTATCGAAAGTTTGTAAAACAAAAGAATTCTGTAACAATCAGAAATTTCGTGAAATTGAAATTAATAAGTAAAATATTTTTTTGTTGAATTGAAAAAAAAAATTAGAAATTTTTGATAAAATTAAAAAAAATTTCAAATTGAAAAAAATGAAATCCAGTTTTTTTTTTGTCGAATTGAAAAAAATCAATAATTTTTTCATGTTCTAAAAGAAACTAAATAAAATTAGAATTTTTGTGAAATTGAAAAAAATTGAAATTCATCTAGTTTTTTCGAGTTGAAAAAAATCGAAATTTGAAATTTTGCATAATATAGGAATGAAAAAAGTTCGAGTTAGAATAAAAGGTCGACGAAAACGAATAAAAAGACATTTTCAATAGTTCTATTTGTTCAAAAAGCACATTTACGAGAGCTTCTAAAATCGAGAACAGATTAAAACACAGATCGAAATATATAGAACTACAAGAAATCGAAAGTCAATTTTAAACACAGATAAAAAGCTAAGAACTACCAGTAAACAACTTAGAATAATAAAAATAATAAAATCTCAATGTTCAAACAATATCATTCTTCCTTCATATTTTTTGGTTCATTCTTCTTCTGAAAGAGGAATAAATAATATAAATTATTAATTAATTAACACTTTAGTGGAAAAAAAAGGTTTACTTACATTTTCTTGTAGTGCTTTTAAAGCAATGCCTAACGATGTGATCGCGATTAAGCGACTTTCAAAATTTGTAATTGGAGCGTTTAAAACGCCCCAACACACACTGAAATTTTTTTTAAAAGGTAGTTTCATTATTACTGACAATGACAGACGACTTATACAAAAGTATATTACTTTTCTATTCTCATTCTGAAAAAAATAGTAAGTATAGTGGGTACTTGATAGATAAAACCCACTTCCAAGAATGAAGTAGTGATAAAATTGAACATGTCTTCATAAGATAAAACTCACTTCCAAGAATAAAATAATGATAAAAACCTTTCATTTTTCCAATACCACTGATTGTCGCTCAAGCGGTAAGATAAAATATATTATGCAAGGTCCTATGTACTTGTAATGAACATAATGTAAATAAGATAAGCATATTATTGTTTTAATGAGAAGGTCAAGTTGAAAAAATTTACTTGAAATGAAATTTGACATGCGTAGTTTTGGCATCAGCCAATTTGTAGATACGCTTTCATAAAAAAGATCTATTTTTCTCATAGAAAAAGATTATAAGATAAAATAAAACGAAAGAAAAAAGATAGATATTTGTACCAACTCCAGTGGCAACAATATTGGTTTTATTCTAACTAAAAAAAAAATAACACTTCGTGAAGATTAAAATAATTGAGACCAGGAGGGTCATAAAATCCAGTGGAACGGTCGTGACATTCCCCGTCCTCCCACCTACCCGAACGAAAACGACCCGACGCGACGACCGAGACCACTGTATATTCTGTAACCAACTCGCCTTTGATGTTGCGCATGCCGCGAACTCGAATTACATGGAAAGTAGTGAAAATTTTAATATGGTGCAATGGAGTTATTTTCTTAGATTTTCAAGGGCTTTCGATTGAGACCAAAACGAAGTTTCTACGATTAAAACTCGCAATGATATGAATACGCTGGTTTTTGTAATTTTTCTAAAATTTTTCTAAAATTCTTCTTAATCCTCAGCCAAGCTACTGAAGAAATGGCTGAACCGATTTTTATGATTTTTCAGATGTAGGTACTATTCGTCGAGGGAATGCAGCGTTTTTAGTCAAATTTTGAAAATTTTGAAAATTGACCCTTCACCCCCCCATGTGGGGTCCCAAAATTTTGAAAATTCGATTCGAAATATTAAAAGGCACTTCTCGGATACCTACTCTATATGCATGCAAAATTTGAGCCCAATAGCTCAATTACAAGGAGCTGGGGAGGTGTCTAAAGAAACCCAAAAAATGATCACATATGGGTTTTCAAGATACATCTAATAGCTTAGATTGTTTCGAAATTACTAAAAGGAATCAAGTATCTGTGTACAAAGTTTAATCAATTGATTCAGTATTGAAGTCTGTAGCTTTGGCTAACCGAAGGTACTTTTTGGATGTATCCGATGTATCGATATCAATAATCAACACAAAATATGTTTGTAACTTCGCGAATTTTGAACGTAGAAACTTCGTTCTTATCGTAAATGAAAGCGCTTGAAAAATTAGAAACTTTTGTTATAATGGTTTTTTAAATTTAAATCGCCTTTTCCAAAATATGAAGATAATTATACGGATGATGCAATTTCGGCATGGTGTTTACGCGTAGTAACGCGTGTCGTATGTATAACTCTACAACTATCAGTTTTCGTTGTGTGCCTTAACAGCACTATGTTTTAATCGCGGATCATAGTGCCAGAGTACCCGAGTTCGATACCATCCTTTGATACTGAAATGTTTTTTTGTTTTTTTGCGTTTCTCATTGACAGTTATAATTTAAAATTCCATTATATGCACGTTACGCAGTTTTTGACGAAATATTTCAAGGTGAAACTACTTAGTTTGAACAAAAAAAGTGTAATCACAACACATATTGCATAGTAAAAAATTATTCCATTATTAAAAATCAAAAGTGTTCTAAAAATTTCAACTTTCCTTTGGGCTAAAAACTGGATTTGACTAAAAGTAGGTAGGTACCTAGTGGAAAATTTTCAAATAGGAATAAATTTTCAAGTAGATCGATCATAGATGTGAAGAATTTTCACATCATCCAAAATTGTATACAATCTGTAATACCTATAGTTTAGTTTAATAATACCTACATCGTCCAGTTCAAAAATTTAAAAAATAATTTTCGAAATTGATCAAGTCAAGTATAATGGGAGTGGCTAAATCCACAACAAGTAATCACGAAAATGAACGAACGAGAATTCATCTCATCTTCTTCATTCTTGTTTGAAAACTCGTCGTCGTGGTCATTGGCGCGTATTTTTTTATTGCACGTAGGATGCGTAACAAACACGATTGAACTTGAAATATTTTTCTTTCATTTGATTCATTTTATTCAAATTGAAGGGGAGGGAGGTGTCCAATCGAAATTTTTATAATAACCAAAATCATTCCTAGAGTATTACTCTACAACTTTTGTTTGAAATTTTTTTCAATTTGATCCTCCCCTTCCCTTCTGTGCTCGCATATTACTGTTATAAATGTGAAATAAGAGAGGAGAGAGGGGTCCAATTGAAAAAATTTTCGAACAAAAGTTGTAGACTGAAATATAAGAAATATTTTGTGTTATTACAAAAATTTCGATTGGACACCTCCTTCCTCTCAAATTTTATGTATTGACATTGTCTACAACGATACCATCGTAGTATTATGCAAAATAAGAGGGGAGGGAGGTGTCCAATCGAAATTTTTGTAATAACATAAAATATACGCTATATTTTAGTCTACAACTTTTGTTTGAAAAATTTTTCAATTCAACCTCTTTCTCCTCTCTTATTTCACATTTATAACAGTAATATGCGAGCACAGAAGGGAAGGGGGGGATCAAATTGAAAAAAATTTCAAACAAAAGTTGTAAAGTAATACTCTGGGAATGATTTTGGTTATTATAAAAATTTCGATTGGACACCTCCCTCCCCTTTAATTTGAATAAAATGAATCAAATGAAAGAAAAATATTATAAGTCCAATCGTGTTTGTTACGCATCCTACGTGCAATAAAAAAATACGCGTCATGCGGTCATTGCAAAGTGGACTTGGTCAAAATTGATTTTTAATCCAATTTTTCATAAACGATTTTCTCAAATTTTTCATCGAGATTTGAATCGCAAAAACCGTGACAAAACAAACAAACCTTTTGTTTTGCCTAGCACTGGCTGGATCAAAAATGGCGAATGTTCATTCTCCTAGAGTAACTTCCAGGGCTCCACTCCAAGTATTCACAGGGTACCGTTTACGAACCGTCGTTATGATATCGCTTCCCTTAACGCATTTTCATAACGACGCGATCACGGAGTGCCTCGTTTACGAACTAGCGATAAAGTTGTTGTTTACAACGTGTTATCAAGTGTTTGTTTACAGTTGAATTTTTGATAACTACTGTTTTTAACTTCAATTCAATGAGAATTTCCAATTTATTTTCATAAAATCGTTTGGTTTTACATTTTATATCTTTTGAAAAATTGAATCATTCTTTCTTGTTGTTTTTCTGAAACTTTTGGGGCCCGCTTCTTAACTTCAGCCTGAACTTCAGCCATTTTATTTTTTTTTTAATTTTAAATAAAAATTTTGAAACACAATAATTAAAAAAAATCACACGAACAACAAAAACTTCGTTGAGAAGGAAAATGCAAAGCACATGGTAAAACACATAGACCATTCTAAGATGTAAACATAAAAAATCGTCAATGAACGAGAATGCTCATACAAAACTATGTAATGCATCAAGATCACGTCGTTCACTAAGCGTATTGCAAGCATAACGCCACCTCTAGACTCGTCGTTATATATCGCCTCATAACGCATCCATAACGCCAAGTCATGACGTCATGTCGAAACGTATCACCGCGTTCGCCTCGTAACGACGGTTCGTAAACGGTACCCAGATTCCATAAAAAAAAAGATGATATCCTTCCAAAAAAATTCTCCAAAAAAGAATTAGTCCCCGTCCTCCACCAACCCGAACGAAAACTCAAGTCGTCAGTACACTAAAAGTTGATATTATATTTTTATATTTTGTGAAAAAAAAAAAAAAAAGTATCAAAGAAAAACTCGAAGTCAAAACATTCACTAACAAAATGTACTGATATAATGAAAAAAACCGCCTCCTTTTTGAGTTTGAATGAGTTTTGAAATTATTAATTTTTTACTTCATTTTTAAACAGTATGGTAAAAAAATGTGCTGATATAATTTTTTTGATAACCGCCTCCCTTGATACCTATTCAACATGGAAATACAGGACTACTTTGGTTTCATGGCTTCAAGGATTTATTCATGTAGGACAATATGAAAAAATAAAATGCAGACACATTTTTTAAATGGAAATCACTGTCATTAAAGGGAAAAAAATTGAAGAAAAAAAGAGGGAGGACGCAGTCTTTCATATTTGAAAATCTATACCATCGGTTACCTGAGGTGGACATTACATAATTTTGAATTTGATTTTCAAGTTTTCACATTTTCATAACAATGTGAAATTAACATTAGCTAATGGCCCAAACCACAATTTTATGAGACGTCTACTCGTCAGAAGTATAAACCAAATATTGTTGCTCTCTTTTTCGCCTCTTTATTATTGATGTGTCCCAACGTGTTGTGGATGGTATAATATTTCCATGGAAAAATTGAATTCTTTGTTAATATGAAAGACTGCGTCCTCCCTCTTTTTTTCTTCAATTTTTTCCCCTTTAATGACAGTGATTTCCATTTAAAAAATGTGTCTGCATTTTATTTCTTCATATTGTCCTACATGAATAAATCCTTGAAGCCATGAAACCAACGTTGTCCTGTATTTCCATGTTGAATAGGTATCAAGGGAGGCGGTTATCAAAAAAATTATATCAGCACATTTTTTTACCATACTGTTTAAAAATGAAGTAAAAAATTAATAATTTCAAAACTCATTCAAACTCAAAAAGGAGGCGGTTTTTTTCATTATATCAGTACATTTTGTTAGTGAATGTTTTGACTTCGAGTTTTTCTTTGATACTTTTTTTTTTCACAAAATATAAAAATATAATATCAACTTTTAGTGTACTGACGACTGAGTTTTCGTTCGTTAAATATTTACCAGTACACTAATAAGGATAAACACATTTCTTCTTCTAAATACAACTCAATCCAAAATTGATGGACGTTGACAGGCAATTAGAAAGAAATCCATAATCCAAAGTCAGCATCATGAATGAAGAGTGTTTTCTTGACAGATCCAAATTAGAAGTAGTGGACAAAATTGGTTGTAAAACGAGCGCGGAAGAAAATTCAGTTCAGAATTAAATATCACGACCAGTTTCGAATTTTACATTAAACTTGACTTTTTATACAACACGAACAGTATTCAAAAAATATTTTTCCATATAACAAATCTGTTCATTGAAAAACTTATCGTTCGTTTTTCTTCACAATGTGAATGCACGAATAAAAATTAGCACTTTAAAAAAGTTCAAAAATAAACGAATTTTAAATACATATGACACTGCTACATGAGCGAAAGTATAACAATTGACATGAAAGTTACATAAAAAATACATTATGGGAAATTAAAAGTACATTTTAGTACGGAATGTGCAAGATAAGAGAAACAAAATTATCCAAGAGAAAATAAAATGGAAGTATCACGAGAAAAAATATATTATGAAGGAAAAAAGATTGTAGATTGAAGATTGAAAATAGAATGAAAAACCATTAGCAAGATACTTCTCTCGTTGGCTGCATTTTCGAGACCAAGAGATAGCCCACCCCACCACAATTTAGAGATAAGCCAAAACCCATTGTATGCACAGCCATCGAGAGAAGGAATTGGCCAAAAAATCAATGAATTTACGTTACTAGGTACCTACCTACCTTTGTCTGCCCACCAAGATAGGTACCTAGCAAAACCTGTTGACTCGATTAGACGAGCAAAATATCATGATCGTAGAAGAACACAGTATTTTCGACAGACTAGGCATCAAACCATCGAGGGTTAATTTAATCGAGTATTTCATTATATTATTGTTCCAAAAATAGATGCCTATTCAATCGAAAATAACTGTATCAACAATGATGATATTTTACTCGAATAAAATAGATTATTAGGCAACTTATTTGGCACACGATTCGATTTCAAATATGGTCGATCAGTTACAACATTACCTAGGCTAAGAAAAGTAATACCTTCCATATTCTTACTCGCATTCAATAAATTTCTAATCTCATTCGAATATACACGACTATCACACGTAGGCGGTGGAAGGATAATGTAAAAAATACGTTTAGCTCCCTTCTCCAACAACAAGTCAAAAATATGTATCAATTTCTCACTAGAAAATATCCCCTTTTTAAAGTCGGCAAAACCAATTGACAAAATAATGGTTAATTCAGGTAATTTGTCAATTCTCGATAATTTTGATTCAAAACAAGCCATTTCCTCATTCGCTGACAAAAATTGACTCAAATTAACATTCTTATTTTTACCTTGAACCAGGTCAAAATAATACTGAGGGAAAGAGCTACTAATTTCCTCATTCGCTGACAAAAATTGACTCAAATTAACATTCTTATTTTTACCTTGAACTAGGTCAAAATAATACTGAGAGAAAGAGCTACTAATACTATCTCCGAAAATAATAGAATTATTAAAAAGAGTAAAAATTTCATTCCCCCTTTTTAGAAATTGGAACGAATTCACCAACATTCACCAACGTATTATTTGGACAGGGTAATAAAACTTTGGATTCTGACGAATTTATTTTCTTCCCCTCCTCAATATCAACCATTATTATACCTACGTATACGTCGAAAAAATCTTTCAAGGTTTTGGGAGAAATTAATTCAATTACACGACATCATTCACTTTTCGACAACAACGATGATTATTTTTTCAATTAATTTTCGTTTTTACGTACTACAAGGTGTTCGAGCGCGAGAAGTCGTAAATAAAGCAGAATGCTCGCGAACTTATAGAAGCTGTTTATTCGAAAAGCACATGAAAAGAACTTAACTCTAGGTTACAATAATGTTATGATCTAGGTTCGATGTAGCTCGCTCGGCGAGAGCATGCTAAGCCAGGGTGGAAACGAAGGGATGAAACGGGATGTCTTGAAGTTGTTTTGGTGGCGAGAGGATAAGGGAGAAAAGAGAAAGCAGCGAACTGGACTTCAGGAATGTGGATTTGTAGGATATTTTCTTCGATCTGGATCAGCATTCATTTCTTCTGAAAGAGGAATAAATAATAATTATAAATGATTAACATAATTAACACTTTAGTGGGGAAAAAAATGGTTTACTTACATTTTCTTTTATTGCTTTATACGCTAGCCAGATTGAAGAAACCGCGTACACGCGATTTTCTAAGTTGGTGATTGGGGCATTTAAAATGCCCCAACAAACACCAAAAAATTTTAAAAATAATTTACGATTAACCATTGCGACTGACAATACTTTTCTATTCTCATTCTGAAAAAAATAGTAAGTATAGTGGGTACTTGATAGATAAAACCCACTTCCAAGAATGAAGTAGTGATAAAATTGAACATGTCTTCATAAGATAAAACTCACTTCCAAGAATAAAATAATGATAAAAACCTTTCATTTTCCCAATACCACTGATTGTCGCTCAAGCGGTAAGATAAAATATATTGTGCAAGGTCCTATGTACCATTATTGTTTTAATGAGAAGGTCAAGTTGAAAAAATTTACTTGAAATGAAATTTGAAATGCGTAATTTTGGCATCAGCCAATTTTTAGATACGCTTTCATAAAAAAGATCTATTTTACTCATAGAAAAAGATTATAAGATAAAATAAAACGAAAGAAAAAGATAGATATTTGTACCAACTCCAGTGGCAACAATATTGGATTTATTCTAACTAAAAAAAAAATAACACTTCGTGAAGATTAAAATAATTGGGACCAGGGGGGTCATAAAATTAAATATTTACCAGTACACTAATAAGGATAAACACATTTTCTTCTTCTAAATACAACTCAATCCAAAATTGACGTTGACAGGCAATTAGAAAGAAATCCATAAGACAGGCAATTAGAAAGAAATCCATAATCCAAAGTCAGCATCATGAATGAAGAGTGTTTTCTTGACAGATCCAAATTAGAAGTAGTGGACAAAATTGGTTGTAAAACGAGCGCGGAAGAAAATTCAGTTCAGAATTAAATATCACGACCAGTTTCGAATTTTACATTAAATTTGGCTTTTTATACAACACGAACAGTATTCAAAAAATATTTTTCCATATAACAAATCTGTTCATTGAAAAACATATCGTTCGTTTTTCTTCACAATGTGAATGCACGAATAAAAATTAGCACTTTAAAAAAATTCAAAAATAAACGAATTTTAAATACATATGACACTGCTACATGAGCGAAAGTATAACAATTGACATGAAAGTTACATAAAAATACATTATGGGAAATTAAAAGTACGGAATGTGCAAGATAAGAGAAACAAAATTATCCAAGAGAAAATAAAATGGAAGTATCATGAGAAAAAATATATTATGAAGGAAAAAAGATTGTAGATTGAAGATTGAAAATAGAATGAAAAACCGTTAGCAAGATACTTCTCTCGTTGGCTGCATTTTCGAGACCAAGAGATAGCCCACCCCACCACAATTTAGAGATAAGCCAAAACCCATTGTATGCACAGCCATCGAGAGAAGGAATTAGGTACCTACCTACCTTTGTCTGCCCACCAAGATAGGTACCTAGCAAAACCTGTTGACTCGATTAGACGAGCAAAATATCATGATCGTAGAAGAACACAGTATTTTCAACAGACTAGGCATCAAACCATCGAGGGTTAATTTAATCGAGTATTTCATTATATTATTGTTCCAAAAATAGATGCCTATTCAATCGAAAATAACTGTATCAACAATGATGATATTTTACTCGAATAAAATAGATTTGGACCTAATAGTTTTACGCATTTGTAGGTGCGTAATTTTGTAAGTACTACATCGCCCCTAAAATTTGTCGCTGCCTTGCCCTTCCAAAGGAAAAGGCAATGCAGAGAGAAATTTTACCCAACACTACAAAATTACGCTAAAATAAAATAAAAATCAGCCGTCTCAAAAAAAATAGCCTTCAGAACATCAACCAACCGTCTCAGGAACTGAGGGACAAAATAGTAAAATAGAATAATAAAAATTAAAAAAATCAGCACACCCCAATTCGACATGAAAGTGGCTTATTTCCCTAAAAATGGAATATAAAAAAAAACAGGAGAAGAAGAATTTTTGGTATCGATTCTGCGTTGCAGTCGTAGATCAATGATCCGAACAACACAGAATGTCGAAGTACCTCAATTCCATCATCCCCTAAAATTTCAGCCAGCATCCGCCTGACTATATCTACGACTTTGCCATCTCTAGATGGTATTAAATTATACTATATACGAACTCTGGAATAATGACTAAAAAAAATTTTTTAAATATAAAAAATCAATCAGGATAAAAAAAAACAGAAAGAAAATTGAGGTTCTGATTCTGAGTTGCAGTCGTAAATCAAAAGACCCGAACAACATCAGAAAGTCGTAGCACCCAATTATCTCTTCCTTTTCCTATGATTCCTGCAATCACGGACACCTGAAGAGAAAGGGAGGTAGTAGATAGAATTATAATCCCTTTCAGGTTTGGCATTTTCAAAATATTTTTCAAAATCAACCATATCTTGCAAATATTCATCAAGCTCAACTACCTTGCCACCTCTGCGCCTACATTCATCTTCCAAACATAGTTTGGATTTTCTTTCCCTATCTAAAATAAATTGGTAAAGGACCTTACGAATTTTTAAATCCAAATAAGTGTCCGTTAATAATAATAACTCATTTTGCTGTCTGAAGCTAAGGGTTTCAGGAAGGGTGGTCACATAATCGATAAAAAAACCTTCTACCTTGATTTTGTCTTCTAACCAATCATAAGAAGTTGAAATTCTATCGGAGATAGAAATTCCAGTAGTGTGTACTGATACTCGAATTTCTGAATTTTTATTTCCCTTCTTTTTGTTCCAACTGTGTTTCCTCGGCTTTTTTCCAACTTGAGGCAAAACACCCTTTGAATTCTCATTTTCAAAAGCAACATCTGAGAAAATACGCCCCTTGTGTACTCTATTATGAGAATCTGTTAGAAAAAACGTCATATCTAGCCATAAAATTCCGCCCCTAAGCCTTTGCAATTGATCAGCACCAATTATCAGGTTATTTTTAATACCCTTTGTGACATAAAATTTCAATTCGATTGTTTCATCGTCTTGGATGTTTGCTAATAAAATAATAGCTTAACTAATGTAACCAACACATTTTTTATTAACCCCAAAAATAGGTACTTTCTCATCTAAATTTAAAATTTTCACAATTTTCCCTTCATTTGAAAACTTAATTTGTTCGAGAGTATTTTTATTGATCAAAGATAATTCAGCTCCTGAATCGATGAGTGTAGGAATTGTCAAATTACCTACAGCTATTTTTGTATAACAATCTGTAGGCTCAAAGTCAATATTACCTACACATTCCCTCTCTTTTCCATCAGAATGACTATTAGTAGGCAGAGATGGCTCAAAATTACAACCATCAGAAGATTTCTTATCACCATCAGCTCTAATGAGCTTTTTTAAATAAAAAAAGAAAATTTCCACGGTATCTTTGTCAGGTTTATTATTACAAAAAAATGCCCCAGGCAGAAGGTTAGGCAACCTATATGTAACTTTTCATCCAATCTGAATTGAGGAAATGATTTTCCAATTTGTGCCACACGATCACCGAAATCAAGTAATATTATTTCATCACAATCGCGACACTGCTCAATTAGCTTGAAAATTTCACTCAAATATAAATCCTCATCACACAGAGTACTAGGTACAATATAGAAAATACGTTGCACCCTTATTAAACAAGGCGTAATTTTCATACTTATTAATTATTATAATTAATTGTTAGGTATACATTTTCTTCCATCAGCATTCATTTCTTCTGAAAGAGGAATAAATAATATAAATGATTAAATAAATAATTAACACTTTAGTGAAAAAAAAATGGTTTACTTACATTTTCTACTTATTAATTATTATAATTAATTGTTAGGTATACATTTTCTTCCATCAGCATTCATTTCTTCTGAAAGAGGAATAAATAATATAAATGATTAAATAAATAATTAACACTTTAGTGAAAAAAAAAATGGTTTACTTACATTTTCTACTTATTAATTATTATAATTAATTGTTAGGTATACATTTTCTTCCATCAGCATTCATTTCTTCTGAAAGAGGAATAAATAATATAAATGAATAAATAAATAATTAACACTTTAGTGGGGAAAAAAATGGTTTACTTACATTTTCTTTTAGTGCTTTATAAGCAAGCCATAGGGAAGTAATCGCTTACACGCGATTTTCGAAATTAGTAATTGGGGCATTTAAAACGCCCCAACAAACACTAAAAAAAATTTTAAATTGACGTTTCACCATTATGACCGACAACGTACCTATACAAAAGTTTATTACTTTTCTATTCTCATGTAAACGGTTTATGGTTAATTTCAAGGGCGCTGGCGTTGAAATTTTCAAAATTTATACTTATTATGTGAAAAAGTTATAAGACAAGTTAAGGTGTAGTTTGAGTTTTTTTTTTTTTTTAATTTTTAATAATTTAATTTTTTTATTTATTAAAAAAGATCTTGTTATAAAATTTAAAAAATGGCACATGAAATGTTTTCGTCAAATGCAAATTTTTATACCAACCTGCGTACTGTGTACATAGATACGTAAGTTATACATACACAAGTTGTCGACAATCGGTTTCCATCGTTTTTACCTAATTTTTCAGACAGGTTGAACGACTGGTCGGACCCGACGACCATCGTAAGCCCTGCTATGCCACTTCGAAAGACACCCCGACTCTGTCGAGTAATTGCATTCGATCGGATAATACGACAGGTTTGTTGGGAACGAATTTCAACCGATTGGAAAACGTGCTATTTTTGCTGTTACTTTTTTCCTCGCGTTTTTAAAAAATTACTCTCATGCCAAAGTGCAATTCCTTTTTATTTATTTATTTTTTTAAAATCAAAGTTGCCAATTTGTTTTGCAGAACGTTTCGAATTTCGAGTTCAAAATTTAGGTCCAATTCGTTTTCGAGAAATTCGCATAAATTAAAAAATATTCACTTGCTTATCTAAAATTTAAATGTTTTTTGTTATCTAAGTTTGGAAAACATAAAACATTAACAACAAGGTTTCCAATAAATTGTAATGTTGCAAGAAAAAAAAAATGATAACGGATCTACTATGTCAAAAAACTGATTTTTCTGTTTCCTTTACTATTGGAACTTATAAGCAAATTGAAAATATTAAAATTGGATTCAAAATCACAAAAATTGAATAAAATTTCGAAAAATTTTAACCTTGAAAAAAAAATCCGAAAGTAGAAAATTTAGTATAGAGAAAAATTGAAATTGGGTTTGGAATGGGTGCGATACCTAATTGAAAAAGGGTAAGTTTGAGGAAAAAGTGTTTTTGAAAGTAATTAAGGTTTCTATTCAAATTTTGGGTTTTAAAAAAATAAAATCGATTTTTGCGAAGTGAGTCGAGGAAAAAATTTCAAAAGAGTAAAATCAGAGCAAAAAATATAATTTAAAAAAAATAGAAAAAACGATACCTAGATCAATTTTTTTCAAAAGAAAAAAAAATCAAAAAGAGACTTTTTCAAAGATGAATTCGAAAAAAAATTAACAGAAAATTCACCAAAAAGTACCATTAATAATAAGAAAAAGTCAGAAAAAATTGGAAGGAAAATGGGAAGGCAACATATTTTTTCAAAAGTAAAAATTGGAAAAAATTGTACCTATACTAAAATCACAAGAAAAATTCAAAATGAGAAATATTTTTTTTAAAGAAGAAAATTGGGAAAAAAATGTTGGAAGATGAATCGGAACAATTTCCCTGCAGAAGAATTGGAATCGTGCAGTAGAATTACACTTGGAGGTCAAACAAATTGCTACCGAAGGTTTTTTTGGTTTATTCAGTAGAAGAGGGTCTACTCAATCACATAGTAAAAATCCTCCCTGTTTCGACCCCCTTAAGTGACTTTTTTCGACGCCTCACCCCCCAAAAACCAGTTTTTGACTTCCAGCGGCCCAGGGTTCAATTTTAAGAAGAAAATTATCAGAACAAAAATTGTTCTACATAAAATTTCCGACAAATTGTGTTTTTTAATTTTTTCTGTACGAGTCATAGGGGTGGAGTTATGGACTCCAAAAGATGAGACCTAAAAGAGGCAACGTATAAAGTACACGTATTCAATAGAGTGGAGTAAAAAAAAAACTATTCCTCGGATTTTGACCAAACTCGCAGAGGTGATTAACTTTGAGCTGAAAACCTCCCAAAATAAATTTGAGCCCCCTACCTCCAATGGGAGTGGAGCTAGGGGCCCCCAAAGTAGGGTCACTTTTGAAGAAAGCCCAATTTTTTGCCATTTTTCAGTAGTGCCACCTACATGATACCTCGAAAACACCCCTAGAAAAGTGCAACTTGTGTTTCTACACCTCCCCAGACCATTGACCTTCAAATTTGATATCGAATTGTTCATCCTACCAGGGGGTTGAAAAGTTGCAGTCCGCTAAAAAAACAAAATAATCGGTAATTTCGAATTACAAAAAATGGAAATAACGTCTGCTTGGTACCAAAACTGAACTAAAAGGGCTCCTATTGATGCAAAAAAATTGAAAATTTTTTATAGCAGGGTTGCCAACTTTTGATTTTCATAAAATATCAAAAATTTTCATTTTTTTTTGGTAAAAATTGGTTTTATAAAAATCAAAGTTGGCAACCCGGCTATGAAAAATTTTCAATTTTTTTTATCGAAATAATTTTTTTGCATCAATAGGAGCCCTTTTAGTTCAGTTTTGGTACCAAATAAAGAATTTTTTCTATAGATGTAAAACACAATAAAATTAAGATGAAAAAATGAGAAAAAAAAAAAAACACAAAAGAATTATACCAGATAAAAATTTTGCAAAACTCAAAAAATTTCAATTTTTACATTTTTGTAAAATTAAAAAATAAAGTTATTTAAAAAACGAAAATATTTGTAATAACTGTAAAACTACAGAATTAACTACGTATACAAAATCAGAAATTTTTTGGAGGTTAAAAAATTGAAATTCAAAATTTTTTGTTAAACTAAAAGAAAAGAAAAAGCTTTTAAAAAAATTTAATAAAATTAAAAATTTAATGATATTAAAAAAATTAAAATTCAACAAAAAGATTGTAAAATAAAAAAATGTTATAAAAGTTTTGTCAAAACTTGTTCTGAGAACTAAAGAAAATCAGATATTTTAAAACAAATGCAAAAAGTGGAATTTATTTTTGGGAGCATTAAAAAATATGGAAATGTTGGTAAAGCAAATTGAATTCGTGGAAATTAGAAATTTATGAAATTGAAAAAAAATAAATAAATAATAATGAAATCTAGAATTTCTTGTTGGACTGAAAAAATTCGAATTAAAAAAAAAATGTACTTATAGGTAATTTGGTATAGAGTTTATCGAAAGTTTGTAAAACAAAAGAATTCTGTAATAATCAGAAATTTCGTGAAATTGAAATTAATAAGTAAAATATTTTTTTGTTGAATTGAAAAAAAAAAATTAGAAATTTTTGATAAAATTAAAAAAAATTTCAAATTGAAAAAATGAAATCCAGTTTTTTTTTTTGTCGAATTGAAAAAAATCAATAATTTTTTCATGTTCTAAAAGAAACTGTAAATAAAATTAGAATTTTTGTGAAATTGAAAAAAATTGAAATTCATCTAGTTTTTTCGAGTTGAAAAAAATCGAAATTTGAAATTTTGCATAATATAGGAATGAAAAAAGTTCAAAATTATTGGCAAGTTTGAATGAAGAAATTGGAAAATTAAAAATAAAGTTTCAACTTTTAAACGACAAATAGAAAAAAATTGATGAAAAATTTGAGGAAAAATAGGAATAAATAATTAAGTATTTGATGAATGATGATTAATTTCTTCAAGAATTTCTTTTCAAAAATCGAATGAAAATTGAAAATGAAAAAAAAAATGAAAAATTTGAAGAATAGAAAACTTGGATAATTTTTAAATATTTTATTAAATTAAACTTAGGTAGTGGAAAAATTTGTGGATTTAGTCACTCCCGAAAATGATGCTTCAACATTGCAGAGAAAAGAACGTATTTTTTAAAAAATAGACCCAATTATCAGAAAATATTTATTATGCACAAAAATGAACAAAGATATTTTGCAGGATAAAAATGAAGAAAAAATAACGGTTCCCGGACAAAACCCCGAATCCGCTTTCCCGAATAGGTGGTTTCCCGAATGGTTTTTCCCCCGAAAGTCGTTTCCCCGAATCACCCTTTTCCCGAATCCCATTTTCCCGAAGCGTTATTATTTCGGGAATTTTGTTTTTTCATTTTTTGAAAATGATTAGAGAAAGTGTACAGGAAAAAATTCTTTACTTATCGAAAATTATAATTTGGGGGGGGGGGTGTCTGGCTCCCAAAAAAATAGGAAATTTTTGTAAAAAAGACCATTAAAAAGCTGAAATTTCGTCATTTTTTCAACTTTTTCTTCGTCAAGGGGGGTCTGGACCCTCGGCTGTAAGCGCGACATATAAGTCTGGGTGGCTTCTTCCTAGCAGCACATGGAATCTATTATGCCACCCCTCGCTGGCATTATTGGTTTTCGCCATGTTGTGCATCGTGGCTTCGTACTGCATGATTCCACAAATTTGGAGGATAACGGGGAGGTACAATATGGTGACCAGTATCGTAAATATTGTCGGGCTCACTTTGAAGGTTCCGTCCAAGTATCATGTGGGACTTCGAGAAAAAATTCATTCGGGAAAGTGGATTTGGGAAAACGGCTTTTCGGGAAAAAATTATTTGGGAAAGTCTTTAGGAATATTTAATAAGTATGTTTGAAGATTCAAGTCAAGGAAAAATCAAGTATTCTTCATCAAAGCTATCAACCGAATAATTTATTTATATACAAACGAGAAATACAAAATTTAGAAAGCTCAATTAAAACCATAGCCACTTATATATTTTAATACGATTAGCCGCGTATTTCGTAATGCTTCTCTCGCTTTTTTTTTTTTTTTTTTAATATTTGCAGTTAATTTAGCAGTTAATTTATCTTCTTTATCAAAAGGTTCCAAAATAATCCAAAATCCAAACAACCATTCTTCTATATCTATATATCAATAAGTCCACCACTTCCACCTTCATCATCGTTAAATTCCATAGATTCTGAAAAATGAAAAAAATATTAATTCAATTTATTTAATAATTTTTCTCTGAACGTTTCGAATTTTTCTCTTCCTAATACTTTTGTGAATATGTCTGCGATTTGTTCGTTTGTGCTTATCCATTTTAAAGTAAGGTTTCTTTTTGAAACTTCGTATCGAATATAGTGGTAACATAATCGGACCATGTGCTTGAAAGTCATACTTTCTTCACTCATCGCTACCTTAATTGCTGCTTTGTTATCGCAATACATCAACGTTTTTATTTCTTTATTATTCATCAGTCTATTACACATCTCTTTTATACTAATAACTTCTTTGCACGCTACAGACATCGCTACGAATTCGGCTTCTGCCGATGACAAAGCTACATGGGATTGATCTCCAAACATGTATATTGCAAAACCACTAGTAGATTTCCCATTTTCATCACTACTTCCTAAAGAAGCATCAGCAAAACATTCAATTGTATCTTTTTCACCTTGATACTTCAAACCAAAATTAGCTGTACCCTTTAGGTACCTAAAAATTCTTTTTACTTTTTTCCAATCATCGATACTAGGATTTGATTGTTTTCGACTTACAAAATTCACCGCAAAAGTTAAATCTGGCCTAGTTGTATTACTCAAGTATGATAAACATCCAACCGCTTCTCTGAATCTCGTCTCGCTTACCATTTCAGTGACTTTTTCATCAGCATATTTTTCATTTAATCGCATTGGTGTGTACACTTCCTTACAATTTTCCATATTAAAATTTTTCAACACTTTTTGAATATATTTTTTCTGATGTAGCACCATAATTTTTTTCTCTAAATCTCTTTCGATCTCAATTCCTAAAAATCGTTTGGGTGTACCTAAGTCTTTCATTCGAAACATTTTACTCAACCTTCTTTTAGTCTCCAAAATTTTGTCACCACAATTTCCAGTTATTAGAATGTCATCAACATATAATACAATAATTACAAATTTTGATCCATTACTCCATCTAAAAATACAACCTTGAAATGGATATACCTTGAAATTAATTTTTTCTAAACTTTCTCGAAATTTTTGATACCGCCGTTTTGGACTTACTTTCAAACCATATAATGTTTTTATAAGTTTGCACACCTTAGTTTTATCACCAAAATTTTCACAACCTTCAGGGATTCTCATAAAGACTTCTTTTTCGAGCTCGCCATTTAAGAACGCTGTCTTCACGTCCATTTGTTCAATTTGTAAACCGTATTTATTCGCTATTGATAGTATAAACCTTACGTCACTTATACGAGCTACCGGCGAAAAAATTTCCGAAATATTGTACTCATTATTGTCAGCGTACCCTTTTACGACCAACCTAGCTTTGTATCTTATACTACTTTTATTGAATAACCATTTACTGTTGATAATTTTCATTTCTTTGGGAACATCTTTCTTTTCAACAATTTCCCAAGTACCATTCTCTTTCAACGAATCAAGTTCATCCTTAATAACTTCCAACCATTTAGCTTTTTCCTCACAATTTATAGCTTCTGTGTAAGAATTTGGTTCACCTTCTAATTCAAAATTTTCATCGTTTAAAATATTCACTATTTCACCATTTTCAAAAAATTCTTTTTTCATATCACTTTCGAACAATTTCCTCATAAAATGTATTTCGCCAATATTATTATTCAAAATTTCATCAAATGATTTCACCGTTAAAATTTGAAGCCACTCCTTATTTATATTTTGTTTCAAACTCGAAAGTTTTACTATCTTCTCTCATCGTATAAAAATCACCAAATACTTTAGATTCTATAAAAACAACGTCTTTTGACAAAATAAATTTTCCTGTTTCAGGAATAAAAATTTAATAACCAGTACTTGTGCATTTCGTAAGAAAACCTCTTTCACATCGTTCATCAAACTTACCTTTTACATTTGGATTTCTAACATAACTTAGACAACCAAACCTTCGTATGTATTTCACATCTACTTCTCTATTGGTTAATACTTTAAACGGACTTTCAAAATTTACACTCGAATTTGGTAACATATTATACAAACAGTTTGCAAATTTTAAGGCATACGACCAAAATTCCTTTGACATTTTCGCATCAATCAATAAAGCACGAGCTAATTCTATTATTCTACGATTAAATCGTTCAGCAGTTGCATTATGATTTGGGGTATAAGGTTCAGAATTTTGAACAGAAATTTTTTCATCGTCTAATAATTTTTTAAAATCAACCGTCTTATATTCAGTGCCATTGTCCATTCTAAGAAAAACAACCTTATGCTTATCACCTGTCAATACCTTAAGTTCGTTTATAAAAATTTTTAACGCCGAGTGAGCTTTCGTTTTGTCCTTTAAAATATACGACAACGCATATCTACTATAGTCATCAATAAAGGTCATTACATATTTTCCACCAAATTTATGTGATAACGGAGAAATTGGACCTGTAATCGAATTTTATATTTTCAATTTGAGGTATTTTTGTTTTTAATTTTAGGCCATTCACGTATCGCTTATTTTGCTCGTCCAACCTGGATAAAATGTAGGCTACAACCGTCGCATAAACTCGAGCTTTCGTAACATCGTCTAAACCGTTAACTCTATTATCGTCCTCAAAAACATAAAACAAATCAAGAGATTTTAATTCATTAAATAATACGTTACGCCATATATTGTAGTCACTTTGATTATTCAAAATTGTTGGTGGATTCGAAATTTTCGCGAGGGAGTTCTGGTTCAATTGTTGTTGAAGTTGTTCGACCTTTTGTTGCAAAATTTCCAACTGCTCTGCCGAAGCATTATTAGGAGCCGATGATGTATCTCCACCACGTCTAGGAGCCATAATCTTTCACGTATCTGCTACCACTTTAAGAATATTTAATAAGTATGTTTGAAGATTCAAGTCAAGGAAAAATCAAGTATTCTTCATCAAAGCTATCAACCGAATAATTTATTTATATACAAACGAGAAATACAAAATTTAGAAAGCTCAATTAAAACCATAGCCACTTATATTTTAATACGATTAGCCGCGTATTGTATCGTCATTCTTCTTCTGAAAGAGGAATAAATAATATAAATTATTAATTAACACTTTAGTGAAAAAAAAAGGTTTACTTACATTTTCTTGGACTGCTTTATAAGCAATATAGAGCGATGTGATCGCGTAAACGCGACTTTCACAATTTGTAATTGGAGCGTTTAAAACGCCCCAACAAACTTTAACAATTTTTTTAATCATTATTGACAATGACCAACGACTGACAATGACTGACGACTGACAATGACCGACGACCTAGCTATACAAAAGTTTATTACTTTTCTATTCTCATTCTGAAAAAAATAGTAAGTATAGTGGGTACTTGATAGATAAAACCCACTTCCAAGAATGAAGTAGTGATAAAATTGAACATGTCTTCATAAGATAAAACTCACTTCCAAGAATAAAATAATGATAAAAACCTTTCATTTTCCAAATACCACTGATTGTCGCTCAAACGGTAAGATAAAATATATTGTGCAAGGTCCTATGTACTTGTAATGAACATAATGTAAATAAGATAAGCATATTATTGTTTTAATGAGAAGGTCAAGTTGAAAAAATTTACTTGAAATGAAATTCCATGATAAATTTGATGACTTTAACTTTTTAACGTGTAAGTTGATAGAATTGCATACTCGTATGTACGAAGGAAAATCAATGTAACAAAGGAAAATTTTTTCCAAGAGTGTACATACATAACATGTTCTACAGATTAGAAAATGTTACAAGGCAGGTGCAGAGAATTCTTGGAAATGAGCTGGTTCTGTCAAACAATAGGGAAGTTTATCGTCTTATGTTTCACCCTAACCATAAATCTACAATCTGCATTATGCAGTATTTCTGGATAAATATAACAATGAAGTTTTTGTCCTAGCCATCCTATTAACTACTCTCCTTGCTACAAATTGAAAACTTTGTACGAGAGTATGCATTCCTAGTTCCTACCTAGATGAATGAAAACACTGTTGGGAGCAATTCTTCTTATACTAAACTGTTATTTTGGAATAAAACTGACAAAATACATTTAAACGAACTTTATTCTGACAAACTCGAACATAAGGTACGGCTACAAATATGACTTACAAACTGTAACGGCTAATAACGGTTAATACGGTTAACATTCGAAATTATGCACCAAAACAAGTAGCACAGATAAATCATAACTAAGTAGGTAAAGCTTCCAGGTTGCTAGTGCTCTTAGCGTTACAAACTAACATAAACTGTTACCTCTCTCAGATCTCAACCTATGGAATGTCGAGAGTGATGCAACTATAAAATGCTCTAGACGTATATACCTGCCAGGCTGCCACTTATATATTCACTATCTCTGTTAATTTGGAGAGTGGATGATGACACTCCCCTTTGAAATTCACAACTGTAGACTTAGTCTCCCGCGTCCCACCTAGTAGGCATTTAAATCTAAATCCACTCCAATCATTTAAAACTTTCTCTTTAAAACAGGTTTGAGGTTGGGGCTTGGGCTATATCACAAGGAAATGCAGGCCTCCCGAGGTGGGTTCTGGTAAACACCAGTGATGATCCTGTTTTTGGCACTCTGCCTAGAGAGGTCTTGGGAGGCACTGGCAAGTCATCAATGTTGTCTCTCCTTTTCCCTTCCAACTGCAGGTAAAGTAGATCTAAGTATTTCATATTAAGTAATTTATTTTCTTGTAATAATTTATTTCTATCATTAGAGATATACTGTAAATACATATAGGCCTATGGAATGTACTCTACACTATAAGTATTACGTTGTAAGACTGATGTAAATAGTTCTAAGTATGTTCAAAACGTTTCTTCAAAATAAAGAATAGGTATTCAACTTTTAAAAAAATGATTGGCTGTGCCAGCTATATGTGTTGAAAGCAGTGCTGCAATGTAGGAACCTGTGTGTTCTCGTTCTCCGGCGTATTTATAAGCTAAATCTTCGCTTGAACAAATTAACAAAACGATCCGTTCTGTTCAAGAACAAATCATTTTGTGAAGTTAATGTTCCATTCTGGTTTGTGTTAAAGAAAAATTGAAATTTTTTGTTTTGAGATTTTTGTTTAAATTGAACTGTTTGTTCTGTTCATTTTTTCACAAGAAATTTATTACAAAATTTTTCGAGGTTTGGAAGTTGGAAATGGTGTCATAAATAGTTGTGAGGGTATAAAAGTCAAAAATATCAAAATAAGTCTTTGATTTTTGAATTCTGAACAGAACAAGGAAAAGGGAGCTTAGGGTTAAAACTGTTAGAAGACAATTTTTACAGGAGAGCAGTTTTTAAGTTGATGGTGAATATTGACAATTTTTTTTTTCTTTTGCAGAAAAGTGTTTCTTGGACCTTGTTCTAAGTAACCCAGGAGGTTTTGTTATCATTTTTTTGTTTCACTGCATAAATATGACATTTAATTCCATTTTTTCAACGTTTAAAATGATCAAAATTGATCAATAATTTCGTAGTTTTTCACCTTAGAGATCAAGTTGTGTTAAAATGAATTTAAAATTCAGAATCTAGGTACGTTGAATTTCATATAAGGAACAAAAAACTTTAAATCCAGTTTTCTTGAAAAAGTAATTTTTTAATTTTTCTAATATTCTCAATCAATTGCGAATTATGACTGCAGAGTTGTAAAAGATACCTTTCAAACCTATTTCGAATACAAAATACAAGATAGATGATTAAAAGTATTTTCAAAATACAGATATATACCTTTGAAAAGGTCTATTCACCATATTTAGGAACTAGAACTTCAATTTCAGCGAATCAAATTTGAATCATAAGCAAAATTAAGTACCTACCAAAAAAAAGTCCCAAAAGTAGGCCTACATGTATTCGAAGGCACTTCGAATAGATAATTATTATTGAAAAAAATCGAATAATTATGTTTTTTGTAGAAGTATTCGAAACTAAAAGATATAAATAGGTTGAAAAGTGATTTCGAATACAGATATAAAATAGGTATTTTTTCTATTCAAAAATAGGTATCTATTTATATTCCAAACATCGAATATTTGTTAAGTACAACTTACAACTCTGATTATGAGATGAGTTTTTGACTTAAATTGCTGGAGCAAGTCTCATTCGATTCCTTGAAGAGGGCTTTTGGTGAGAAAAGCACAACTTCGAATTCCCTAAAAGACTACGAAGAATCCCTAATAGATGAAAGAATTGAGACGATTCAATGAAGCGTATAAATTTCTATTTATTAGTGGGAAAAATATACATGCACGAAGACATATTGCTTAAGCGAAAAATACAAAGATACTGGAAAAATGATTTTCGTACAGTGAAAATTACAATCTTATGCTAGGCAAAAAGGAGGGGAGACTCCGAAGAGCGTTCTGGCCTACCCGTACAAATGAAGGCGCAGCGTGTAAATTTTCAAAATCAATGTTTTTAAGAGTTTGAAAGCTCTAAACATACAAAACATATAAAATTATGATGAGTTGAAGTTGAATAAAGGAAATAAAACAATTAAAAACAATAAAATTGGTATTAATAAAAATTTTAGCGCAATATTTGGGGTGACCAAATTCGTAATTTCGCGATGGCTCTTCCAAGAATTTGGCAAAACTATTGAATGGAATTTTATGATTTTTTGATATGTTGTACAGAATAGTACACCTCAGATCACCTCAGAGCCTTTTTTTGAATTTTTCATTTTTTGAGGTGAAAAAAGAGGGGTGTACTGTAGAATGGCTATATTTCTATTTACACTTAAAAAATGAAAAAAGGGCTCTGAGGTGATCTGAGGTGTACTATTCTGTACAACATATCAATAGTTTTGCCAAATTCTTGGAAGAGCCATCGCGAAATCACGAATTTGGTCACCGCAAATATTGCGCTAACATTTTTATTAATACCGATTTTATTGTTTTTAATTGTTTTATTTCCTTTATTCAACTTCAACTCATCATAATTTTATATGTTTTGTATGTTTAAAGCTTTCAAACTCTTAAAAACATTGATTTTGAAAATTTACACGCTGCGCCTTGATTTGTATGGGTAGGCCAGAATGAAAAAACGCAAGACGTAGAGCACCGCCTTAAAAATAGGTTTGTTCGAGGTACCACAGATCCTACAGTACACAGATTCTGTACAGATTGGACCTGTACAGAATATGTACAGAACCTGTAAGATAGGTCGAACGGTTTTCTGTACAGATTCTGTGAAAAATGATAATGTAGATGAAGTTTCACTTTATTTAGTTTATTTAACTGAAAATAACTAAAACTTGAAAAGAAAAATCAATCGTGAGTCAAGATTTTCATCTCCTCACTCAATATTTCTACCAAACAAATGTTTTTCATGATCACCAATCATTTTACGGATTATAAATTATTTTTTTAAATAAAAAGAAGTATTTAATCAGTAAACATTCACATTCCACCTCAATAGAGAACAAAAATTCAACCGTTAAACAATTTTTCAGAGTTCCAGTAGTTATAATGATAATTATTTTCCAAATTTTGATAGCTCTCATATCAACTATCAGTCTATCACATCACCTGCAGCACCTACAGTACCTCCGGAGGTACTGTGGGATCTGTACAGAAACTGCACAGATTTCAGTTACAGAAAATGCACAGATTTCAGTTACAGAAAATTACCTTGAACACGTTTGTCACGTTTCTGTACCTGTAAGTGGTAACCTCGAACGCTTTTTCTGTACAGGTTCACAGATTCTGTACAGATTTCACAGATTCTGTGGTACCTCGAACAGACCTAAAACTACACTTGAATTTTTCACAAAACTGTTTTAAAATCAGTGTTGTACTTTGATAAAATTTAAATTTCATTTCATTTATAAACAATGCGCGCGCATAATATCAAAACATGAAACTCGTAACCAAAATTTCATGTCTCGAATACGAAATTTCAACTTCCTTATGGATGTTCTAATGGGTTATATGGCTTATGCCTTTTATTGATTTTTTTTCAAGGCTGACATTAATCGAAGAATAAGTTTAGTTGTACCGCAATCTTGAAAACTTTCGTTAAGTTTTCGCGATTTCATCTCAACTAGAAGAATGCATCTCTAGAAAAACATGAAGAAATAAGAGTCCAAATCACCAGCGAAGAACTCATCAGGAAAAAAGTACGTAAATTTTAAATTATTCTCTCTGCTTGGTCAGTTTCAACGGTATAATTTCCATTTGCACTTTGCAGATCATGTCGACCAGTAACAGTGCCTCTCTACCGAAAGATCTAAACGGTATTAACAACAACGTTATCGAAAACAAAGCATCGAATACATCGAGCACAGCTGCTCACGAAGGCAATTTCAAACGACCAAATCTAGAGCTGAACTTGAAACCAAATGAATCGAAAGAAATCACATGCTTGATGTGTTCGTTCAGCCATACCAATGTAAAAGAAGTCGAAAAACATATCAACAGCGAGCACTTCGATGGCACTAGTCCATCGTTTCCGAAAGAAAATCTGTCTAGTTTTAATTGCCCTTGTTGTCCGGAATCGTTTCAGACTTACGAGAAGCTCGAATCTCACGTGTATTATCAACACGCTGATGTGATCAGTCCGTCAGGGGTAAATCATATCTCGTTGATGGTAATAAATTGATTTTATTTTTGCAAACTGTTCGAGCTTGTGATTTTTCGTTTGCAGAATTCCGAACTGAAACGTAGCTCGACTCCTTGTCATAAATGTCCTGTTTGCAATAAGTTCACCAGCTTATCTAGTGAAGAATTAACCGTGCATGTAGAATCACATTTCACCACATCTCCTGTCTCACCTGCTGATAAATTAGTCGCCCAGAAACTATCCATCACTGATCAGGAAAATTTACAAATGCAGCAACAAAGAGAATTCGAATTTTTGCAAGTACGTAATGAATTGTTCACAGATAGTTTGGGTAATCGTGATTATTTTATCTATCTACGTCTTGAATTTCGCAGGCTCAATATGGAATGGACAATAAAGGCAACTTTAGAGAGCAAAGTATTAAAAATATGCAGAAAGCTGTCTACTCTGGTGAATTAACCGTGATGGATTTCTACGAAAAACAAAATGAGTTAAAAATTGCCGAAAATATTGGTCTAGACGATGGCAGCTCTTGTGTGAAAGGTAGCATCGATATCTCTGCTTTGAATTTCCCTTGAAATGTATTCTACTCAACCATGAACGTTACAGGTATCATTCCAAACATCAAAGCAAAAAGTGAAAGTTGCGAAAATATCAGCAGAAGGTACTTTTGTTTCAATATGGACTTTTATTCGGTCACTTACGGAGATAGAGGCTGGGGATGTGGATATCGGTTAGTAAAATGAGTTCGAATTGCAAACACAGAACTTAACTCCAACTATTAAAAAATAATTTGCATTTTCAGTAATTTACAAATGCTGATATCGTCATTGCGACGGAACGCAACCTACAGCGAATTATTAAATATGCAATTTTGCTCGAAATTTGGAATGGAGAAAATGTACGGTACAGATATGCCTTGCATATCGAAATTACAGCAGTTGATCGAATGGGCATGGGAGCAAGGCTTCGACGAAGAAGGACGCGAACAATTAGGCAGTAAGCTACACAACACTAAGAAGTGGATCGGCGCTACCGAAGTGGTTACTTTACTATCAGCTCTTAGATTTAGGTATTATTTCGCACGTGTGAATTTTATCTCTGGAAAGATGTGGTTGATTCATCTACGTGGTTATTTTAGATGTTTACTAGTGGACTGCCATCGGCCAAATGAGAAAGGCCAACATCCTAAAATGTTCGATTGGATTTCAAAATATTTTCAAACCGTTGAAGAGTTCAAAGCTCCTCTGTATTTGCAGCACGATGGTAAATATGATAAGATTCTCGAGTGAATTAATCAGGTGTTGTTATTTCCACCAGCCTGGGTGAGTAGTTGCTCGGATTTGTAGTGAACATAACGAAATTGCTCACACTTCCTATGTACTTCCATCACTTCAGATTCTGGACTTGAAACATTTCTTTCAATTAACATGTAATTTATTCGAAATTGAAGGGGAGCGATGGCTCCAATCGAAATTTTTGTTATAACTGAAATTATTTCCAAGACTTCAAGCTACAAGTTTTGTTCGAAAATTTTTTCAATTGGACCTCTATCTTCACACTTTTTTAATAATATAAGTGTCCAAGCCATTATGCGAAATTGGAGGGGAGGGAAGGGTCTAATCGAAAATTTTATAATTACAAAAATTATTTCTTGGACCTCAATGTACAACTTTTGTTTGAAAAAATTTTCAATTGGACCCCTTCGACAAATTTTTAAAAAGTATCTACCTGATATTATGTGAAATTTGAGGAAAGGGAGAGATCCAATCGAAATTTTTATAATGACCAAAATTATTTTTAGAATCTTGCTCAACAACTTTTATTTGAAATTTTTTTTAATAGGTTCCTTCCTCGCTCACTCATCTGAGATTTTTAATTAATATCTTCGAAGTTTTGTGCAAAATCGGTGGGGAGGGGGGTCCAATTGAATAAAACTTCAAACAAAAGTTATAGCTTGAAGACCTAGAAATAATTTTGGATATTACAAAAATTTTGATTGGACCCCTCCTTCCCCTCCAATTTTGAATAAAATAAATGTCAATCGAAACTTGCAAGAAATAATTCGAAGTCCAGAGATTCAGTTGATTCATTTCTATGAACTACTCACCCAGGCTGGTGGAAATACTTAACAACACCCAATTAATATTTTTTTCCCAATCCTAGGACATAGCCAAACAGTAATTGGTATAGAAGTATTGAAAGATGGCGAAATATTTCTGCTCATTGTTGATCCTAATACACCTCGACGTCAAATGGAGAAACTCCTATCGAATAACGCTAACGCATTAGGATTCATTCGAAAGTCACTCTACGATATGAAATCCGATCAATATCAAATAGCCACCGTCAACGGTGTAATTACTTCGGAAGAAGAATATCAAGTATTGACTTATTTGCATTTTCTATCAATTTTAATCGTCATTTCGATTGACTGTTTCTATAATTTCAATTTATTCCGCAGGCTAGTAAAAAATTGAGATCGGTCAGAATAATGTGAAGTTACACGGGCAACATGTGATGAACGTTCAGTTTTATTCTAGTTCTTTATCTGTGATAAGTTGCACTAGCATTACTATTTCTCTTTCGACATGCAGCGTTACCTTGTTTATGTTTAGAGTAATTTAAGTGCCTTAAAAGCTTCGAGACGAGCTTATTTTTCAATTTTTAATCGTTTTAATGTGCGGAGCGAAGGGTATGCGACGTTCTTTTATTAGTGGTAAGCGATCCCGAAGTTGTTTTTATTTCATCGTCGGGTGTTTCAGACCGCGTGGTATCGTTTAGCGAATCGTGTATTGTTTTCATTTCGAGTTTTTTGGGTTTTATTTTTGATTTATGCCTGTAATTCTTTCGCTTGATACGCTTGTTGAGAGAATGTCAAAGGCTAGTTTCGTCGGCTTTACCCATAAACTTATTTTTTTTTGTTTTATCTTCATAATTTTCCACGTAGACGTCGGTTTTCTAAAGTATTTTAATGAGATGAAAGTGTTGGGTATATCGAAATGATAATGAAATTGTCATCAGGGTTGGCATTTTACACTTTGCTAGAGTTTGGGTCGATTTTTTTCAAAAAAATTGAGACCTTTATTTCTCAAAAAAAAAAAAAAAAATTAAAAATTTATTCCAAAAAAATCAAAAATGAACTGTTTACCTACCTAAGTACATATTTTTTCACTTTAAAAAAGAAAAATGAAGAAATTTTGTACGCTAACTCCAAAAAATTGACGTATTTCTTATAATAAGAAAAATCGATTTTTTCTCCAAAAAAGAGAGATTTCTTGCTTAAACAAATGAGTTTTTCTTCTACAAAAAATTGGAATTTTTTCAAAAAAAAAAAAAAAACTTGGGAGACAATTTTTTAAAAAAATCAAAGAGATTTATTTTCTTTCAAAATAAAGATATTTCGAGATTTCTACTCAAAAAATATAAAAAATATAAAATGGCGTTTTTAATCACAAAAAATTGAAAGATTTTTTTTTTTCAAAAATCCGGAGAAATTATTTAGATAATTACCTATTTCTTCACCTCACAGAAACTGAGAACATTTTATACGCTGACTCCAAAAAATGACGTATTGCTTATAACAAGAAAAATGCGGAATTTCGTCCCCTAAAAATTTGAAAAAATATTAATTAGAATTTTTTTCTACTTGAATTCACCACAGAAAAATTGAAAGATTTTTTCTCAAAAAAATAGTGACTTTCTACTCCAAATAATTGAGATTTTTTCTATTAAAATGAGTCAAAGTGTTTTTTATCAAAAAATTCTGGATTTTCTTTGTGAAAAAAATCCAATATGTTGTCTAGTATAAAAAATAAGAAATTTCTTTTAAAAAAATGCAAGATCAATTTTACTCTCGAAGAATTGAAAAAAAAAATTGAAATTTAATTTTCATTTCAATGATTTTTTTTTCTCTAAAATTAAGAGATTTCTTAAAAAAAAAACAAAAAAAAAACAAAAAAAACTATTTTAATAAAAATTAATGAAATTTTTTTGCGATGCTCTATAAAATTGAGAATTTTTCATCACAAGAAAAACCATAATTTTTTTCTCCAAAAATTTGAAAAATATTTCTACCTAATACAGGAAAGTTGAAAAAAAAAATCTTCGATTAATAATTGACAAATTTTAAAAAAAAAGAAGAAGAAGAAAAGTTGATTCATTTCCCGAAAAAAATAAAATCAATTAAAACCCTTTTTTTTCGAAAAACCGAACAAATTCGTTTCAGAAAAAAAAATAGTGAAAAAATTGTAAATTGGAAAAATTGAGATTTTTTTCTCTTCTTTGAGAAAATTGTTCCTCCTCTCAAAATCAAAAAATTGAAAAATGTTGTCATGTTGACCCCAAAAAAACGCAGATATTTTTTATTCCAAAGAAATCTCCAAAAATTTGGAAAATATTTTTTATCCCGGTAGAATAGAGAACAAAATTCTCAAATCATTGACAGATTTTTCCTTTAAAAACATAATGCGATTTATTGCTTCCAAAAAAAGTGAAATGAATTTTTTTCCAAAAAATCTGGGGTTCCTCTTTAAAAAAAAATCTTTCCTTTTTTGAAAAACGTTGAGAATTTTTTTTAAGTTTAGCCAAAACAATTCAGAACGTATTTATTTTCCAAAAATTTGAAAATAATTTACTCCTAAAAAATGAGAAAAATGAATTCCCCAAATAATTGACTACTTTTTTTTTTCTTTAAAAATATCGATTAATTTTCTTCTCTGATAAAACAACCTTTTTCTCTCTCAAAAAAGAGATTTCCCCCCCAAAAAATCTGGATTTTCTCTGTGAAAAATGGAAAAAAATGTTTTTCACTCAAAAAATTAAAAGATTGATTGTCTTCAAAAAAATTTATTCTTGAAAAATTGAAAAACAAATTTTTAAAAAATCTAAACAATATCTTTTTTTTTATGTATGTTTTGTGAATTTTTTCTCTTAAAATACGATTTAAAAAAAAATTACGCGCAAAACAAAAATTTGAGAAATATTTGTTTTTCTATTTCGAAAGAATGGAATCCCCCCCCAAAAAAAAAATCTTTAAAAAATTTAGGGTTTTTCTTGGCTTTTTTTTTTCTTCAAAATTTAATTGAGTGACTTTTTTAAAGTTTATTTGAGAGATTTAAAAAAAAATTTAATTGTAAAATATTTTTACACTTGAATCAGGAAATTTTTTATCCCCAAAAAATTGAGAAATTTCATCCCTAAAAAAAAGTAGATATTTCAAGTTTTTGTATTATCGTAGTTCTCGTATAGCTGTTTTTAGTTTTGAAATTTCGGTAAGAAATGTACTCGAGCTACTGCTAAGTTGCCGATTATCGTGTTCATAGCGCCATCAAAATTGACCCCATTTTTTATCAATTAAATTTGGGAAATAGATTCCAAGTCATCCTGTGAAATATTTTCATTACGTATTATTTTATTGTAATTACTCAAATTGGTTTATCACTTTCCTAACACTTGAATTTGAATATTCGATGTCGAAACGTACCGAGAATTAATTTTCTAGATAAGAAGAAGGCAATTAATTTTATTTTAAAATTTACTTTGAATGTGGACTTGTTTTTAATCCATTGAAAAAATTGTTCCAGTGAATTTTTCTGTCTAAAAATATTCTACGAACGTGGTCGATTTATTATTATTATTTTTTTAATAATTGTTTGCCACTTTATTTATTTATTCGACGTCGACAAATGAATCGCAACGTCTAGTCTCGTTTGAACTTTACGCTTATTTCACTCGAATAATTTTTTTTTATCTTATCATACACAATTACATCGACGAAACATTGAAATTATAGTAATTCGTAGCGAATAGAATTTATTTTGAATTTTTTCTCCTTTTTATTCGCTTGTATGTAAACTAAATAATTTAAAAAAAAAAACTCGTAGAAAAGCATCTTTGTATTTATTACCAAATATATGTACCTATTGAAAAATTGCTAACGAAAGCGAACCAAAGTCTCAGGAACTATGGTAATTTCATGTTATGGTTTGATAGACGACGATGCCGATGGCTGGCAGAGGCAGGTAACGGTATGCTGGGCGTAATTTGAGTAAAGTATCCTGAACAGGAATAGGTTACTACAAACATTGAAGTTGGCAGGATACACACGTACGTAGTGCGCCTCTCGAAGTCGAAACCATGAATCGGATTTTTATACGCGTTCGATGACAAAAAAGTGAACAATTTCGCGTACGTAGGTACTTTGTTAATGGGTAATACGGCAGCTATTTCTAGAAAAACTTGTTACTGCGATTGTTGTGCTGTTAACGAATCATCAAAGTGAGTAGTATCATTATAATTTTCTAAAGTACTCGTCGAGAAAGACGGGCCGCTAATGGCGAAGCAATTGATTAATGGCGTAATATTCGCGTATCATCAACTACTTGTTAGCTAAAGGTCGATATACAGGGTAATTGAAGGTGATAACGTAGTGTTGAATGTAATTTCGATAGAATACCATGAAAATTTAACGCCACGCGAGATATATAAATATGAAAAAATCCTTGATTTCGATGTAAGTATCATATATATATATATTTTTTTTTTTGATTTTATTAATTAAGCCGATAAAGGTTATCTTGGGGTTTGTTTATGTTCAACTAATACGTGAGTCGCGAGTCGGTTTCGTTTATTTGAAATTTTTGAAACCCTATTCGGTGACCAAATACGACTAGATTAACGATAGTAGGCTAATTAATATTTCGTATTATGCGATAATTTTAAATTATATGTCATTAGGAGTCATCGCACTAAACAACTAGCCACCGTAAAATCGATTTTCTCTCGGTAATTTATCAAATGTGTTTGCGTGTATAGGTAATTTATTTAATTAAAAACACAGCTATCGTACGTAGAATTGTCTGTATTTGGGTAGAATTTTGTATAATCGTAACCAGGGTTGCTGGAACGGAACGTAACGTAACGAAATAACAAAACGTAACGAAAAATTTGACTGTAACGAAACGTAACGAAATATGGAAATCTGACTAGAGGAAAAATTGTAACGAAATAAAATAACGGAACGAAATGTTTGAAGAAAACGAAACGAAAATGTAACATTAAAATTTCAAAAATAACGTAAAATAACGAAAAAAAATCGTTTTTTTCGTTATTTTTTCGTTACGTTATTTTTTTAGCATTGCAAATTTATGTATGTAGATTGTTCCATTCAAAAAAAAAAAAAAAAAAAATCATGATCAAATACTACCTACTAGGGTTGTAAATAACGAAACTTTTTTTCGTTATTCCAGTAACGTTATTATTTCGGTACAAAACCTATTGATATTTATGTTGAAACCAGTTGATATGCAGTAGAATTGATTTCATACAAAGTTTTTACTTTATTTTTTTCTTAATTTTGTTATTTTTACTATTGGTATCGGTTCAATTTCCAAACAAGCTAGAAAAATGTATTTGGGGTGAAATTTCTCAAATTTTGAGTACCCACGTATATAGTAACGAAATAACGAAAAAGTTTCGTTATAACGTAACAAAATTACAAAACTGAAGAATTAACGAAATTTTGGTGATCTGAGTAACGTTATAACAGAACGTAACGAAAAATTGAAAATAACAAAATATCGTAACGAAACGATAACGAAAAATTACATGAATTCAGTACCAAAATAATAACGTTACTGAAATAACGAAAAAAAAAATTCGTTATTTACAACCCTGATCGTAACTATGCTGCTGTTCTGAAAAAAAAAAAAAAATGAAACGATAAATATGGATTTTTATAAAATATCAACAACTGTACTCGTACAATAAACTAACGATTAAAGGTACTTACCTATTATAATTTTATACTCTCAAATAACAACCTACCAGTCGGCCAAGTACTCATTTTATTTCACGTTCTGGTCATTTTCAATCGATTTCAGTAGTCATAGTAGTAGACATATTAATCATAAATAAGCTCAGTGGCAGTGTCCGTTCAAACAGCAACAAAAACGTCGTTGTTAGGCAATCAAACGTGCAAGTCCTGTTATCGTCTAGTACTTGGACTTAGCTCGTAGAAATGAGTTATCTGATCATTGCCATGGTTTAATTTCCTCGAATAGCCAAACTCTGTAATAGTTCCTGTAAAAATCAAAGTGTATCTATTAGAATTTTAGCTAGAACTTCGCAAATAATACGTTACATAATATACAGGTGACAGGAGAAATACTCACCTCATAAATTCATTTTCGATGACAGAGTTGTTCAAAACGTCAGTCAGCGATATAAAAGCTCGTATCGTTGTTGATTTCTAGCTGCGTCAGAGACGTATTATCTGTTGGTTTTCTTCGTATATTCGCCATTCGGTCCTTATCTGCCATCAAAAATATTATGAAAATATTTCGAATTTGGACTATTTAAGAATTCCTGACCTTGGAACTTCGTCGAGCATTGGACTAGCCAAGGTAGAAGCTATACAGCTCCACCCCTCCCCCCCAAAAAAAAACCTTAGCCCACCATTCGAAAAATTTTTTTGAATTTTTTTTAAAAAGCTTAACAAATTATTAAGACGATTCAAAAATCCAATTATTGACTGACGGGAAATTACTTTCAAATTTTGAATAAAAAATGGAATTGTTTAATGGTTCACGTAGTTTTTTTTAGAAAAAATAATGTCGAAAATCCATTATATTTTTTTACAAATTTTTGAATAGGTACCCTAATTTTTTTTTACAAATTTTTTAATACCTACCTAGAATTTTTTTTACAAATTTTTGAATGTTTTTTCTTACATTTTTAAGTAGAATTTTTTTACAAATTTTTGAATGAATTTTTTTTACAAATTTTTAAATAGATTTTTTTACAAATTTTTGAATACCTACCTAGATTTTTTTACAAATTTTTAAATAGAATTTTTTTGCATTGAATAGATTTTTTTTACAAATTTTTGAATTGTTTTTTTTTACAAATTTTTGAATAGATTATTTTTTTTTCAAATTTTCGAATGATTTTTTTTTACAAATTTGTAAATAGAATTTTTTTTTACAAATTTTTGAAAATAAATTTAATGTCACAATTGAAAAATGTTTCAAACAAAAATCGTGTTCCAACTACCTACCTATTTAGATCTCAGGAATAATTTTAGTCATTACAAAACTTTCGGATTTGACCACTTTTCCCCTCCAATTTCAAAATTAGAGAGGAGGGAGGGGTTCAATCTAAATTTTTGTAATGATCAAAATTGTTCCTATGACTTCATGGTGCAACTTTTGTTTGAAAATATTTTTAATCAGACCCCTCCCTTCCTACCGATTTTGCATAACACTTCGAAGATAGTAATTATTTGATTAAAAATCAGAGGAGGGAAAGAAAGAGGGGCCCATCGGAAAAATTTTCAAATATAAGTTGTAAATTGGAATCCAAAACATAATTTTAGTTATTATAAAAATTTCAATTGGATCCCTGCCTGCCTCTCCTCAGATTTTACATTACAATTTATGTAATCAAGTATGTAAGTATTAAAATCGCATAAATGTAAAATTATTTTACGTGTGTACGTATAATGCAAAATTGGAGAGGAGGAAGTGGTGCAATCAAAATTTTTGTAATAATCAAAATTATTCTAAAGACTTTTATGTACAACTTTTGTTTGAAAATGTTTTCTATTAGGGCCTTATTTTAAGAGATAGAAAGATTTAAATTCTAGCTCCAACCAAAAAATATCTCCAAGAAAGAAATTATTCTACTCTACAAATAATTGATACCAAAAAATTTTATTACCTACATAAAAAAAAAAAAAATTTAAAAATAAAATGGAAACAAATTAAGAGATTTTTATTCCAAAATAATTTTTTGAATTATTTTTTCTTTAAAAAAATTGCGATTTTTTTTCTCCAAAAAAATTATTAGTGGATTCTCCAACTTTACTCAAAAAAATAAATAAAATATAAAAAATTAAGGGATTTTTTTTTCACTAAAAATAAATGATTTTAAAAAAATACAGATTTTCCCTGCAAAATTGAAAGTTGTTATTTTATTTTTTTTTAATGCATAAGACGAAAAATATCTACCTGATTGATTTTTCTTCTAAAAAGAGAGAAGTTTTTTTAAAACAAAAAGTTAAAGAAATTAGGAATTTTTTCTCCAAAAAAATGAGATTTTTTTAATAATAATAAAAAAACAAGATTCCTATTTTCTAAAAAAAAAAGACCAAAAATCATAAATTTTTTTTCTTCAAAAGTAAAAATATTTTTTCAAGTGAAAATCAAAAGATTTCAGACTTTGAAAAAATTATTCACTTTGAAAAGCTGAATTTTTTTTACTCTAAAACAATTTGGGAATTTTTTTCCAAATAAGTGAGAGATTATTTTACCCAGCTCTCTTCCAAAAAATACAATAATTGAAAGATCATTATTTTTAAAAAAACTGCTCTTTTTTCAAAGAAAATTAGGAACAAAAATTGTGACTTTTTCTTTCTCTAAAAATAAATCTTTTTTAATTAGAAAAAAAAACACAAAAAAACAACAACAAGAAAACAAACTAACAAAATAAAAAAAGTCAATAGATTTTTATTTTTATTTTTTAAATGAATTCATTTACTCCAAATGATTTATACTGTGATCCCCTCCATCAAAAAATTTGAACGGTCCAATTTCAAAAATCAAATGAAATAATAAGAAGAAGAAGAATAAAAATATGACAAAATTGAGGTTTTTTTCTCACCAAAAAAATAAGAAGTTTTTTAAAGTTGATTAGGGATTTTTTCCACCAAAGAAATGCGATTTTTTCTACAAGAATTTCAACACCAAAAAAAATTAATTCCAAGAAAATTTTAAATTTAATTCAAACAAAAAATTGAGATTTGTTTTTCTTTAGAAATAAGGGATTTTTTTTTTAAACTAAAGGTTTTTTACTCTACAAATTGTTATTAATTTTTTTTAGAGAAATACGCATTATTCCAATTTTTTGAGAGGAAATATTATATTGCATTTCTCTAAAAAATTTATTAATTTTTTTTTTTTTTGAAAAATGAGATTTATTTAGCAATTTGTGAAATTGGAAAAATGTGCATGTAGGTTGAAATTGGGATGTATATATTCCCCTAAAAAATTGATTTTTTTGACAAATGAAACTTTTTAGCAAATTGTGGAATGTCACAAAAAATTGAATTGAATCAGAGGAAGTTCCAAATTCAACCTGTACTTTTTTCTCTACGAAATAATAGAATTGAATTTGAACAGTTGCATACGATACCATAATACAGTCGAACCTCGATAACTCGTACCCTCATTAACTCGAAATCCTCAGTAAGTCGAACCGTGTTTGCTGGTTCCAATTCATCCGGATGTAATCCTATGTATGCTAAAAAAACTTCGATAATTCGAACTCTTTGATAACTAGAACCAATTTTTTGGTCCCGACTGGTTTGAGTTGGCGAGGTCCGACCGTAATTGCTTCGATTTGTGTGGGTAAAATTTTATAATGCATCACGAGTTAAGATGAATGTATCATTAATTCTATCACACGACTTACACGAGTTCACTTTATCTCCATGATGAATACATTTCTGATAAAAATAAAATATGTCATTGAATGACCGTCTAAACTCAAATTTCAAATTTTTCGTATTTTTTGTAAAAAAAAATTGTAAAAACGACGATGTAGCGTTTAAAACTTCACAACAATGCAACACTGTTCGAGGGCACCTTCCACCCATCCACCTCACGTGTTTAAAAAAAATCGTCGTGCGCAGGTCAGCAATACGTAATTATGACGTCATTTTGCAGTTTACGCAGGTCCCCGCTCCAAACAACTGCCGTTGTTGGCCATCCGAACGAAAACGAACTCGTTCTGAATAAGTTTGACTCCAGTCAAGAACTGAAAACAGCAGTAACAAGTGATCCGGTCAAAATGAGCGAATGTAGTAAAAAAATCCAATCAATGGATACGCCAAATTCGAAAGGAAACAACGAAGGATACTCCGTCGGTCCAGGATTCAACACCTTCCGGGGAGTAGATTTCGTAAAAGATGGCAGATTAAATAAGGTGAGTTTTTTTCTCTCGATATAATTTTTCTGCTCTATAACGTTCAGCTTTTTAAAAGTTCTTACACTTTTATTGGGAAGTTTTTTTGGTTTCTTATCACTGTTATCAGTAACTTTCGCCAATCAGTTTATACAACAAATTGACTCGCAGACTTGGCGACAATTTCCCATTTTCCCCACGTGATAATTGGTTAAATTTTTCATTACGAGGCATGTATCATGCGTGCCTCAATTTACAAAATTTCGCCAATTTTAAACGATTAACCCGGTAACAGAATTAAATTTTAATCACGTTCTTTATCGAAGCGAAGCGAATTCTCTTATCTATTAAAAGCGGTTTCAAACTTTCCACCTGTGAAGTTCACATTCACATTGTCGACATTCAAGGTGAAGTTTTCATTTCACTTGTGAAAATTTCCATCGCACTGGCACTGGCCCGAGCTTATAGTTTCCGTATTGAAAAACTCGAATTTACAACGAACCTCGTCCAAGGTCACTCGACTGGTTCGAGCTTTTAAACTTTTCCCAATTCTCGAACAAAAATATTTTCTGAAATCAAAATAGGCAGGTACATAAATCAAGGCGAACGTCTTACAGTCACGATCTTCTTTCGTGCGAGGAGTTAATAACCGCAATTTTCTCATAGAACAGGTGTACCTACCTCTAATCTTCGGTGTAATTTCCCAGTCTCATCTTGAGAGCCCAGAATCCAACTCATCTCTGCGTGGAATTGAATTCATTCATCGATACCTACCTATTGTCGATGACTACTCAGTGAATCAGTGCCATCTTTCAAACTTCATGGTTTCTTGGTACAAAAATTACGAATCTGTGGTAATTTTCATTCGAACAACTTGGAGGTGTGGGTTTTCTTTTTATTCGTTCGTTGATGGATTTTAATAAGCTGAAAACAGAAGAGCAGAGTAGGTAATTAAGCTGATATCCTCTGTTCGACGTTCGTATAATTTTGGGCAATTAGGTAATCTAGCAGGTCAACGAAATTTGCCACATTTTATATGAGCACAATAAGAATATGAAAATTAACCGTAACCTTGATTCGTATCATTTAACCTTCAAGTGATTTTATATAATGTTTGATATTAGCAAGGGTACAACGTCGCGATTTTTTTTATCAAAAATTAATTCAATATCTGAAATTAGGTCATTTTATGAGAAACATTGTTCAATTTTCCCCATCGCAAATGAGCCATTTAAACCACTAATGAATATTTTAAAATTCTTTTGATTTGAAAAACCTCGTAATAAAAATTAAAAATGGTACCCGAAGCTTTTCACCCCCCCCCCCCCCCTAATGGATCCATATTATTAATTTTGGGCGTTGTTATTTCCACCCGCCTGGGTGAGTAGTTCATAGAAATGAATCAACTGAATCTCTGGACTTGAAATATTTCTTTCAAGTTTCGATTGACATTTATTTTATTCAAAATTGGAGGGGAAGGAAGGGTTAAATCAAAATTTTTGTAATATCCAAAATTATTCCTAAGTCTTCAAGCTATAACTTTTGTTTGAAGTTTTTTTAAATTGGACCCCCTCCCCACTGATTTTGCACAAAACTTCGAAGATATTAATTAAAAATCCCAGATAAATAAGTGAGGAAGGTACCGATTAAAAAAATTTTCAAGTAAAAGTTGTAGAGCAAGATCCTAAAAATAATTTTGGTCATTATAAAAATTTCGATTGGATCTCTCCCTTTCCTTAAATTTCACATAATATCAGGTAGATACTTTTTTCAAAATTTGGCGAAGGGGTTCAATTGAAAAATTTTTCAAACAAAAGTTGTAGATTGAGGTCCAAGAAATAATTTTTGTCATTACAAAATTTTCGATTAGACCCTTCCCTCCCCTCCAATTTTGCATAATGGCTTGGACACTTATATTATTAAAAAATTGCGAAGGTAGAGGTGCAATTGAAAAAAATTGCAAACAAAACTTGTAGCTTGAAGTCTTGGAAATAATTTTAATTATTACAAAAATTTCGATTGGAGCCATCCCTCCCCTTCAATTTCGAATAAATTACATGTTAATTGAAAGAAATTTTACTAAGCCCAGAATCTGAACTGATGGAAGTAGGAAGTTTGAGCAATTTCGTTCATGTTCACTACAAATCCGAGCAACTATTCACCCAGGCGGGGTGGAAATAACAACACCCATTAATTTTTGGCTGATTTTTTTAATGGAGTGTTTTAGAAGACTCGAGGCCAAAGGCCTCTAGCAAGCATACATCGTCGTAAAAAGCTTCACCCCCCTGCCCTTCCTCTTCACTGCAACCCCTTGACCGTACCTATAGGTACCATAATGATCTGCAGGTGATCTAAATTTGAATACAATGGCATTTTAATACTACCTATGGAATATATAGGGCTCATTAATCGTCTATGTAAACAAACTCGATACAAATGTCACAAGCTTGTCGGTGTTTCGAAATGTAATTCAGATTTAATTACCACGATAATATATTGTGTGCATAAGTTGTCCGTTCGGTATCGAAAGCATTGTACGACGAGGAGGAAACCAGTTTTCCATATGATCGATACGATTTGTGCATTATTTGAAGTACCTACTACGAGTACATGAAAAAAGTATACAAGTAATATGCGTATACATATAAATGCTATCTATATACGCTCGTGTGATGGTGATTTTTCATTTCTACTTGCGCGTGATAGACTCGTAACTGTTCAAATTGTAATAGATATATTATACGTACGATGTCGTGGAACGATTAAGTAATTATTATATTGACCAACTGAGAAGTGTGTAAGGCTGATTGCCGGCTGTTCGAGTCAATTATGTGAAAGGTTTGGCCGAAATTTGAACAGATAACAAAAATAAATGGGTTCACGTAATGAGTTGATGTAATGAGTCAATCTCGTCTTGAAGTTTATCGTGTGGGGTACAAGGTGTTTCGTAAAAATACCGACGAATTTTATTTTAATTATATCGACTCTCGGGTGGAGGTGTAATTGTTTATTGGTCGAGTCAATTTTTTTTTATCTAATAATTTTTTGGGATCAAATCACGAGTATTATGAGAGATTGGGCGTGGTAAAATTGCAAATTATGTTTAAAATATTTTTTTATTTTTAAAATGATTTTTTTTTCGGTCTTCTGAATCGCCCCCAAATAATAAAATTTAGAAATTTTTCCATTCCAAAAAGAAGGGGAAATTTTATAATTTCAAAAAATTGATTGAGATATATTTTTACTCCTCAAAAAATTGAGACAAAAAATTAGAAGACTGCTTACTCCAAAAAAAAAAGAAAAAAATGTTTGAAGGCTCCAAAAAATTTTTCCCTTACTAAAATTTTGAAAAAAGTTACCCCAAAAAATTTAAAAATTCTTCAATTAGGTATTAGAAAAAAAAAAATTTTAAAAAAGGAAGTAAAATATAATAAAAAATGAGGGTATTTAAAAAAAAAAAACCAAACAAACAGTTTTTTTTTCTCGAATTAGTTGAATGTCCCTCCGTTTCAAAAAATCGGAGGATTCTTTCAACTATTTATTTAGGTACTTAAAAAAAATGAAAATTATGCATTTTTAATCCACCCCCCCCCCCCAAAAAAAAAAATAAGCATAAGTTTTTATTCTAAGAAACTCAGATTCATCTATACTCAAATAATTTTTTTTTCTCCAATAAAAGGGAAAAAATGGATTTGGTTTTTCTAAAAAAAAAAAAAAAAAAAAAAAAAAAAAAAAAAAAAAAACAACAGATATTTTTATTTCTCTCTGATAATTTGAAAGCACCCCCTCCACCTCCCTGAAAATTAAAAGATTTTTTTCAACTAGTTTTTTTCTCTCCTTCCAAAAAAAAAGTTATAAATACCTATTTATTTACATATACGCATAATTACCTACTCTAAAAAAATTCAGACTTTTTTCTTTAAAAATATGCGAAATGTTATTAGGTAAGTACCTACTTATTTTAAAAAAGTAAAATGAATATTTTTTCAAGAATTTAAAAAATATTTTTAACCAAAAAAAAAACAAAAAAAACAAACAAGTGAAGAATTTTTTCTAAGAAGCAATTGAGAGATTTTTTTTTTAATTTGAGAAAAATTTTTGCTCTTCTAAAGTTGAGAGATTTCAGCATAGTATATGCTTTTACGATGACCAGAATTGAATTTTTTCAAATAAATTCAATTTAAGGGAAATTTCAAATTATTTTTTTCAAAAATGGGAGTAATTGAAAAATTATGAATTTTTTCGTCATAACCTCTCAGAATGGACCCGATTATTGAAAGAAAAAAAATTTTTGAGCAATTTTTTCAAAGAAATTCAATTTTAAGGAAAATTTCAAATTTCCCATGTAATAAGGTACCGTACTGGTACTTATTACATTGCAAACTATTTTTTTTTCAAAAATGGGAATAATTGAAAAATTATGAATTTTTTCGTCATATCCTCTCAGAATGGACTCGATTTTTAAGAAAAAAAATTTTGAGCAACTTTTTCAAAGGAATTTAATGTAAGGAAAATTTTTAATTCCTCATGTAATTACCTAGGTAGCAAAAATTATTTTTTTCAAAAAATGGGAATAATTAAAAAATTAAGAATTTTTTCGTCATAACCTCTCGGAATGGACCCAATTATTGAGAAAAAATTTTTTGAGCAACTTTTTCAAAGAAATTCAATTATAGAAAAATTTCAAATTCCCCATAATTAATGGGTACCACTTGATCTACTTATTACATTGCCAAAATTAATTTTTCCAAAAATGGGAATTATTGAAAAATTATGAATTTTTTCGTCATAACCTCTCAGAATGGTCCCGGCGATTTTCGAGAAAAAAGATTTGGAGCATTTTTTTCAAAGAAATTCAATAGGGACCTCCTAAAAAATGGCTGCCCATTTGTTTACATCCGCTGTTATCGCTTTGGTGTATTTTTTCCTTATCAATAGGGATCTTGACCAATCAGAATAAACAATGAGCGTTAAAAAAACAGACTTATTGCAATAGCCACTAATATTTGATGAAAAGTACCTCCAAAAAAATAATGGCTATTGCAATAAGTCTGTTTTTTAACGCTCATTGTTTATTCTGATTGGTCAAGATCCCTATTGATAAGGAAAAAATACACCAAAGCAATAACAGCGGATGTAAACAAATGGGCAGCCATTTTTTAGGAGGTCCCTATTAAAGAAAAATTTTTAATTCCCCATATAAAAGGTACCACTGTTGCTTATTACATTGCAAAATTTTTTTTTCTGAAAATTGAGAAAACGCGTCAAAAGTGCTTCTTAAAAATTTTGATTTTTACTCTATAAAATGAGAGATTTTTTCACCAAAAATTTGAGAATTATTTTGAACTCCCAAAAACATTAAGAAATTTTTTTCTTCAATAGAAATCAAGATTTTTTTCATCGAAAAAGTGATGGTTTTTTTCTCCTAAAAAGTTGCGAATTTTTTTTTCTTCTAAAATTGAGATATTTTTTACTCGAAGAAAATTCAGAATTTTTTTTTGGAGGTAGTAACACTAAAAAAATAATCCAATTTCAAAAATAAGCACCATTTTCTTCCATTTCGAGTACTTTTTGGTGCTAGATCAAGAATTCAAGACATCGTAAGGAAGATTATATTTTACTAGGTTTTAACCTCACACTGAAATCAAGATTAATGATTTCCACGTGCATTTTTAATTCGTTTTTTGAGCACCCTGTGTTCTTATAAACTGCAAGAAACGTGTCCTAGTCGTGATTTCGCACCTAAACGATTTTTCATCCGTTATCTTGTCTGATTAATGAGTTTTATCGTGGCGTGAATGGCCTTTACAAAGAAACTTGAGGTAATGTTGCCATTGTTAGGAAAGAAAAATGAATAGGAGCGTTTGAATTTAGCACGTTTGAAAAAAAAAGACTTCGCAACTGCATTTGTATTGATATTGAATGATAAGAGTCAGGAAGTGGAGAATTTTTTTTTTTTTAATATGTTATTCATTAATTCGAGGAAATTTCCATCATCTTTGTACTCAGAAAAGTTGTCCTGTTCGTTTCAATCTCTTTCGAGAACCAATAGAAAATTTCCAATGATACCTATTTTGAAATTTTTATGATATTTTTGTAAGTTGAAAAAAAAACCTTTTATCAGATAATTAAGTATTATTATCAACTTGAAATTCGTCAAAATTTTATCAAAATAAGAAGTAGGAAGAATTATATAGAACAAAACAACCATCGAGAAGATCATAAAGTTTTGCTGATAATTTTTGTGCAATTTTAAATAACACCGACAAGTTTACTCCAAATTTTTTCAACGAAATTAGATACACATTGTTTGGCGACAAGTCTAGATAGGATTGCGGAAATGATTTTCATGTAAACAAATAAAGGCGAGCCAAAGTAAGGTAATTTCGTTAATCGGCTCTCGGTGTAAAACTCATTAAAGAATTTCCGATTAAACGTGTTTATCCGCGTGACTGTAGCTTTTAAGCGAAAACATTGTTTTGTTGTAGCTACATTATTTTGTAAAGGTTTTGTTTTTAATTAAGCTAATTAAGTCTCGAAGCTATTGTAATCCAGCTGGTTGTTGCAGTTTATTATGCTCAGTTCAGAGGTCTTTAAAAAAGAAGCGAGTTCGTTGCGAGTTTTTCAGCCTATGGAAGCTTTTTCATCTGATGTAATTTTTAATATTTTTTGTCAGAAGCTCTTTTGAAAACTTAGTAAACTGAATAGAATGAAGTCGCTATAGATTGGCTAATGTCTGTATTCTGTATACTTGGCAGAGAGACGTGAGTCATTTAGATCGTGATTAGACAAGGCATAAATAGTCTGTTATCTAGAATATACGCGTATGGATCTCAATTGCATGTAAAAGGTGTTTTACAAGGATATTTCAATTTAACGAATTATTGCTATTTATTTATTGGCGTGAAGAGGAGAGGGAAGAATATTGCAGGATCTTGATTATGAAACGTAGGTATCTATTTGTAGTATTTCCTCTGTTGAATGCCGCAAGCTATACCTAACTTGATCTAGTGTGACTAATTGAAATAGGAATTTACCAGTAGAATATGATAAATGTAAGTATAAATAAAGTTTTACGATGCGATATTGAATTGATATAATATCAAGCTTCTGTTGTGCAAAAAAATTTCTCAATGTTTTTTTTTTTTTTTTTTTGGAAAATTATTTTAAAATTCATAAATTACGTAAGAAAAAAATTTTAGAAATTTTTTCACTGTTTCTTTAAATTTCAATTGAGAAAAAATGAAATTCTTCTTGCACACCTCTAAAAATACAATTACATTGGTACGTCTTGTTTTTATGAAAATATGATTTTCTATTTTGGGAGAAGGGAGAACAAAAAGTACCATCAAGTCTCCAAATTTGCAATAAAAAATAAACAAATTTTGAATTGAAAAAATATGAGTATCAACAAAAAATTTTCAATTTTTTTTTTTCAAGATAGGTACCTACAACATTTATTATTATTTTTTGATTTTAAAAAAAATTCAAGTAGATAAAGATTCAAAAATACTTCTTTGATGATTTTTTCTGATAAAAATATAAGTAAGTAAAATTATTTTTTGAAAAATTTTGTAACAGAACACATTTTTTTTTCAATAGTGACTTTTTCCAATTTTTTTATTTTTTTTATTTACCTAGGTAAATCAATTTTTTCATTTTTTATTATTTGATTGGTCAATATTTCTAATAATTTGAATTTGAAATTTATTCAAATGGAAATTTCTGCCAATTTTCGATTTGACATGAATTTTTATTTTTTTATTTATTTTAAATTCAATTTTTAAAATTATTTATTTTAAATTCAATTTTTAAAATTATTTATTTTAAATTCAATTTTTAAAATTATTTATTTTAAATTCAATTTTTAAAAATTTAAACTGAATTAATTCATTTTTATTGATCAATGTTTTCAGTCATTTCAATTTCCCAATTGCCCGAATTTCTACCATTTTTCAGTTTAATTTCAATGTTTATTTTTTTATATTTTCATGTTCAATAAATTTGGAGTTTTTTCAACTGTTAATTTATTTATTTTTCAATTTTTAGTGATTTTTGAAGTTTTTTTTGCAAAATTTTCTCCACTAGTCCCAAGCATTTTTTTTTCAAAGTTCAATCGTAAATTTTTGCAAGTTTTCATTCAAAAAAATTCTTACTCAATTTTGAACTGGGTACCGATTTAATCTATTATTTTTTGAATTTCCAATTTATTTAAAGTTTTATTTTTACTAATATTCGATTTTATTTCAATTTTAACGTTTTATTCATTTTTTCTTTTATTTAAAATTTTCAGTTCTTAATTTTTCCCTATTTTTATTTTCTTTCAGTTCTTATTATTTTTTTTCTCTTATTACTTAACTTATCATTCTATTGTTTTAATTTTTTGGATATTCAATTCATTTGAATTTATCAACTTTGACAACTTTTTGATTTTATTCGAATTTTTCCTTTTTTACTTTTTCAATTTTCAATCAAATTTTTTCAACTGTCAATTTCCTAATCATTTTCAGTTTTTTTAATAATTTCAAATTTTAATTTTATTTTTTTGAGTACTCAATTTTTTTAATTGTTATTTTTTTTAATCGTAAAATTTCCAATTAAAAATATTTTTATGCATTTTGTAAAAATTCCATCAAAAGAAATTTTATTCGTCAACTTTTCTAATTTTCATTTATATGGTCAATTTCCTGTATTTACTTGAGTTGTATTTAAATTTTTACCATTTTTAATTCTCAAGTTACTTTTTTCTTATTTAATTTTTCTCAAAAAGCAATTTCAAATATTTCAAGGTTTCACATTTCATTTTAAAAAAAATATATGTATTTGAATATCCAATTTTTTAAATTTTTATTTTTTATTCTTTTGTTATTTTCTTCAAAAAATTTGCATTAGTCATTTTTTTATTTTTTAGGTATTTTTCCTGATTATTTGAATAACACATTTCAATTTTTACTTAATTTTTTTTTTCAATTACACATATCTGATATCTTTTCCAATATTTTCATTTCGATCACTTTTTTCTATTTTGTCCAATTTCTTTTTAGTGTAATATTTATCAATTTTAACTTAATTTTGACTCGCTTTGTATTGAATAATTTTTTCAGTTATTAATTTTTGGTTTACAATTCATTTAAATTTGAACTTTTATTTACTGCTTCAATTTAATTTTTTTTTAAATTTAATTTGAAATTTTTCGAACTATCCTTCTTAAACATTTTTAAAAAAAAATTTCCCAATTTATTTATTTGAATTTTACAAATTTTTCATTTTACTTTTATTTTAGATTTTCATTTTATTTTATAAATTTTTACTCATTAGACAATTTTTAAAATTATCAATTTTTTTGAATTCTTATAATTTTGTGGGAGTTGGTAACTTTTAGCATAAGTATTGAAAAATGGAGTTTTTCTTTTACGAGATTAGACGGAATAGGTTTAAATTCAATCATTGTATCGATCAAATAGCCTTCTCTCATCTCTCTACCCCATGAGTCATAAAAAATCCACACTACCGAGAAAAATATCACAAGTTAAAGTTGTTTCACTTTCTAGGAATAGGAAAATAGCCCCTAAAGTCGAATAGTATCGAATAAGTACGATACACGTTTAGAATAAACTTTTATAGCACGTTCAAAGTACTCTACAGGTACATAGAGAAACTTGGACAGATACCAACCACAGGCTATTTACCAATGCACAGAGCCACAGCCCGCCATCAATGGGTAATTTTATACAAGTAATTTTCACGTCAAAATATCAATATGGGTCACCGTGATTTCAATTGTTGCCTGCCGCGAGGTTTAATAATAAAAAAAATAAAAAAAACTTAGCCAGGTACCATTATGCAAACCTCTTCTAATGCGGAGATTCCACGACTAATGGACGAGTCACGATTACGCGAATGGTGAAAATTTAAATTTCATGAGACGCTTTAGTCATCGCTGGAGAAAGGAACCGTGAACGGCTAACCGAGCCACTGTATACGAAGAGGGTGGAGAAGGGGGCACCCGGCACCGGCAATGTCCGAAATTTATTGTAGTCGAATGCTGTCGCTTGGTACAATTGTATGGGTATGGTTCGGCATTTGCCTTGTCGTAATGTAAATCACGTTAGACCTTGGCATTAGAATTTCAATGGGATAAGTATAGATAGCGAGTACGTTACGTATGAACTTAAACGTGCTACTGGGAGTTATAGTTATGCGTTTAGAGCGTAGGAGTATTTAACAACTTTCCAGAGCGTTAATCGGGTTAACTCTCGGGGGCTATTTTTAATTACACCCGTATAATTTTACTTTCTCATCGTACATTGCAAATAAAATAGCAATTCCTAGAATAGCCCAATAAAATGAGATCAAAAAATTGTGCAAATTGCATTTTGGATTAAATGGAAATTTCCTTATTTAAAATGTTCATTTCGATGTCCTAATTAACCAAAAAAAGTGACCCCTCGTCGTTTTTCGCTTATAACTCTCTAAATATGAGTTTAAACGTAAAAATGGTCATTACTGAAATTGAAGTAGATAAAATTTTCAACAAAAAAGGTTATATTAACTTTTTTTGAAAAGTGAACGGATGGTGCAAAAACAAGCGTCAAAATATTCAGGGTTAAAAAAAATGAAAAATTCTCTTTTTTCAGGAGTAAGATACAATGTCAGCATTGACTTGTAGAAAGAAATGAATGAAGCAATTTTGTAGGAAATTTCACGTACTTTGACATTTATTCGAACTTTTTTTTGAATTAGAGCACGGGTGGAGCTTTATGGACGATTGAAAGGAAGGTGTTACCACGTATCCAAATTTTAGAAACATTTAGGCGAAGAGGAAGGGTGGGGGACTTTTTCAGAGTCTATAGTGTGTCCTTATTCCAATGTATTCGACTTCTTCCAAAATTGGGGGACAATCTTCATTTTTTTCCTCCCTTGTATATTTTGACGCTCGTTTTTGCGCTACCCGTTCACTTTTTTGAAAAAATTAATATAACCTTTTTTGTTGCAAATTTTATCTACTTCAATTTTAATAATGGACATTTTTCTGTTTAAACGCATATTTGAAGAGTTATAAGCGAAAAACGACGAGGAGGTCACTTTGGGTCCACATTTTGGGGATTTTCCAAAGGGTGAGGTTCGGGGATTTTTTTTTGGTTAATCAGGACCTCGAAAGGAACATTTTGAAAAAACTTCCATGTAACCCAAAATGCAATTTCATTTCCTTATTTTACTGGGCTATAAAGGTCCAAGTGTCTGTTGTAGTTGTACGTAACTATGACGTCATGGAATTTTCCTTTCCTAAAAGGGTAAAACCGGATTCGCTATTAGACGAACACCTAACTAGAGGTAATAAAAATGGCAGCTTTAATTGGCTTAGGATTTTTTCAATTGTAAAAAAAAAAAATAATAACACGGATCAGTTTACTCGTTAAATTCATTTTCAATGGTAATTCGAGCCAACGACGAAACATTGCCAAGTTCAAGGTAACCTCTGAATAAATTCTACTCGTTCGTTCGGTTTATAAGCTCTCGATTTACTGATAGCTTGCGAAAGAACGTCAGGGCGAAACTTTTTATCGTATTGCTCGAAATTAATACCCACGATTTGACGAATAAGCTGTCGACATTGTCGACTTCATCGATTCAAGACTTGAGTGACGCCCTAATTTTTCGTTTCGAGTCATTTTTTAAGCTGTCCGATTATACGTGTGTTGAAGACGAAGTACCTAGCGAGCTTTTGTTCGAATCCACGCGTCACAGATGGGCACCAATCGACAAGTGGATCCACCCTTTGGCCTGGAATATTAAAATCTATATAATATACGCATGCTTGTACGATTCTATCCATTGTTTTGTTAATTCTCACCAAAATTTTCTCATTCTGTATTCTGATCATTATTTTTCAAAATTTTACCCACATCAAAAGAGTCGATAAATTCCCAGGATTATTCTTATCACTCGTACGATGAGTATACTTAATTATAATATAAATCGCCTCGTTTAGATTAAGGTCTTTTTTCGAGGTTAGATATTTAAAATTGTCGTTTCAATCGAGTACGAATTTTTTCGCAGTGAAAGTCGTAAAATTTAATGTACATAATGTCTCAAAAATTTACTGCTCGAAAACAACACGAATATTTCATCAGTACTAAAATTTAATAAGGCAGGAAAATATTCATTTTTCTTTCGTCATCCTACAGTGAAAGTAGCCATAAATGCCCAGGTGATTATCATCGTGTGCCAGATTGCATCAACTCGAGTATTCCAACAAGTGTCAATTTTAAAATAAAATGTAATTGATGGGACGAGGACGTAAATTCGTTGGAAATTTTTTTACCAAAAAAAAATTACGAATTTTTGAGAAAATTTTTTCCCTAGTTCGTTATCTCGGATAATTTATGTGAAGTCGTTTATCTCGTCAAATATTGAATTTTCAAACCGAATGTCGATAAAGGAAAAAGATTTCTCGTGAAATTTTCCACAAAGAAAAATTATCACTCATTTTTTCCCCTCGAAAATTTAATATTTGCATGGCCACGTCGAAATATTGAATACTCGAGAAGCATTTCCCCATTTTTCCCTGTTGGGAGATTTCAGGATGAATGACATCTAACTGAGCCAAGCCCCGAAGGTGTTTTTTTGGTCTCTTGGATGTTTCAATGACTCTTTTGAACCTTCGAATTTTTTGTATAAAGGCGATAAAATACACAATTAGACCTTCCAATTCGAATTAGCTCTACTTTGCTTTATACGTAACGATTTCTTAGATGACGCTCGCGATAATTACATTTCCTTCTATTTAATCTTTTTGGCAATTAAAGAACACCCTATAGATGTTTTAAAAACATCACGAACACGTCGTACATATCCAAGAGGGAAATACTCTCGTAACATTCGTACATTCGAATGAATGACTCTTTGATCGAAACTGGGTCACCTTTTCCAAACTCCAATTTAGGTGCACGAATTTGTCTTACATAATTAATGTCCGATTCATTCATTAGGTATCCTGATTATCCACTAATTTGATTTTATCAGCGTCTATCGTTTTTGATATCTCGAAAAATGTAGATACCGCGGGCACTTTTAAGGGTTTTCATTTTCGAAATTAGTTAGTTATTTGCAGCTTTTCGTATATTGAACAACTATTTCGGAGAACAGCTTCCGAAATGAGAGTCAAATTGACCATTTTGGCCTTTTTCTTGGTGAGTTGATATTTTTTATGGGTTTTATTTTTTATTTTTCGGCTCGGCGATTTTTTTTTTGCTTGATGTGTTTATTTTTGTTAGTCCTGTACCTAATCATTTTCGTCATAATTAGATACCATTTTTTCTAAATTTTGGATTCTTAAAAAATAAAATTTTTAATTCAAAAACCTGTCTTTGAAAAAACAATGTAAAAAAAATTTAAAATCCTTTTTGTCAAAAAAAAAAATTCAAAGAAAAATTTCTCAAACAATATTTTTTAATTTAAAAAAAAAATTACGAGTTATTCATTTTTTGAAAAAAAAAACTTACTTGTTAAAAATTTGAAAACATTCCCTTCCTTACAAATTTTTTGAAAAAAAAAATCAAGTTAAGTAAGTAGATGCATAAGAATAAAAAAAATGATAGGCATGCTTTTAAAAAATATCCCTAATTTTTTGAGGAAAAGATTCTTTGAATAAGAGGGAAAAGTTGATTGAAAATTATTCTAAAAAAATTTCCTGAAAAAATGTTGTCAAAAAATTATTAAAAAACGATTACTACACAAAAAAAATTGTTCAAGGAAAAAATCCTTGTGCAACATTTTTTGGGAAAGAAATCTTATGGAGAAAAAAACGCTAAAAAAATAGCACTTAATTCCCTTCGTAAAAATTCTCAATTTTTTTAATTTTCTCAAAAAAAAATTCTTAAATGTTTTGCACTGCCTGAAAAATTATCAAGAAATGATTTTCTACTTGGAAAAAAATATTAAATAATTAATTTTTTTTCTCAATAAAATGAATACCTAAAATAAAATAAAAATATTTTGATCAAAAACTATAATTTTTTCTATCAATTTTTTCAAAAAAATTGTCAGTTTACTTTTTAAAAAATTTTAAAACAAGAAAATTAATTATTTCACAAATTATCTGAAGAACTTTTTTGAAGAAAAATTTAAATTGTCTGCGTCTGAAAAATTCATATAAATTCAGTAGAAAAATTCTTTACAAAATTTTTTTAAAGAAAAAAATCTTATTAAAAAAATATTGTCAAAGAAATTGAAAATATTTGAAGCACGGAAATGCAATACATGCTAAGCGCCATCTTTTTCTAAAATTATTTTTTTCACCCAAAATACTTTTTTCGAGTCGACAAGGAATCGTAGAATATTTTGGGTAAAAAATTTTTTTTTGAAAAAAATGGCGCTTAGCATTTATTGCATTTCCGTGCTTCACTTAGGTATTTTGAATAAAAAAATGTTTTTAAAAGATTTCTCACGAGTAACTAATTTTTCTACTTTACCATAAAATTGCCATTTTACATTTGAAAAAATTAAAAGCAAAAAAGTTATTTAAAAATTTAAAAAAAAACGTTGAAGAGCTTTTTTTGAAACAATTCCTCATTTGTCTGTACGTATCTGAAAATTTTGTTTGAAAAAATCTAGAAAATTGTCTTCACAAAATTCTTTGAGAATAGGTATCAAAATAGGTGAAGTAACAATTATGAAAAAAAAAATCGTAGAAAAAGTCATCATTTTAATTTTAAAAATGCAAAAAAAATCCAAGAAATTATTTTGAAATAAAATTTATTAATTGTCTGAGTATGAAAAATTACTAAGTACATAAAGAATAAGTAGGCACGCCCCAAAATTCTTCTGAAAAAATTCTATACAAAGATCTCTGAGAAGAAAATCTTATAGGAAAATACCTAATTATTTTATCAAAGCGTTAGTATATGTATTTTTTTAAATTTTCTCACAAAATTGATCCTTCACTTGACAAAAATGAATAAAATTGAGTAAAATTGTAAGAGTATGAAGAATTGTTAAAAAATAATAACGTGGAAAAGTTCTTTTAAAAAAATAAATTTGTCTACCTACTAATTCTTTTTTTTAAATTATCTAGGAAAAAAATGTTTTTTTTTTCAAAATAATTGCTGAAAAAATATTTTGAGAAAATTTTTTTCGAACTTTTTTGGTCGAGAAAATAGTGTTTGGACCAAAATATCTCAAAAAATATACATTTTAAAAAAGTTCTTTCAAATAAACATTGCCAAAGTTCACTTTAAAAATTACCACAGAAATGTTATTTGAAATTTTTTCAAAAAAAAAAAAAAAAAAAAAAAAAGGAATTCTATACTATTAAAATTTTATAAAATACAGGATTTATAATTTCATAAAGAAATGTCCCTTTTTGGTGAAAATTGATCATTATTTGCCATTGGGGGGGGGGGGGGGTGTCAAAATTCAGTCATCGTACTTCTCGATCATTCATCATTCATTAGTATTTTAAAATCAGAATAAAAAATTTCCAAGCACTGCACTGTAAGTTATTCGTCAAATATTTATTGTTTAAATAGCTCGAAGTTTAGATATTTTTTTAAAACATAAATTGATATTATGATTCAGATAGCAGCAGTGCTTTGTGTTGAGTCCTTGAACATTGTGTAAAATCCACTTCAGATTATTTTTGTCACTTTTTATTTCCTACTAGCGAATTTTTCTCGAACAATTTAGTATTTTTCCATTCTATTTTGAAGTTTTGAAATTTTTTACAATTTTGAAATAAATTCCAACGAACGATTTTCTTGTTTGAGTAGTTCATTTTTCGACATTGGATTCAATTATTCGCGAACGATTTTGTCAAAAAAATTAGTTCAATCGTTCGTGAACTATTTAGTGAAAATTTGATTCATTTGCTCAATATTTGATTCTTCTGTTCACAAACGATTTGACGAATAACACGTCCAATGTCCAAACAATCTTTCATGATCATGAACGATTCGTTCAATTTGAGGATCTTTTCATTGCTCTCAGACGACGATTTGCTCAGTACTCCATTTAATCTTCTGCGAATTACTGATTCAGTCATTTCCTTTTTCCATAAACGTAATGTAATGAAGCAGTACTTGTTCCCAAATCGCTCATTTTGACATCTAATTAAAATTCATTTTCCGTCCACTACCTCGATAATTTTTTCGCAGAGATTCGAGTCGTATAAAACCTGGGAGCTGTGGCAATTTGTCTCGAAATTTGATTTCCTATCGATTATTACCTAGGTTCAAGGTTAAAACTGCATCGAACAGACAATACGATTCGACAGGGAGAGATGACGACATCTCATCGATCGATCATCGTTCTCGATCAACGCTCCGATTAAAATGTAGAGCGGTTCGTTCCGTGTCCACGACCTAGGATGCGATTTGATTCGGAAGAAAACGAGCCCAAGAGCAAGATGTCAAGTATTAAAATAAAAACGGAAACGTCGTTCTTGTCGATCAAACCAATCTCGATTCGCGAATTCAATTTGATACTTTCTTTTCCGACAGCTGACAGCTCGTTAGGTGCGACCGTGCGACCTCAAGGTTGATTGGCGTAGACGTGTTGTCGGATCCATTGATTATCAAACGATTCTGCCGTATAATCTATTTTTGATTGAATTTCGCATCGTTTCCTTAGATATCGTAGGTTAGGCTAATCTCGCGACGACTAGACACGAAAGTTTATCAACTTTATGGCTCGTCTTGACCTTTCCACGTGAAATGGAAATCTGTAACTTATTGAAAAGTTATTAGTATATTTAGTATAGTATGAAAATTAATTAAATAGCTCGAGGGGGTCATCGTTTAGGTTATCTCTGATGTAAGCACATTATGTCGGTTGGCTCTTTCTATATGTGGTATGATTTTAAGGACCCCTTTCGTTTTCCGACTTTTCAAATATATGAACGCGTTTAATTAAATCGTTCATCTAGCTAATCGAGCATGTAGTTTTGTAATTAATGTGCACGGTGATTGAATAAACTTGTAAGTTGTACGTTATAGATACGTCTTCAAATAATCTGTGGAAACTTTACGTCGTCTTATGTAGCTCGGATTAGGTGAAAGTTTTCAAAGACAGATTAACTCGAGCAGTTTTATCGCGCGTATAAACATTATTTTTATACAGAGAAGAGTTTAAGGAGTGCCGCCAAAGTAAACATTACATCAAAATAAATAGAGACCTTTCATCGTGCCTTATACCTAACTCGTCGTATTCGCGAGCTATGTGCACTTGTTTCATACAATAAAATTAATAATATTAATCTAACTGTGATCTTCTTATTCTTATTTGCGCAGGGTCTGGCGTACTCGATCGACGAAAGGCAGAAATTAGGAATTCTAGGATTAGTCCCACCGGCGGTCAAAACCCAAGAAGAGCAATTAGAACAATGCAGGGCGAATCTGGAACGTCTCACATTACCACTCGATAAATACGTATATTTATCGAATTTATCCGTGAGTTTTGCAACTTCAGACTCTACGTACAATTTGCCAAATTTTGGCCAATAAAAAATACTTATTAGTTAATCGGAAAATTCGTCGAAAATTCGCAGGAATCGAACGAAAAACTGTTCTATAAATTATTGACGAGCAACGTCCAAGAATACATGCCTTTGGTATACACTCCCACGGTCGGAGAAGCGTGTCAAAAATTCAGTTTACTTTTCCAAAAACCTCCTCGCGGATTATTCATCACCATTCACGACAAAGGACACGTCTACGATGTGCTCAGAAATTGGTAAGTAAGAAATATCTAATTTTTTTTTCAAAAAAATTTTCAAAGAAAGAAAAATCTCAGTTTTTTGGACAAAAAGTATCTGATTTTTAGTATATATCCTGGGAGGGGGGGAATCTCTTACTTTTAGGTGAAAAAATCTTTCAATTTTTCAAAAGAAATCTACTTTTTTTTTGAAAAAAATCTTTAAAAATTTTTATAGAAAAATTTCTCAATTTTGTAGAAAAAATATTTTTTTGGTTCTCGGAGAATAAAAAACGTTGAAGCTAAAAAAAATTTTGTTGAAAGAAAACTTTCAATTTTGTAGGAGTAAAAATATTTTTCAATTTTTTAGAACAAAAATATGAAAATTTTTCAATTATTTTTGAGTTAAGAAGTCTTTGAATTTTTTTTGCAGAAAAAATCTTTCAATTTTTGGAGTTGAAAACTCTCAATTTTCATGCATAAAAAAATCAGTTTGTTTTTTTGTTTGTTTGGTTGTTTTAAAAGAAAGTCTCTTATTAACAACTTTTTTTTTTTTTTTTTTTTTTTTATCGAAAGAAGTGAAAAATTTCTCAAATTTTTGGGCATGAATATTTTTTCAATGGTCATCAAAAAACGTAATCTTTAAAAAAAAATTGAAACATTTATATTTTTTTCAATTTTTTGGAGCAAACATCTCATAATTTTCATGCAGAAAAAGCTCAAAAATTTGTTAATTTCTTGAAAAATAATTAATTTTTTTTAATTTTTGAGGTGAAGAATTTTTTTAATTTTTTGCAATTGAAAATTTTCTCATTTTCTTTTTTTAGAAAAACATATTTTAATTTTCATAGACCACTAATTTTCAAAAAAAAAAAAATTCAATTTTTTGTAGTAAAAATTTTGTGTTTTTAAAATTTTTTGAGTGAAAATCTTTCGATTTAATTTAAAAAATTTTCAATTTGGCATAAAAATATTTTTCAAATTCTTGAAAAAATCTCAATTTTTGGAATAAATTTTTATAAATCTAATGTTTTAGGAATTTTTTTTCCCAATTTTTTGTAGTTGAAAAAAAATCCTAAATCTTTTTGTCATGAATATAAAATAATGTTTTCAATTCTTGATTTAGAGTAAACATGTTTCCAAGTTTTTTCGAGTAAAAACTCATAATATTCATGCGTTTTTATTTATTTTTTAGAAAGAAGTTGGTATTTTATTTTTAACGAAAAAATCGATTTTTTTTTTAGTAAAAAATTTTTCAACTTGTTTGACATGAATTTGATTTTTTTAATTGCCAAAAAAAAAGTTTTTTTTTTGAGTAAATTTTTCTTAATTTTTATGCAGAAAAAGATTACTGTTTTTTAGAGAAAAAAAATTTGCCAATTTTTTTGGAGTAAGGGAATTGGTTAGCTTAATTTCTTAATTTTTTTGGAATTCATTTTTTTTTAATTTTTTGAGGCAAATACTTTTTAAAATTTTTTTCGATTAAAAATTTTCTCGATTTTTTTGAAGTAGAAAAAGTTTTTAATTTTTTTTAAGAAAATCTGTTTTCAATTTTTTTTGTGTAAAAATCTACTTCCCGAACGCCACTTGATCGATAATATCGGAAGATGTAACGTATCGATAAAAAATCGTTTGAAAATCTATAGATGTTCTCACAATATTATAAAGATTTATCGGTACAACTTCATAGGCAAAAAATTTCATGTAGAAAATGATCTCTGTTTTTCAGCAAAAAAAAATTAACAATTTTTAAAAAAAATGAAATGTTTTCAAATATTTTGTCACACACTTTTTTATTTAAGTATTTGCTCTATTTTTTGGAAAAGAAAAACTTCTTAATTTTTATTCGGAAAAAGATCACTGTTTTTAAAAGGAGGAAAAATTGCCAATTTTTTTGATATAAAAATTTTAATTTTTCGCCAATTTTTTGGAGCAAACACTTTTTTTTTTTAAATTTTTGCAGTAAAGTTTTCTTCGATTTTTTGAGAAAAATACAGCTCAATTTTCCTGCAGAAAAAGATGACTGTTTTTTGGGGGGAGGGAGGGAGGGAGGGTCAAGTTTTTTAGAATTGAAAAAATTGTCAACTTTTTTGTAGCAAACACTTTTTTTATTTTTTGCAGCGATCGATTTTTTCGACTTTTTAGTAGTAGAAAAAGTTTTCAATTCAGTCACTCTGTATATTAATTTTTTAATGATTTTATCTACGTTTGCAGGCCCGTAGAAGATATCCGTGTAATCGTAGTCACCGATGGCGAACGTATCCTCGGTCTTGGTGACTTGGGAGCGAACGGTATGGGAATCCCGGTCGGAAAATTATCACTGTATACCGCACTGGCCGGTGTAAAACCTAGTCAATGCCTTCCTATTACTTTGGATGTAGGAACGAACACCGAAGTGAGTAGTAATATCTTCAAAAATGCACCATCTCGTAGCTCTTCTTCTAATGCTTGTATTTTTCCAATTCTCTCAGAGTATTTTAAAAGACCCCCATTATATCGGATTACGTCAAAAACGTCTACAAGGTAAAGAATACGACGATTTCATCGAAGAATTCATGCAAGCTGTGGTTCGACGTTTCGGACGCAATTGTCTAATCCAGGTAAAACTTCATTTCGAGTCCTCGAATTATTACCTACATTGAATAAAATCCGCACCGCCGACGTGTAATTAGAGCACGTCGTCTGTAACCTTGATAATCATCGATGCATCAGCTCTTCACCTCAACGTGCTTTGATTTCAGTTCGAAGATTTCGGTAACTCGAATGCATTCCGTTTACTCGAAAAATACCGCGACCATTACTGCGTATTCAACGACGATATCCAAGGTACGGCTTCGGTAGCCGTGGCAGGATTATTGGCCGCTATGAAATTACTCAAGACTCGTCTCTCAGATCACAGCGTTTTGTTCCAAGGCGCCGGAGAAGTAAGCTCGCAGCTTTAAAACTTAAAAGTACCATAGCGGATTTGTCTAGTTTGCTAATCGTGAAAATTACTCTGCTTTACAAAGGCTTCTCTGGGTATTGCTCAACTTTGCGTGATGGCTATGCAGAAAGAAGGCACGTCCGAGCAAGATGCCAAAGATAAAATCTGGATGGTCGACTCGAAAGGTTTAATCGTTAATAACAGACCCGAAGGCGGTGTTACCGGACACAAGACATTATTCGCCAAGAATCACGCACCAATTAAAGATCTATTTGCGGCTGTACAGAAAGTCAAACCGTCCATTTTAATAGGTTAGATTTTTTTCTCAAGTACAGGAAGAACTGATATGTAATTCTTGAAAGATATGTGATATATCTTTTGACAAGTCAAAAAAACTGTATTAAGTATATGTACCTAGTTTATACAAAATTTTCTTCATACAGGCCGGAAACTTGAAATTTTCTAGGATATTAGAGCTACATTTTTCACTAAAAAGTAGAGGGTTTGAACCAAGAAATTGAAAAAAAAGTTTTACCCCAAAAATAATCGAAAGACCCCCACCCCAAAAAATTCAAAGATTTATTTCTACTACAAAAAAAATCTGTTTAATCCAAAAACATATTTTAGAATTTGCCAAAAATATTTTTTCTAAAAATAAAAAATATGTTTTTCTCCAACAAAAAAACATTTTTCCACTAAAAAATTGAATTCACTTTTTTATCAAAAAAATTGAAAGATTTTTTTCCAAAAAGATTGGAACATAAAATCAAAATTTTAATCTAAAAAAAAACGCATGTCTTTACACTGACTCCAAAAAAATAGAACTTTTTTTCTTCAAAAAAAGTTTTTTTCTCTTAAAGAAGAAAAGTTTTTTTTATTCCAAAAAAATTAAGAGTTAGAAAAAATGATTTAAAACATTCTTTAACTCCAAAACTTTCAGATATTTTTCTCCAAAAAACTGTTTGGGTCCAAACAATTAAAAAAATTTTTCCAAAAAAAATGATAAATTTTTCTCCAAAGAAATTTAAACATTAATTTATTTTTTCTCTCCTAAAAATAATATTGATAAGACAAAATTAAGATCTTTCATTACAAAGATTTGAAAAAAAAAAAAAAAAAAAACTGAAAATACTTCATAGACATTTTTAATTTTTTTTTTTCTTCTAAAAAATTTAAACATAACATAACCATAAAATTGAGATTTGTTTTCTAAAAAAAAGAATGCGGAAAGATTTTTTTCTAAAAAAAAACACATACTTAATTTGTGATTTTTTTCTTAAAAAAAATAAGAAGATAAAAAGATTTTGTTCTATCTACCAAGATTAGGAATTTGTTCTCCAAAAATACGAAAAATATTTTTCCTTCAAAAAATTTGTTTCTAAAAAAAAAAAAAAAAAAAAAAAAAAAACTAATTCAATTTGAAATTTTTGTCAAAATAAATTAACAAAACTCCCCACCCTCCTCCCCCAAAAAATTTAAAAGTCCAGACACTAGGATTAAAAAAAAAGTTTGATGTTATTCTCAGCTAATTCCAAAAAATTAAGAGATCTTTTCTTTCAAAAAAAAAATAAAATAAATAAATAAAAATACTGAAGAAAATTAACGTTATTTTCAAATAAAAAATCAATTTTTCTTCCAAGAAATTTCCAGTAAAATTAAGAAATCACTTTCCTCCCAAATAATTGAAAGATTAAAAAAAAAATTCAGACTTTTTAAACAAAAATTGGATACATGAGCCCTATAGATGCAAAATCCGCCAAGTCCACTTTTTGAAATTTTTGAGGGGAGACGAAAAACGTAAATTTGAGATTTTGATTTTTAGGAATTTGACTTCATATAAATGGGTTGTTATTTACGCATTGAGTATATGTTGTAGGGAGTAGTGCCGGGTAAGATTTCTGGTCACAGAAACGTTTCGTAACTGAATCAGAAACCTTCCAAAACTGGCTGTTTTTGAATGGAAGAGCGATCTTTGATGGCCGATTACTTGTGTAAAAATTGGACTTGGCGGATTTTGCATCTATAGGGCTCACATAATTTATTTGTTTCTCTTAAAAAAAAAAAAAAAAAAAAAACAATTAATTTACGACTCCTCCACCAAAAAAATTAGAAAATCGAGATGTTTTTTTTATGAGTTTTGATATTTTTTCTCCTAAAAATTCAGTTTTTTTTCCAAAAAATTCAATTTTTTTTCTCCAAAAAAATTAGATACCTATGAAATAGAATTGTTTCTATCTAAAAAAGTAAAAAACATGTTTTTACGCTGACTCCAAAAAAAAAAATTAAAAAAAATTGAGAGATTTTCCCTCCTAAAGAATAGAAAGATTTTCTGTCCAAAAAGATTCAGTATTTTTCCCTTCAGTTTTTTTTAAATAAAAAAAATCCAACAAAAATTTAGAGGATTATTTTCCTCTTGAATCATTGAAAGATTTAAAATAAAAATTTGAAATTTTTTCTCCTAAAAATTGAGTAAGTATTCCGTTCTCAAAAACAATTGAAAAAACAATTTCTTCAAAATAAATTAATTTCCCCTTTCCCTAAAAAATGAGCGATTTTTTTATCTTCTTCAAAAAACAGTAGTTTTTTCTTTAAAGTTTTTTTTTTTTTTTTTTTTTTTTTTTAAATGTTGCTAATACCCTAGAAAATATTGAGATTGCATTTAGAAAAAAAGAGAAATACTTCAAAAAATTGAAAGAAATTTTCTCAAAAAAAAAGAGAAATAACTTCAAAAAATTGTAAGGGATTTTCTCCAAAAAAAAAAAAAAAAAAAAAAAAAAAAAAACTAGAGTGTGTATTTAATTTTTGCATTTTAGAAGTTTTATAGAATTGAATCATACATATTATTTTACCAAACCCGATATCAACTTTTTTGAAAGTATATTAGTACAACTGAATAATTTTGATCTCATTCTTGTATTTTATTTAGAATTCTCTAATGTATTAAATTCGATAATCGACGACATTCGTACGTCTGTATTAAAATTATGCGATAAATTTTCAGGAGCTTCTGCTATCGGTGGCGCCTTCACTAAAGAAATCATCACGGAAATGGGTAAAAATAACAAAAGCCCGGTTATATTTGCTTTAAGTAATCCAACCTCAAAGGCCGAGTGCACAGCTGAAGAAGCCTACAACTACACCGACGTCAGTACATACCTTGCTCGAGTTCAATTTCGTCGAATGTACCAAAATTGATTCTAAAAGAAACCAATTTTTTCCACAGGGTAGAGCCATCTTCGCCAGTGGTTCGCCATTCGACCCGGTCGTCTACCAGGGTAAAAGATTCGAACCTGGTCAAGGTAACAACGCTTACGTATTCCCCGGAGTCGGTCTAGGTGTCATTTGCGCCGGAGCTTCCACCATCAGCGACGAATTATTCTTGATGAGCGCACAGGTAATGAATGTGAAAATCAAATAACAACTCGAATGAGATAAAAAAAATAATTAATTTGTCTTTTTTACTCGTTTTTTACTTAGACTTTAGCCGATTTAGTACAAGAAAGCGATCTTGAAGTTGGCAGATTGTATCCTCCGTTACAAAGCATTACTCAAATTTCCGTTAAAATTGCCACCAACGTTATGAAAGCTGCTTATCAAACTGGTAAGAGTTTAGATCACTAAACAAATCGTCGATTAATTATTTTTTTTACTCGATTTTCTAATGATTTTTTTCCTCTCAGGCGTCGCTACTACATTCCCTGAACCTTGCGATTACGAAGAATACGTCAAATGCCAGATGTATTCGACCGATTATGAACCAACTGTACCGCCAACATACGAATACCCAAAATTATAAAGTAATACACACGATTCTTTGTTCAAATTTTAAACTTTTTATAAAAAATCACGTTGTAATTTTCCATCGTATTATTTTTTTATAGGTTCAAAATTGTAAATTTACATCGCAATATTAGTTTACGAAGATTACCAATAACATAATCGGCCAAATTTACCTCGTGTTTCTTTTGTTTTCGTTTTTATTTGTGAATCGGCGATATATTTTTTCTTTACCATGTTGATTTTTACGTAATTGATTTCATTTTTTACCTAATGCTAAATTCTCTGAATTTATAAAAACGAAATTGCCAATGCAATAATGTTAGTTGAAAAGCAAATACCTATCGTTTCGTTATATTATTAATTATTCAAAGGTGTTGTATGTACATTTTAAAAATTGAATAAATAAAGATTGTTATTTTATAAAAATGACATGGATCGTACGTGTTATAATGTAAACTATCTGTACATTTTGTTTTCCTTTCTTTTTTCTCTCTTTTTCTTCGTTGGTATCAATAAATGGTTTGATAATTATTATTCCCACAAGATTATTCCATCGTAGGTGAAGGTAGAAAACAAATAACGTGATTATAATTTATTTATACATTAACAATGATTATACTTTTTGAAACGTAAAAACGTGCTTAGAGCGGTAATTTTTTAACTAAAATAGCAACAAAGTAGAAAACAAAAAAATTCCAACAAGTAACGAGAAAAATTGATTTACACACAACCCTACGGATACCTTAGCTATTCTAGTAATTGAGACATAAACGAGCATAGACCTTTTGTTTTAGCTGAAAACGATATGTAAAATTTTTCCCATCGTGGAGTAGATTGTCGTCAGCTGCGGATGGTGATCACCGGAAATGATCTTGGTGCAAAGATGAGAGGATGTTGAATGCGATTATATTAAGAAAAGTGGAGTATGTTACAAAATTTACACGTAATGGAGTATAATATAATGGTGTGAGAAATATGAAAGATGGTTAGCACGTTGAATGATTCCCTTGACAAAGGTATAAGTTAATTTCCAAAGTCAAAGATTGATGAATGATTTTGATTTTAGAGATTGTTGAAATGAATGTAGAAAGACTTGGTAAGTTAATAATTTGATATAGCGAAGTAGATTAAAGTGTAGTACTTACAGTTTTATCATATTCGAGCTGGAATCCGAGTACATTTTGATGTATTAATTTAATTAATTAAAACGATTTTATAGACACAAAACTAGAGAAAAAATAATGATAAATTTCCAGCAAAATATTTTCAAAAAAATTTAAAAAAGTTTTTTTTGTAAAATCAGTGTAACGAGATGATCAACGAAATTTTTTTTTATGAATAATAAAATTTGGAATTCCATTTTTTCTTTTTTTTCTGGTTTGAAATTCTCAATTCGTACTTTTTGTATTTTGTTATCATTATTATTTTCTATTATTGATTGAAATCGGTCTAATTAAATCATTTTAATTAAAAATGCCATAAATATTTTTTTTTGTCACAATACTTTCCAAGTTTCAAGTTGGCAACATTGTCAAAACAAATGATTAGAGATGCGCGCTCTTTTGCGAGTGCCATTGTTTTGCTCATTTTTGCATTATTCTTTCGTTTTTGATTAAGATAATTAATTAATTGACTTTAATTAAATCTCTTAGAATAAATTAATTCGTTAAAGGTATAATTCGAAAGTTTATATAATCGAAATCTCATTCGTATCGCTTCACTGGACCATCGATACTTGTATTTTTTTTTTCACTAGCTGTCCCTGCCATCGATAAGGATCTAGTAAGTATTGAATTATTATTCGAAATAATTTCTTAAACTGCCAAAATTGACGATTTTACACAGGAAGGTTCGATATGTGTTACATATTGGTCGATTGAATACCTCCAAAGTACAATAAACAGCACATATTCCAACGATACTATCGAGGATGTTGACAGTAGGTATACAAACACGATTAAAAAAGTGAAAAATAATTAATAACGAAAGCTGAAAATGCATGGTCGTAACGCTCAATTCACCTAAGTATAGAATATACGAGGAATAACACAAAATATAAAGGTAACAATAATCGAGTATAAAACAAAACGAAAGAAGAATTAGAGACTAAAACACCGGATGAGAATACTTGGAATCGACCAAACTGAACTTGGAACCGGCGAACGCCAACATACTGTATAATATAAGCTCTAACGAGGAACTTTCGAATTCCTGTAACATATCGATATTTAATAAGTTTCAGATTTCAAAGGATAATACCTAACGAAGCTGCGAAGAAAAGTAATTCGAGTTGCAACGACTGTTGGAAAGTTTGAACGAGCCATGGCATTGTTGATGCGACGTTTCGTTTATCCTACTCAAAGTAAGTAGAATTTTGTCTACGTACTTAATACGAATGGTCGCAAATGTTTTTGAAATTAATTTCTATCTCGAGATGGTAATTTTTTCATTATTGCAGCAGTTTCGTTAAATATTATTCGTTCAGTGTGGATTTTCAATTTGCAAATATCTAGCGAGTTTTCTATTCAAGATGGGCTCGCAAAGGTACTTACCCTGGTCTCAATTCCGCCGGTTTTTTCATCTCTGAATAGTAATTTCAAAGAGCTTATACCATCGTCTGAAGACCCCTTCAGTTGAGAATAACGATATTTCCAAATACACTCGTTCGATTGCGTATCGTACAAACTATAACCGTAATTCCAATCTATTCGGAATTCCGCAGGCGTACGCGGTTTGCCAGCCATAACGTTGTATTTTACAGTCTGCAAGTAAAGTAAAGTTATTGAAGGCGAAAAAAATATTAGCTTTTTTGGCACAAAACACTCGCCCAGCCCGAGTGTATTTTTATCGCCTTATGGAGCTGTAAGTAATGCAACCAACGTACCCCTAGCCTTCTCACTGTCGCGCATAAAGCCGAATTCCAAGATGATTCCATTTTCAATAATTCTTGCCTCGTTTCGACTGATAAATATTTTACTACGCTTCCTACCGCCGTGAATAATAAACAATGCTGCCTTTCGTCGTAAACATCTGTTTCCTTAATTATCTTTAATTGTGATTCGTACGTTTTGAATATAGACTCGCATTCGCTCCAGTCTTCCGGTTTTAGCTGAAATAATGTCGAATAAATTAATTATTTATCCGCCTTGTTTTCAGCGTGCGGAATTTCAAGAGGTATGTTGCCTACGTATGCGATAATCGTGGTTGGAAATTGGAATTGTGAAGATTTTCGATGGTCGGTTTGGGCTTGAAAGGATGAGTTTTGGAGGAAAACCCCATACTTTCGTTGCAGGTAATTTTTAATTCAGTTTTTAAAAAAAACATTTCGACTGCTAGGAGAATAGTACAACCCCTCATACCTTCCATTTTTTTCGAATAGGCATTCAAAATTCTTATTTTTTTAAAGTAAAAAAATTGTTTTTTGGAAAAGATCTTTTCATTTTTTCGAGTAGGAAAATTTCTTTTAATTTTTCGAATGAAAAAATTTATCAATTTTTTTGTAAGAAGAAAATATGTTTAATTTTTTTCAAGTCGAAATTTTTTATAATTATTGTTTCAGAGAAAAAATATTTTTATTTAAGAAAAAAAAAAATCATAAATTTTTTCGAAAAAAATCAAGCTTGTCAGAAAAGACGAATTTCTCCAATTTTTTTAAATTAAAAAAAATACAGTTTTTTGGAATAAAAGAATCTATAACTTATTCTAGTGAAAAAACTGTTCAACTTTTTTAAAGAGAATGAGATTTTATTTAAAAAAAAAAAAAATTGAAATGAAAAATTTCTCAGATTTTTGTGAAGTAAAAAAAATTTCCTAATTTTTTGGGATTGAAAGACATTCCTAATTTTTATGGAGTAAAAACTCCTAATTTTTTTAAAATGAGAAATTTCTCCGACTTTTTGGAATAAAATAAATTTCCAATTTTTTTGAAATTAAAAAGTCCATTTTCAAGAATTTTGGAAAATAAACACCACCTCTATAAGAAAAAATTGTTCTGAATTAATTTTTGGAGAAAGAAAATAATTATGATTTTTATGGAATGAAAAATTTCTCAATTTTTCGGACTAAAAACGCAGCTCACTTATCCTGAATAAATAACATGATTCGATTTTTCTGGAATAATTTGTATTAAAAAGTTATGCAAAATTCATATTTTTTAAGTAAAAAAATTGTTTTTTAGAGAACTTTTTTTTTATTTTTTCGAGTAGGAAAATTTCTTTCAATTATTTTTCGAGTAAAAAAATTTATTCTAATTTTTCAAAATAATGAAAAAAATTATCAAATTTTTTTTGTATTTTTTTTTTGCAATACCTACCTAAGATTTTTTTTACCAAGTCCATTTTTAAAAAAAATGTTTAGAAAATTTCATCAGTTTTTTTTTTTTTAAAGAAAAAAATCAAGCTTGTCAGGAAAGACAAATTTCTCCAATTTTTTTGCAATAAAAGAATCTATAACTTATTCTAGCAAAGAAATTGTTCAACATTTTTTGGAAAAAATAAGATTTCATTTCCAAAAAAAAAAAAAAAAAAAAAAAATTTTTTTTTGGATTTTTATTCAGTAAAATTTTTTTGTAATTTTATAGAATTTGATGAAAGACATTACTAATTTTTATGGAGTACGAAATTCCGAATTTTTTTGGAATAATAATTTCTCCGAGTTCTTTGGAATAGAAATTTTTTTCGATTTTTATGGAGTAAAAAATTCCAAATTCTCTTGGAATAAAATAATTTCTAATTTTTTAACTTGGTTAACGTTTTAAAACTTTGTTTTGAAATATTAATATAATTTTTCATATTTTCTAGACATTATTTTTCGAGTCAAAGAATGTTCTCATTTTTCAAAAAAGGCTCATGTTTTGGAATAAAAAATGTTTTCCAATATTTTGAGATAAAAAATTTTTATTTTTTTTTGAAGTACTTACCTACGTAAAATTTTTTTGAATTTTTAGAATAAAAAAATTTCTTTACTTTCTTTGTTAGGTAAAATATTTCGTCAAAAATTCTGAACTTTTTTGGAATAAAAATTTTTAATTTCCAAAATATATTATACCTAGGTATATGACTTAGATGTACATATCTAATTTTTTTTTCTGGGCAAAAAAAGTCAATCCCTTTTTATTTCTTATAAAATATCAGTTCTTCTGCAAAATTAAAAAAAAATGTTTTTGCAATAAAAATAATTATGTTCAGCTTTTTTAAAATACTTGAAAATTTCTATTTTTTTTATTAATTTTTTTTTTTGAGTAAAAAACTGTTTTATTTATTAGGGATACTCGAGTATTTTCATTTTTTTTTGAATAATTTTTTTTTATTCAAGTAGGTATTGTGGTCAATTTTTAAAAAATTTCTTTAGAAAAAAATGTGTTTTTTTATTAAAGATGTTCTTTTAAATTTTCTTGCGCAAACACAAAAAAAGTATTTTTTGAATGAAAAAATTATTAAGTTTTTTTTCTTAGAATGAAATTTTTTTTTTTAAATTTTGAACTAAAAACTCTTTGGTTTTTTGAAATTCATACCTATACTTGAGAATTTTTGAACCTTTTTTGGAATGTTTTTTGAATCTATGTACTTCAGAATTTTAAATTTGTTTTGGAATAAAAAACTTTTCTATTTTTTTCGGATTCAGATGTTCTAAAATTTTTTAGAATAAAAAATTTCTTATCATTTTTAGTTGCAAATTTTTTCAATTTCTTTGGAGGAAAAAAGTGATTTTTCATTTCTTCAAAGAAAAATTTTTTTTAATTTCTTGGAATGAAAATTTTTTGAATTTTTTAGAGTGAAAAACTGTTCAATTGTTTTGGGACACATTTAAAATTGTTACAAAAAAAAATAGGTAAAAATATAATTATTATTTAATTTTGGTGGAATAATATGCTGTACTTGAGAATTTTTATTTATTTATTTTAAAACAAAACAACTTTTTTTTAAAAAATTTTTTAAATAAAAATTTATTAAAATTTCTTATATTTTTCAATCAAAAATTTTTTCAATTTATTTAGAGGAAAAAATCTTGTGGTCTTTCTTTTTTGAGGAAGAAATTTTACATTCCTTCAATTTTTTGAAATACAATACGTAATTTTTAAATTTCTTGAGAAGAAAATTGTTCTTAGGTACATTCAACGTTTAAAAAATTTCATCCCTCAACCTTTCGTAAAAAATCAAGCTACACCCCACAAAAATCCACGTTGCCGGCCCCAACGCAACGTAATTCTACACAACTGTTCATCTATTATTTCATATTATTGCTCCTCGTTGCCCCTCTACCGTGCCCCCTTTCCGAATACAGTTCTAGAAAGCTAGCTTTTTCGCGACGATAATGAACTAAGGAAAATTACAAACCGGCGGTGTAATGAAGAAATGAACTTCAGCTCCTTTGATAGCGAAGAAACGTAATTCGTAGGCATTCCATATGTTAATTTTGGCGGCTTGTTGTCTCATGCCTTCGTTCACCCAGCCCATAAATTCTATCCTTTCGGCAGCCGAGCAGTAACGATTGTACATTCTAATCTGAAAACATTTTGCAAAACTACATAGGAACAGGCTGGAATGAGAAACGTGTGCAAATGTAACACTATACTCGTAAAATTCGCCCGCAAGGTGTACTTGGTTCGGTTTTCTCATTAAAGAGCTTTACAATATTGCGTATATTCGAAGTCGCGTCGGCGAGCACGAGCCCGAGCCCGATTTTCAGAGAAGACTCAGAGACGACATTCGACATTGCTTTTCAAAATAGAGAAAAACTCAGTTCGGTGTGAAATTACCACGAATGAAAAATAATTCGACAAATCGCGCCGTACTTTGGAAGAAAAGCTTTACAATACGATAAAAATAATGAATTTTTCGTTCGCGACGACGACGACGACGACGATTGCTGCGACTGGAGCTGGTGCCTTTTTTTCACGCGTCATTTGCATTTCGCCGACTTATTTATTTTTCATTCGATGTAAAGTTATTTTTCTCGTATGTAGCGAGTTTTTATTATAGACGAGGGTTTTATTTTCGCAAACTCGTATAGAGACCTTTTCCTCTAAGGTATTAATATTCGAGTTGGCAATTCCGCCGGCAGCTCCGCACACGGGGGCTTGTTTTATGTGTTTCAAACAGGTAACCTCGTTTCTGCTTTTCCCCTCATCTTTTTGCAAGGACCTCTCGATAGAAACTCTATCCGTATATTCTAACAAATAAATGCAAATTTTTAAGAAATGAATATCGATATACAAAGTGAAACCCGCCAAGCGTACAATTACGCGATACGATGTGTCGAGTTGGAGCAATTTCATCTTCTTCTTCAGTGGCTTGAGAAGATATCGTACGATGGAATCGAGTTTAACACCTACGTTGTAGTCTTACTTTTTGAGAAAAAAATTATCTCGCGTTGGATTTTTTGTAAAATATTTTCGCTTTCACGGGCCACTGAAGAGAATTATTTTAAAATTTACTTCTCGTGTAGGAGCTAAAGCTTCGTTTTTTTTCGCTCACTCAATGTCAGTTGGTAATTTAGGAGAGGAATTCGCAAATGGTATAGGTATCTTGGTTTTTTTGATTTGGCTCAATTTGAGGGAAAAATTGAGAACTACAATGAAGGATGAATGTTGTAAATTTTTTTTAGAAAATGAAGTGATGTAATGTGTGGATTCTTTCGGAATGATTCGTTTCGTTTGCTAAAAATTGTTTTGTTCATTTCGAATATTGATCAAGATTCATTTTTTAGAAAAAAAATATTACAAAAATAAATAAATAATCTAAATAAAAAATTTAGTTTTCAACAAAACTTTTTTAAAAATTTGTAATTCAATAAAAATTATTTTGAACCAAATTCTGAAAAGACGTGTTTTTCTACAAGATTTGAGCAATTTTTTTAAATGCAACAAAATTTCTAGAAAAAAAATATATTATTTTCATTAAAAAAAAATTAAAAAGGTGAACAAAATTTTAAAAAGAATGTTTTCACAAAATTTAAAAAAAGAAATAATATTAATTTTGAAAAATTTGTCAAGTGTTTTTCAAAAAAATTTGAGAAGTTCTTTCTTTCTCAAAAAATCTAAAAACTGTCTTAAATTTGAGTATTTTCTTTTTACAACATGCAACAAAATTATCAAAAAAAAAATTGTTTTTACTGAATTAAAATAATTTTCTGGCAACTTTAAAAAAATGGTTTTCATTAGAATTGGAAAATAGAAAATAAAACTTGAAAAAAAAACTCGAGAAGAAATATTTTTCCTATCTACAAGATTTGAGAAATGTTATTCTAATTTTCTTCAAAATTTCTGTTTAAACAAAATTTACAAAAAATTCCTATAATAAAAAAGCTCATTTTTAAAATAAAAATTTAAAAAAAAATTGAAAAATTATTTTATAAAATAATCTAAAAAAATTATAAACAATATTTCAAAAAAAATGTTCTTCAACAGAATTTTTAATAAATTATTTTTGAACAAAAATTCGAAAGAAGGAATTTTCAATTTGATTGAAAAACATTTTTTTCGACAAATTTTTTACAAACATTTTAAAAGATTTGTGGTTCAACATTTTTTTTTTTTTTTTGTTGAATGCTTTCGAACAACAATAAAAGGAGTGTTTTTTCTACAAGATTCGAGTTGCATGGAAAAAATTAATTTTTACCAAAAATGGGAATAGTTAATTGAAAATTTCAGAATTTTTTCATCATTATCCCTCAGAATGGACCCGAGTATTGAGAAAAAAATTTTGGGCAATTTTTTTAAAGAAATTAAATTTGTGAAATTTCCTATGTAAAAAGCCCCGCGAAAAAACTGTCCTTTTTACAGAGCAAAAATGAGTTTTTTTTTTCAAAAATGCGAATAATTGAAAAATTCAGAATTTTTCCATCATAACCTCTCAGAAGTGACCCGAATAGTGAGGGGAAATTTTTTTGAGCAATTTTTTCAAAGGAATTAATTTTAAGGAAAATTTGAAATATCCGTTTTTTTCAAAAATGGGAGTAATTGAAAAATTCAATATTTTTTCATCAGAATCTCTCAGAATGGACCCGAATAATGAGAAAAAAATGTTTGGGCAATTTTTTTAAAGAAATTCAATTTGTGAAATTTCCCATGTAAAAAGCTCCGCGAAGGCGCGAAAAAACCGTTTTTTTTTTTACATGACAAAAATGGGAATAATTGAAAAATTCAGAATTTTTTCATCATTATCTCTCAGAATGGACCCGATGTTTCAATAAAATAAAAATAGAATAATATAAATAATATTTTGAATCAGTGTTTTTTAACACTGTTTGAGAAATTCTTTTTTTAATTCTCTCTTTTATTAAGTATTTAAGAAAAATTTATAAAAAAGTTGATCGTAACAAACTTTTTGAATTTTTTGTTCTAATTGCAACCTTTAAAAGCAGTATTCTAATAGTTAGAAATAAAAAAATAAAAAATAAAAATGAGCAAAATTTTGAAAATAATATAGGTTTCCAACAAGATTAGAGAAATTAAGTATTTTTTTAAATCGAATTTTTTCAAAATTCCTGTTCAAACAAAATTCCTAAAAAAAAGTAGTTTTATTATAAAGTTATTTTTCAAATAAAATTCTCACATAGCCCCTTTCTCTCACCACAGAAAAATTAAATTGAATTTTTTATTTCATTTCTCGAGTTGTATTTTCAAAAAAAAGTTGAAATATAATATTCATTTGGGATGGGGGGGGGGGGGGGGGGTTTATAAAGAAAATTGAAAAAAAAAGTGTTTCTCCAACAAGATCTGAGAATTTTTTTTTAATCTAATTTTTTCAAAATTTCTGTTCATGCAAAATTCCAAAAATAGTAGCTCTTTGATAAAGTTTCAAAAAAATCTCTCACAAGAAAAACATCTAGAAAAAAAATAACAAAATTATTTTTGATTTTTTTCTTCCAGCTAGAATTTAAAAAAAAAACGTTTTAATCAAAATTAACAAAAATTAAAAAATGAATTACTAAAATAAAATTTTGAGAAGAATAGTTTTTTTAACAATATTTTTACCCCATTTTTTCAAAAATTCTGTTGAAACAAAATTCGTGTTGTTTATGAAATTTTTAAAATTTCAAGAAATTCTTTCATACGTAAAAAAAAGATTCCAAAAAATTGTTTTTTTTTTAAATCAGTTTTCAATTAATAATTTTAAAACAATTGTTTTTGACAAAATTTTTGATGAATTATTGCTTCACAACTTCTTTATAAATTGGCTTTAATACATTTTTTTGAAAGATTCGTGTTTCATCAAAATAAAAAAGACAATAAAAAAAGCTTGAAATTTTTTTTGTTGAAAAAAAAGTTTTTTTTTCAAACAAAATTTTAAAAATTATTTTTTTAATCTCTTTTTTTTCAAAATAATTAATAAAAAAATTGTTTAAAAAAAGTCCCCCATTTTTTAAAAAAAATCAGTTTTTATTTCAATTTTAAAACAATCGTTTTTGACAAAATTCTTTGAGAATTATTCTCTCACGATTTTTTTTATAAATTGGTTTTGATGAAATTTTTCAAAGATTCGTGTTTCAACGAAATAAGATAATTATAATATGTAATAAAAAAAATGTTTATTTTTTTTTTGAAAACAATTGCTTTTTAACAAGACATGAGGAAATCTTTTTTTTAATCTCTTTTTTTCAACATTTTTTTAAAGCAAAATTTTAAAAAATATATTTTTTCAACAATGTTTTTTTTTTTTTTTTAAATCAAAGTTGTTTTTTAATAAAATCAAATCAAAAAAAATCAAAAATACTTTCAAACCAAATGTTATCATTAAATAATAAAAATTACCAGTCCATGCGTTAAATTTGAGCTCCTCTATAAATTTCAAATAAGCCCAAGTTCGTATAAAGACTGGAAAAATACCACTTTCGCGTCTCGAGGAAGAAAAAAAAACAATTTATACCTCAGCTCGTGTACAAGAAACCGGGGAAACACACGAGAAAAATCATAAACAGGAAAAACCCTGCACGACCTTTCAATTTAGAGATTAAAGCGAGGATCGAGGGAAAACGAAAAGCTCTTTTTCGCGCAATAAGTTATCCGTGAAGGGAAGAAAAAATTAAATCGCGATGTAGGAAATGAATTTGGGAGGAGAGGGGGAGCTAGGGGGCGCGCGAAAATGTCAATTCATTTTTCACTCGTTTCGCCCCATACGGTTAATTTTTCTTTCGGCAACGTCGTCGCTACTCAACGTCAGAAAACTGCCGGTTTGCGGCCCGCTGAAGGGAAAAAAATGCGCAATCTTACCTCGAGTTGTAATAAAGCTGAGATATTATCGGAAATATATTTCAGCCACTGCGATAAAACGGCTGGCGTTTCGCAATAAATAATTCCGGATTTAACGCCGTTCAAACCATATACTTCGAAGCCATTCGGTCGGAGTTTATCAGTTCCGTGAATGTATCTTGTCACGTATCCCATGCTAAGTGGCACTGCGAATAACAGAAAGCACAGCGCAATGGCAATATCCGCCCTTATACTGTATGTACTCGACTACTCGTCTTATTTTCCACCCTCGCTCGCTCGCTATTTCTATCTCCGTCTCTGTCTCGTCTAGCGCGCCAAACTTGAATAACAATCGCATGAATAAAGCTATGAAAAATATTTACCTACGGTAACGTCGACCCATTTTTTGCTCATAGTTAGAGTCATCGTCGTTGAATTGGTAACTGAGTTCGTCGTCGACGAGTTTTCCGTTTGATTTTTCAATTCGCCTTCCGATTTTTCTGCACACAAAACACCAAACACGTTTCGTTCTAGTTACCTACTTTTTTCGCCGACGATAAAAAAAATAAAAGCACGACAAAATGCAACCGCGTGATTACCATCTTTTTTAAGGAAAGGAGTAGCTGCTCTGTAATATTTCACAGTGAGCATAATCAAATCGCCAGCGTTTCGAAGAATATTGACAGCTTCATCGTGGGTAAAATTTACTATCAGTTCTCCATTTACTGCCAAATAAACCACCGTATTGAGAACCAACGTGAAAAAGGTATTAGGTTCGAGGAAAAAAAGGAAGGATAAGTACCTTTGATAATGGCGTCACCTACGAATAATTTGCCCGTTTTGTCGGCCGCTTGGTCTTTAAATATTTGCGATATCATTATGGGCAGACTGTGCTCAGCGCCTCCTTTGATGCTTAAACCGAGGCCGGTTTTTTCGTCGCGGACTATTTTCACTATTCTAATCTGCGAACAGGGCGAAAGGATGTATTATGAATCTGTCATTTGTGAACGAATCAGAGAATCAGATGATTCTTCAGAGAGAGCACCAATGAGTAGTTTGTGAACGAAATGAAATTATTCGTGAACACATCATTCGCGAACGAGTTGAGTGAGTCTTTTTGAGGTTATCGTTTAGTCATTTTTTTTTTATTTAAAATTTTCATTGGCATGCTTCTGTCACATTATAATCTGACTTGTCATTTTTGTCAAATTGATGATTCATCAGGATTCATCCTTTGTCAGAGTTATTTTCATCAGAGTAGTATTTTTGTCAAGATTTTCTTTTGTGAGAAAAAATTTCTCAATTTTATTAGTGAAAGTAGTTCCTCGATTTTAATCCTCAATTTTTTTTTGGGGGGGGGGTCTTAATAAACTTTTTTGGGGGAATTTCTCAATTTTCTAGAGGAAAAAATTCCTTTATTTTTTGGGAGAAAATTCACAGTTTTTTGAAAAATAAATTTTTCAATTATTTAAAAAAAAAAAATTCTCAGTTTTTCTGCACAAAAAAATTCTAAATTGTAATTATTGGTAGAAAAAATTAAAATTTTTTTACACAAAAAATCTTAATTCCTTCAGAGAAGAAAAATTCTTCAATTTTTTATGAGGGAAATTCCTCACTTTTTGAAGAAAAAAAATCTCAATTTCTTTAGACGAAAATTTTTTAATTCTCAGTTTTTTTGGTGCAAAAAAATCACAATTTCTTCAGAGAAAAAAATTCCTCAGTTGTTTTGAAAAAAGATTCCTCAATTTTTTGGCAGGTTTAAATCCCTGTTCATTTAAAAGTTTGTGACGAGTTTTGAACAACTGAACCAAATAAATCTAACTGATGATGATGATGATGATGATTTTTTTTAGGTAGGGTCAGTTTTTTTAGTAGAGAAAATTCCTTAATTTTTTGGTGAGAAATTAATAAATTTTGGAATGTAATACTCCATTTGGAGAGGAAGAAATCCCTCAATTTCTTTAAACAAAAAAATCTCAGTTTTTTCAGACGAGAAGAATTCCTCAATTTATTGTGGGGAAAAATCCCTTAATTTCTTGTATCAAAAAAATCCTAAATTTTTTGAAATAAATCCTCATTTTTTAGGAAAATTTTTTATAGTTCTGTTCAGTTTTTTGAGGAAAAATCGTCAATTTCTTCAGACGAAAAAATTCCACAATTTTTCTTTTAGAAAAGAAGTTCTTAAATTTTTTGGGAAAGAAATCTCCAATTTTATAAAATGCTGTATTTTTTTAGGTAAATTTTTTATCATTTTATGGGACTGAAAAAATCTTTCAATTTTCTCGGGGAAAAGATCTTCTAATTTTTTCTGAGTAAAGAAATATCTATTAATTTTTTGGAGATGAAATATCTCATAAACAAATTTCTCAAAACATTGAAGAAATTTTTTTGTTTTGTCTTCGTGTTTTTTTGGGGGGGAGGGGAGTAAAAAAATCCTCAATTTCTTTCTACAAAAAATTTTAATTTCGTGTGGACAAGAAAAATTTCTCATTTATTTAGAAAGAAAATTCCTCAATTTTTTTTTAGAAAAAACTCTCATTTTGAGGGAATTTCACAATTTTCTTGGATAACTCCACGATTTAAAAAAAAATCTTCAATTTCTTTAGACAAAATATGTTTTTCAATTTTTGAGTGGAATTCCTCTATTTTTTGGGAGGAAATCTCGCAATTTTTGAGGAAAAAATTTCTCAACTATTTTGCGAAAATAAATTCTCAGTTTATTTGGACAAAATAATCTCAATTTTCTCAGACAAGTATGATTCTCATTTTTTATTTTTTTTAAAGTAAATTGTTTATTTCTTAGGGGAAAAAATCCTTAATTTAAAAAGATGCACTTTTTTGGGGTATATTCCTTATTATTTTATGGAACTAAAAAAATCTTTTAATTTTTCCTGAGTTAATAAATTCTTAATTTTTTGGGGATGAAAAATTTCTCAATGAAAAACTTACTCAATTTGTTGAAAAAAATTTTTGTTTTTTCTTAATTTTTTCAGGAGTTCGTACAAATTCCTAAAAATTTCTTAGAAAAAAAACTCAATTCCTTTAGATAAAATTTCGTTTAGACAAGAAAGACGTTCCTCAATTTTTTTAGATGAAAAAAATTATCAATTTTTCTAAAAAAAATAAATTCTTCTCCTTTTTCAGAAGAAAAATTTCTCTGGGAAAAACAATATCATGAATGTTTTTTAACTAAAAAAATCCTTCATTTCTTTTCACAATTTTTTTTTCAATTTGTTGGGGGGGGGGGGGGGGGAGAAATTCCTCAATTTATCTTAATTTTTCTAAAAAAAAGAAATTTTTTTCTTTTTTTAGAAAAAAAATTTCTTTACGGTTGCTTTTTAGTAAACAAATCCTTCATTTCTTTTCACAAAAAAATTTTCAATTTGTTTGGCGGGAACAATTTCTCAATTTTTTTAGATGAAGAAAATTCTCAATTTTTCTAAAAAAAAGAAATTCCTCTCTTTTTTTAGAAAAAACAATATCACGATTGTTTTTTAATTTAAAAAATCCTTCATTTTTTTCACAAAACAATTTTCAATTTGTTGGGATTTCCACAATTTTTTTGAGGGAAATTCTTATGTTTTTTGAGATGAAATTTCACGATTTTTTTAGGAAAAAATTTCTTAATTTTATTGAGGAAAAACAATTTTTTGGGAGAAAAATTCCTCAATTATTTCAGGAAAACAAATTTAAATTACATACAGCTTTTTTGGATCGTGTCAGCAAATCTCAATTTTTTTATTCATTAAAAAAATGATAATTTCTTAGTTTTTGGAGAGAGATTTTTTTAGAAAAAATAATTTCTTTCTTTTTTTCGAAGGAATTCAATTTCTTTATACTTACGAGAAAAATTCTTTTCTTAAGGTAAAATATTTTTTTTTAGGAAAACCCCCAATTTAAAAAAATGCTCCATTTAAACATTTAATTTTCTCATATAAAAAAAAATCCTTCATTTTCATCTCAATGAAGAAGTCTCTTATGATTTGGAGGAGAAAAATTTCATAATTTTTTGAAGAAAAATGTTGGTTTTGTCTCAACTTTTTGCAATAAAAATCATTCTCATCTTCAACATTGAAAAATTTCTAATTTGTCAGAGTACCTATTAAAATCCTTATTTTTCAACTTTTTTTTTTTTTTTTTTTTGGAACCAACTATACGAGAAATTTTTTTGATCGAAATGAATTGGTTTTTAAAGTATTTTTTCTACTCAAAACATTCATTTCGTTTTTCCTTACCCCTCCTCAAGTATACAATTGAAAAGTAGACGTATCTAAAAAAAAAATGGGAAAAAAACTTCATTATGCGGGTGATATCGTTATCGAGCACTGAAAACTCTGCCAAAGGGTAGATTTTGGCGTAGATTCACCTCGACGACTCATTTTCAAGCACGTAATTTGCTGTAAAAAAAAAAAAAAAAAAAAAAATGGGACACTCGAAGGAATAGAGATCTGCCCCTCATTTTCGCATCTCATTCTCGTCGTGCTCGTCTCTCGTAGATTTGGTGTAATTAGTGCTCCTGTACCGCGTATTATGCGCGCATTAAGAGGCCAGTATGATAAGCATAAGCTTTAAAGGCTTACTTCGTTTTCACTCGGCGTATCCTCTTCGCCTTCTAATGAATTCATATCCACTTGACACATTTCTTGTTTTTGCAAATGTAACTCGTCCACAGTTAAATACAGCCGCATTGTGACCGGTAAGGATTTGCCATCGCTGACGTTCACCATTCCGGTACGAACCTAAAACCAGAGTGTGCTCTTTTTTACACCGGTGGCTTGTTTTTTTTGGTGTATACGACTGTAATATGATGTTGTAGGTGTAGATTAGGTAGGTCTAGGTACGTGGGTGGGCCTGGGCACATATGTAAATGCGGTATACTGAATTATTTCAGAGAATAGGGACATAGCAGCGAAGCTTATTACTAGGTCCACCTTAAACACGCAACGATGTTTATGGGCACGACGATGTAACAATGAAACTTTATCCCAAAACGTGCCATACTTTTTCGACCTTATACGAGAAATTTTTTCTACACTTGTTTGTCGAGCCCTTTGAACCGTATATTTTTTTATTGTCGTGTTTCTCAAAATGAAAAGAGAAAATCTCGTCGTAACGCGAGCCGAGTAAAATTTCATTATTTCATCGACAATTACGTTATCGTCGTCGTCGTCGTCGCTATTGCGAGTTCACAGGGCTGGGGCCGGATTCGAACGAAACTTCGTACCGTTAATTATTCGCTTGTTCCAGCCACTAAGTTATTTTTTACACAATGTCGAGCGACGAAAAATCAATGTACCAAGTTAACTGTTTTCCCTAATTTTCTTGCGCTTTTTTCCTCCCTATTTTCCATAAATAACGTTGCCAACGCAGTTAATGTAATTGCGCCGGATAAATTCCATCGGTTTGATTTTTTTACCTTTTTCCCTTTCTTTTCTCCTTCCTTTTTTGTTTTCAAGCAAGAGGCGACGAAACCCCCTCCCCTTTGTCGTGTTTTTCAATTATATAACAATATCGTGTCTAGAACAATGCGAGAGAAAAGGGAGAAAAGTCGTCGTACCTTTGGGTGTTTTTTTCTCATAATACTTTATCGAAGTTTGAGAACGCGATGCGATTTAATTTCTGTTTTCTTGTTTTCAAAGCTGTATTCATTGTACGTCGAATCGAGACTTCAACTTCGAGACATTAGCGATGGTTAAATATTAAAGGATAATTTTGCGGTTGAATCGGGAAATCTATCAGTCCGTTTAACGCTTCATTAAGACTTTTAATTGAATCATCACGCTGATAGATGTTGACGTAATTATGAAAACAGAATTGACAAATTGAATTAGGTATACCGCGATGTTGTGTAAGGGTTGATGCAGCGATGCCAGCAAATTATACGAATATTTCGATGCGAAATGACGGTTCTAATTTCTTGAGTGGATTCATTCCGAGAAGTTTTTTCTTTAGTTATGAACTTATGATACACTTTTTCGAAATTCGAAGTTTTCTGCTATAATTGCAGAATTCGCGATTTCGTTTTGAATACAAATTAGAATCTTTTTGATTGAAAAAAAAAAAAAAAAAAAAAAACATTAAGAAATGATATTGAAACGGTTTTAAAATAAATAAAGTGAACAAAGTTTGTGAGCGACCTAAATCTTTCCATTTTTGGATTTAAAAAACTTATTGAATTTCACGAAAATTATTTTAGTTGCAAACATCACAATTTTTGAATATGAGCCACTTCTAAATAATAAATTATCCGAATCTGTTCCACTTTGAAATGATGAAATAATAAATCATTAGAATAAAAATATATGGACAATTTTTAAATAATGAAATAACAATTTTTGGATCATGACCCACTTCAATTTCATTTCTAATGTATTTCTAATTTAGTTTTTTTCAATTTTTAAATTCAATTTTTACTGATTTAATCTTTAACCTTTTAGATTTAATTACTTTTTTTTCAATCGTCAACTTTTTAATTTTTTTCTCGTTATTAGGTCTCTTAATAATGTTTGTAATTTTTATAATGTGTAATTTTTCAATTAGTAGTTCTTTTTAAATTTTCATTTTTCAAGTAAGGTTCAATTTTTTTTCATAATTTAATTTTTAGTAATTTTAAATTAAAATGTTATTTTTTTCAATTATCCATTTTTGCCACATTACAATCGTCTTTCAATTTTAAAAAAAAATTATCAAATTTCTACTTATTTCTTTTTTTTTCAATTTTACCTTATCAATAAAAATTAAAAATTATATTCTCAAAATACAATTTAAAAATAAAAATATGAAAATTGGAGATTCATCAAAATATTGTTTTCGACTAAAATTTCAACATAATCCCTCCCCCTCCCCCAAAAAACTAATTCTATATGAAAAAAATTTCCACTGATTTTTGAAATATTTAATCCCTCCCCCAATTTCAGTCTTTTTCAAGTTTTTCAGTCATCAATTTTTTCATTTTTTCCCCTAAATGAAGTGCTGTCCAGGCCCGTCGAAAGCCAAAGTAGACCCGGGGCAAAAATTATTTTCAGCCCTCTTCCAAGGGCATTTTCGACCAAAAATGATGTGATTTTTTCAACTCAAGCGGAAAAAATTCAACTTGGGCCCCCTAGCAAAACGCTGGGCCTGGGGCAAAATGCCCCCTCTGCCCCCCTTATCTACGTACCTGGTACTGTCTATCTACACGTACTTATTTCTCCAAGTTTGACACGTCTAGTTAATTTTTTTTTTCAATTTTTTAATATTCAATTTTTACAGCTACTTACTGGATCGCAATTTCAAACTTGATTGTGATTATTTTGTTTTCAGAAGTTACTAACATCCTTATTTTCCTCATTTTTCCTCTTCAAAAATCAACTTTTCCTCTGCATTTCTTTTCTCAGACAGAAAAATTAATTTAAGATCATTTCAAAAAATTATTTCTTGAGAGGAAATAACTACTTATTTATCTTTTTTTATTTACCTACAAAAATATCTTCTTCTTTTTTTTTTTTTTTTTTTTTTTAAAATAATTGAAAAACTTTAAAAGTTTTCTGAAAAAATTCAAACATTCTGTCAGATTTCTTTTCCTTCAATGTTCATTTAAAAAAATTCTGAAAATTTTTAAAAAGTAAATTTTCAAATATTTTTTACAGAAAAAATTTCAAACTCCTATGAATACATAATTTGTATTTTTTTTTATTTCACAAGAAATTACTTAGGTACTTACGTAAGATTTTTCTTTTCTTTTTTCATTTAAAGAAAATAAGTAAGTAGATATTTAAAAAAAAAAAAAAAAAAAAAAAAAAAAAAAAAAAAACAGAAAAAATTTGAAATACCTACTTTCTTTTAAGGAAAAATTTTTAAATGATTTTTGATTGAATTTTAGAAGTTTTTTTCAAGAAAATTTTAAAATAAGAGTACCGTTAATGTTGTTTTCAAAAGAAAATAGATCTGCTCTCTTCATAAAAACCTTTGATAGAATTTTTGACCTTTATCTAAGAAAATTTCTAATTGAACGTTTTTTTGGTGGGAGGAGGGGGCAGCGGGGTATCAAGTTGAAATTTTGGTCCGCGATTAGTTCCCTTTAATAGAAAATTGGGATCACTATTTTATCAATGTTTTCCGTAAAAAAATTTTATGTTGTTTATTATAGTTTATTTTTTCCAGATTTTTATTATTATTTTGAAAATAATTAAATTTCAACTACCTATTTAATTTTCAGTTGAGTTGTAATAAATTACAATCTTCTATCACTTATCAATTTTTTTCCAATTTTCATACACTTATTTTTTGAATCATTTTTTGTCGTTTTCATCTCTCTTATTTTATTTCTGTTTTTTTTTCAGTTTTTTCTCTTCAAATTTTTATAATTTTTAAAATGTGAATCTTTTTGGGTACTTTTTTTCATTTTTAATCTAATTTTTCATTTACCTCTTTTAATTTTTTTTTTAGTTTTTTTTTCAATTTCATTTATTTATTTTTTGGTCATTCTAAATTTAATTCGATTTTTTTAAACTTTCTGATTTTGTTCTTCTAATTTTTAATTGGGTAATTTTTGTTAAATCTTTTGATTTTGTATGAAAAAAAAAATTCTGTGATTTTTTTGAAGACGTGGGCGTTTGAAATATTTGCAAAATCCTGCCCAATGTCCACATCCTGCCTCTCGTTTGTGAAACTTTGTTTGCACAGCCAGCTAACATTTTTTTTACGTGAAATATTCTCCTTTATTTACCCTCTCACTCACCATGCTCTTTTTATGGTGGTTTATTACTTCGAATGGGAAAAGGCAGGTAACTGTGCAGACTCATAGGGGACCATCTTGTACACATATTCGAGTAGACATATGTACCTTATTTATTTTCGTTCGCTTCGTCTTCCGACCTCACACCACCCTCATGGTGACCCTTCTCCAGCCTGATAAATATAGGTCAAAGGATTTGTGTTTTGTAGTCGGTGTTTTGTCAACGTCTTACCTTGGAATTATTAACCATAAATTCCTTGATAGGTTGCCCATATCTGGATGGTTCGCTATCCTCTTCGTCCATTTTTGACGTCATCGGTACACGCATGTCATACGATAATTTCCTGAAAATAGGAAAAACGAGTGAGAAAAATTAATTATGGCGACATGTGTCGATATGTTGGTTAATGGTTACGATGGTATGAAGTGTGTACAGTGCATTGACGCGACGATAAAATTATCTTATTACAAGCGTGACATGGAAATCAATATAAAGTGAACACTGTAACATGTTTGCTTATTGGTTTGTATTGTATTATATTGTATTATATTGTATTATACGAACGCATTTAATAAATAGAGAGGTATATATACCTATAGAAAAAAACACCTCTATATACGCTTGAACAGCTTCCAACAAAATGGAAAACAATAGAGAGCGGAATTTTCGCGTATACGAGCTTTTTCGCACTTCCCAAACGGTACTTCCCAATAAGCGAATGGGTAAAGTTTTCATTCGAGTATAATTATTTCTTTGCCTGAGCGAGGCTGGCGTCAAGCCATTACTGGCGTACTTTTTGGCCTGGCCATGGGTCGATTTTAAATGGTAAAAATGGATTAATTTGATCAACCGTTCGCACCGTGTCCAAAGCCTGACTGGCCAAGGGGATAGGGGTACATTGGCTTTTATAATAACGCCAAAGTGCGTTATTGGTTATATTATTATTATATAATCTGGCCATACGATGTGGTTACATAATGAGTGTTTTTATACGGTTTAGTTATCACGAAATGTAACCTTTTTATATACCTTTTGTTTTGTTTGCCTTTTTTGTTTCAGGATGAGAAATGAAAATACAACTCCGTATAAGAAGCTTTTTTAAAGGTGAGTGATTTTGAAAAATGTCGTCAAATCCTTTGCCAAACATTTTTTTTTTAAAGGTGGACGCTTTTAAAGAACTGATTCGTGACCAGCATCCTTTTAGATGTTTTCCTTTTGCAGGGTTCCCTTGTAGTATTTTGTAGAAATGTTTATGTTACTCCTGATGCTGGAATGTCCTTTGACTTCGTAGACGTGTATTATATTTTCCTTTTTTTCTTTTTCGTGTCGTTTATGCAAAAAGCAGGATGACTGGAGAGAACATCTCACTTCTTGAAGAGATATTTTGAAATGTAAAAATTTGAGAAATTTACAAATAGGTACCTATCAAATTTAAAACGATTTTTGAGTGTTTGAAACACGAAAAGTGTTTGTGAGGTACTTTAAAATTTAAAATTTGAAAAACAGATCTTAATGTTTACTCAAAAATGTTCATAGATTCCAATGGAAAAATTAATTGCGTTTCGGAGGAAATTGAATCGTTGGCTAAATTTCTGTTTGTCTAGAAGTCAGATTTAATTAATTTTTTTCAATTTTCAATTTTTGAAAATATAGAAGGATATTTTAATGAAAATGTTTTAATAAAAAATTATTTATTCAATTTTTTTCTACCCAAAATGAAAGAAAAAACGAATTTTTGAACCAACTATTCGAACGAAATTCACTCGAGTCTAGTTTGATAAATATAATTTGTTTAAGTGGAAGTGAGTCGATGTTCTTTGATTTTTCTATACTAAATAGATACTGAATATTCAAAATTGGAGGCGAGTGCGGGGTTCAATCAAAATTTTTGTGATTACGAAAATCATTTCTGTGATATAAATCTATATTTTTTGTTTGAAAAAATTTTCAATTGAACTATCACCCAATTTTGATTAAGTGCTGTACAAAATTGGAGGGAATGGTAGTGGTCTAATTGAAATTTTTTTAATAACAAAAATTATTTTTAAGATCTCAATCTACAACTTTTGTTTGAATATTTTTCTCAATTGGTTCCCTACCTCCCGCAATTTTGAATGATAAGTATCTACATGGTATTATGCCAAATTGGAAGGGAGGGAAGGGTCCAATCGAAATTTTTGTAATTACCAAAATTGTTTCCAAGATTTTAACCTACAACTTTTGTTCGAAAATTTTTCAAATTGGACCTTACTTTCCCTCCCTATCAACCTCACCCAATTCTAAATGAGCATCTGATTGGTGATAGGTGAAATAGGAAGGGGAAGGGGTCCAATTGAAAAAATTTTCAAACAAAAATTGTAGATTGAAATCTTGAGAATAATTTTAGTTATTACGAAAATTTCGATTGGACCCTTCCCTCCCCTCCAATATGGTAAATTAATCAAACAACAACTATTCACTTCCATATGCGAACAATTGAACATTCTGATTGGTGATAGGCGAAATAGGAGAGGAGGGAGGGGTCCAACTGAAAAAAATTTCAAACAAAAATTGTCGATTGAAATCTTGAGAATAATTTTAGTTATTACGAAAATTTCGATTGGACCCTTCCCTCCCCTCCAATTCGGTGAATTAATCAAACAACAACTATTCACTTCCATATGTAAACAATAAAATTGAACATCAAACTAGACTCGAGTATTTTAGACCTACAGAGCTTTTTCGTTGTTTTTTTTTTTTTGTACTTTTAATTTTATGCCAATCTTGTCTTTCGATATACGAAACTCGACCTTTTTCCTCTCCCACTACAGGTCCAGTTTACCGTTCAGTTCCTTTTTCGGTTCTTTTCTTTCTCCACCATTTTCATAAATTACGTCTCCTCCTTCATTTTCGCATCCACCCCTTTCCTCCTGTAGATCCTTCGTCCTTTCGAGTTAGGTACTATATCGAACGTCGATTGATAAGGTTTCTGACAGTCTATGAGTATCTTTCCCACGCACCTTACGCAGCTTGTAGTCTCATCATCTTACATTTGTCTGGTCAGAATGGCCAATTAATTTTAATACCTACTTAAATATCATTAAATGAAGTGAATTTTCAAAGTATGGTTTATCGAGATAAATTTTTCAATTCATTAACTTGTGCTGCTCGTAAATCAAAGGTTTTCTGGTTTTCCTTTAAAATACGTATTATTTTCAATGTCGTCTATACATCAGCGAAATTCATCGAAATCTCCTTTCGCGTTTTTCACAGTGTAAAAATAATACGTGACATTTGTACACTACGAGACACTTAATTTGAAAGAGAAAAAAAATCACAAAAGGGTCAATTTTTTCCAAAATTATAAGAAACTCGAACTTTCCTTCGAGTTTGGCATTGCTAATGAAATATACCACTTTATAGTCTGTACCAGAGTTTTAAAATGTTCCCTCGAGACAAAATGTCAAACACGTCAAAAAATTTCTTCGGCAAGTGTTTCCTCGAAACTTTTAAATATCAAAGCTTCAGGAATATCTACTTGGTGAAAAAAATAGCGCCATGTTTTTGAAGTACGTATTTCTTTTCCCTAGCCAACTTCAAACAAGCAGTAGGTTGTTAAGAGAAGCCAAATTTTCTCGGTAGAGAAGACGTATTGTTTACCAAAAAAAAAAAGCGAAACTTGAGAAAGATGTTTGCGTAGGTGGGAAAATATATACTTTTGATAATAAACAACGTCGAGTTTTGTATAAATTTCACAAAAACTGGCTAAATTTGAGCTGAATGAGCAAAACATGAACTTTTCGATGTATGTTAGGCGCGTATTAAATTTTAAAACTCGGTATATGAAATTACTCGCATTTTTTTATTTCGTTCATTTTCTACACAAGTTGTTTTGTAAAGAAAATAAAGGGTTGGAAGTGATTCGTTGTGTTTGTAAAGTTTTAAATAAATTTGAAATACGTTGGACGTGGGTTGTATAGGAATTCATTGAATCTCAATAAGGGTTGATGCAATTTAACGAACCGTTTTTCAATTTAATTTATCAGTTTTTGATTTTCTGGGGGGGGGGGGAAGTGAGGAGGGACTGAGGGCATCTTTTTGGCTGGAATGTTTTCAGAAAAAGGTCGAAAATATAATAAAAAGTTATTTTATTTATTTATTTAAGTATTTGCGATCAGTATAAATATTTTACAAGAATATAATAATCCTAAATAATGATACCTTTGAAGAGTTTGCATAATTTTCAGGGAGAGGGGGAGGGGTAATTTTTTGTTGAATGCATAGCGTTGTTAATCGGAATTTTCTAAGACCTATGTATGCCGCCATTTCGATTTTTCATCTATGCAGTTTTGAAAAAAAATTGGAAAATAAATTCATCTTGCTATTTTTTACAAAAAAAATTAATTTTTGATTTTTGAAAAATAAAATGCATGGAGTTTTCAAAAAAAGAAAATTATTTTCATTTTGCATTTTGATGATGTAATTTTGCAGAAAATATTGATAGATTTTTTGGAAAATGAAACAATTCAAGTGTCAAAATTGAAGAAAAACACGATTTTTGCTTAATGCCCCGTTTCCAGAGAAACTATGCAACCCACAAGATTTTTCTAAGAATGTTTTTTATTCAGTAGAGTCTGGTCTGTAGTCTGACTAGAGGGTTTTGGAAATTCCTAATTTCCCTCCGATTTTATCAAACTTTCTCATAATTTTCATCGTAGTATTTCAGTCAACGCGAAAGAAATCGTTAGTAAATTAAAATTTTGCAAAAACCCTCTCGTCAGACTACAGAGCAGACTCTACCGAATAAAAAAATATTCTTGGAAAAATCTTGTGGGTTGCATAGTTTCTCTGGAAACGGGCCATTAAGCAAAAATCGTGTTTTTCACCAATTTTGACCATTGAAATTTTTCATTTTCCAAAAAATCAAAAAATCTAACAATATTTTCTGCAAGATGACACCATTAAAATGCAAAATGAAAATAATTTTATTTTTTTGACAACTCCATGCATTTTATTTTTCAAGAATCAAAATTAAATTTTTTTACAAAAAAAAAAAACAAAATGAATTTAGTTTCCAATTTTTCTTCAAAACTGCATAGATGAAAAATCAAAATGGCGTCATACATAGGTCTTAGAAAATTTCGAATGTCAACGCTATGCATTCAAAAAAAAAAAAAAAAAAAAAAAAAAAAAAAAATGTGCCCCCCCCTCAAAAATATGAAATAATATCGATCATTTTTCAAATAATTTATTTGGTTATCACTTTTAACGATTGAATTTATTAAGATCTTTTTTTATTTGGTAAATCAATAACAATCAGTCTACTCGCCTTTTGGCACTGGGGACTCGTCAACAAGATTTCATACACAAGCTACTTACTTCAATTTCAAATATATTACAATTCAATTATTATTCAAAATTCTTGGGTTTTTGGTGAAAACTAATGATGAAAAAATTTTTAGAAAATTTGAAAAATATTTAAGGTGTAAGCAAATTCAAAATAGCAAATTTTATAGAAATGGAAAAAATTATGAAAAAAATAAAAATGAAAGCTAATGAAACTGATTCGAACTGCAGCAAATTTCCAATCCAAATTTTCAATTTTCATTTTATTAAAATTTTTATTTCAATTTTTAAAACACTATCTAGATCAACCAAGTTTTTTAAAAAATGCATAAAAAATCCAATTACGAAATAATTTTCGTAACAATAATAAAAATAATCTCACCAAAAAATTCTCTAATAAAAAAAATCTATTAAAAAATATTTGGAAAAAAAATAAAATATTAGAATTACTCACCGACGAGTTAAAACCTGTCTGGTGTTATTTTGAATTTCATATTGAGACGAAGCAGAAAGGCTGGAAAAAGAACGAAGGCGTCTGACTGCGTCTAGGTTGGAAGATACCGCGTAGACTGAGTCAAGGCGCCTTTAATACACCAAGAAACAGCTTTCATAGTTTGACGGTTTGTTGAGCAAAATATCCGAAGAAATGTAGGCGCACGCTCCAATCAATATCGGTAATTTTCGCTACTTACACAGTAACACGTAGAAAACAGCGGCCGACCGTAATGATATAATAATAATTTTATTTAGGTTACTCGGATTCTTATCAGCCAAATAGCCGGATTACGTATTCGCACATTATCCCTTCGTCGTCGGGTATTTGCCAAAAAAAAAAAGAAATGCCACCGCATGTACAAATTATATCCAAAGACCACTTACCTATCGTTTCTTTTCCCTTCAAAAAAAAAAAAAAAGCTATGCAATAATGTATACGTTGTTTTGGTAGTTCGCTCGCCTTTCTTTTTTTTAGGACACTCGTCTAATTCACCGATGGAATTTTTTCAAGCACTCGAATCGATTAGTCTATACGAATAAAGGATTAATACGCGGGTGGTGGGGGTAATTTTTAATATGAAATTAGCCTGGAGAGTTTGGCAACGTGGCCTTATGTATTTTTACGACATAAAACGACCCGCCAACCCCCAGACCCGGTGCTTTGTAATTTTAAAAATTCATCTAAAGGTTCGAGTCACCCTGCTGCGAGCTTGCAGTTTCTTTTTTTTTCTCTTCAATTGCGATAATTGTCTCGTATACGTATAAATAGGGGGTAGTTCGTGGTACTACCATAAGAAGAAAGAGATGTTCCAGGTGGAGGTAGCACTCTTGGATGTGTTCTTTTTTCTTTCCTATTTGTCGACGTTGTTTAGCATTTTTCTTTTCCAACAGCGCAGCGAGTCGCGCGAATTTGTGTCACGAATGTTTTTCTCGTAGTTATAGTGGCAATGACCTTTATATTTGCGGTAATTTTAGTCGAAATATCGATATCGTCGATTTTTTCACCTCTCGTACTCGGTGACATACTGACTCGATATCGATACGTTGTGAATTGTTTTTGTATTTTATTTCCCCGCTCGTATAGGAAATATTTTAAAAGAGTGATGATTTTAATGAATTTTAAGACCACTTTGGCGCCAGTTTGACATTGATGAATGCTAGAGGCTATTTTCGGAGAAGGAAAAAGTACGACCTTTTTTTTCACTTGTTTGATTAATGTAGTGAAATGCGTAAAAAAGGGGCCTCCGAAGGGTTTGATGATGGAGAAATTGATAAATTTTGAAGCTCGTTTCTATCAACGATCATTTTCTAATTTTTTTTTTTTTTTTTTGAAAAAATTTTTGAAGGAGAAACACAGTATAAGATTAAACACTGGTCGAATAGTATGCAGAAAAACAAAAAACTACTGAATTAAATTTCGTTGAAATTTCACAGAACGACCCTGTCCAAAAATGAATGCCGAAAAAGAATTATTGAACAAATTCTTCTAGTTTAAACAATATTTTTAAAAATACCTCGAAGAGTATTTTTTTTAATTTTGAAAAAAACTCAGAGAATTTATTTGAAAATTAAAAAAATTCATTCCAACAAATTTTTGAAAAAAATAATTTAAAAAAATTGTAAATGTAAGTGAAAATAAAAAATGATGAAAAGCAATCCTCAAAATATTATTTTGGAAAAAAAATCCTCGAGTAAAAGGAAAATAGTTGATAAAAAAAACATTGCAAGAAAATTCTCTAAAGAAAAAATTGTTGAAAAAAATACTTTAAAAAAATCTCTATTGTAAAAATTGAAAAAAACGAATTTGAAAAAAAAATTCAAGAGTACCTACATTAAAAAAAAAAAGAAAAAAAACTCAACTCTAAAAAATTACCTACTAATTTATTTCTTACAAAATTCGAAAAAAATATTTCCATAATTTTTTTTTGTGAACAAAATGCTCGAGTATAAGCAAAAAGTTGAAGTTAACCTGGAGAAGTTTGAAGGAAAAATGTTCTGTATTTATTTTAAAATAATTACGTACAGAAAAACCTTACATTTTTTTTACAAAATTCTTTGAAAAAAAAATCGCCACTAAAATTTTTTTCCCAAGAAACAGTCATATTTTTACTGAACATTTCTTAAAAAAGGGTTCAAAATTTTAAATAGGTTTTCCAAAAAAAAGAATTGTCAAAGCCAGTTAAAAAAATTATTATAGAAAAATATTTGAATTTTTTAATGTCCTTTATTTATATCTCCCTTTTTGGCCAAATTCGGTCATTTTTCGATTTATTTAATTATTCTTGCCATTAAAATCAAAGAAAACGAAATCGAATAAATTTTTTTTAGAATTAATCGATTTTATTAAAAATGAAAGTCGACAAATAACCCAAGTCGAAAATTAATGGATTCGTCGAAACCAAAAAATTGGCAAATTAATGAAACACCCGAAAAATGTGCCAACTTACCGAAATCGATTTGAAAATTTGATGAAATGAATGATCGATGGATCAAATTTGAATAATTTG